>CM023362.1:24469810-24538159 GCA_013282895.1 Eriosoma lanigerum | reverse complement strand
AATCTCAGCTTCTCTATATCGGTCCGAGATAACAAACACCGGTTATCCCCACTAAAGTATCGATAACAATTTTTTAAATTATTTAAGGGACATTTATATAAATTTTCGACTTTCCCTTCGACCATAGCCTACCCATCCCCGGGACAGGGGGCCTATTCTCAAACGTATTGTAACCGGCTTTCGATCAAAAATCGATCGAAACGATCTCTGTTTTCGATTGATAACAAGAACACTATTCTCAAATCGTTTTCGATTACTCATTCGATAGCACAGTTCGACAGTATGCAAAGAGTAAACAATTGCTTTGCACAAGCAAATAACAGTAACAGCAACACCTACACAGATGGCACACTTATTAGAAGTACAAGAACAGCCAGAGTCAAGTAAAATGGCCAAGAATACTAGCCAAGATTCTTGGCTCTGCGATTGAAGACTCAATTTTAATATAAATTTTAATGAAAAATAATTTTCTCCATACTAATCAAATAATTTTTCATCATATAGGGGAGGAATGTAATAAACCCAAGTGGTTTACTTATAATTATTAATCAAATATATATATATATATATATATATATATAATATAAAATAATGATTACGTTTTAAAATAATACCAATTGCTGTCGTTATTCAACACAGGCCACACCCTATTTGTGAGCGAATTACTATCACCGGGTTTAAAAAACCATTCTCTCAGACAATATAAAAGTTTGGAGATTTACAATAAATTCCTTATTTCATTCTTTTCTATTGCAACTTTACAAATTTATAGTTATAGAGGCGGTCCGCTTTTATATTATAAGGTGCGATCTCTCTTATTCTAAAACAAGGTGGGTGAGTATTCGATGGTACAAAATTATTTGAAATATTTTTAAACTATTTTTTTTTTTAAATAAATTAATATTGATTCTTACTTTTACAAATTGGTATGATAAGATACATTTTTTCCAAAAAAGGGTTGGTAGCCCTTCGCTCAACCTCCAACTTGGAGGATCAGATCTCTCCAGATTGTTAAGTCCAAGGGGATGGCTTTCAGTTTCCGGTAAAGGTTAAGGCCAGAGAATCAGGTGGTTTGTCACACTATGCATGGGAGTGACGATAAAATAATCAAAATAGAATCGTCTAGAAACCAACAAAATGTTTTAATTTTTTGCTCATATAATACCAAATATTCAAACCGCACCCAACCTAACCTAACATGTATAAGCAAATTCGAAAGCCAAAAAGTTGTAAACATAATTGCCAGTTTGAAACACTGGTTGAAATGCAAAACTGATTTAAGTCTAAAGTCTTAATAACTGTTGACTAACCGGAAACACTGAATATCTATGTTATCAACATTTACCGCTATCTAATTTGCTGAGTACCATAATTTTGCCACTATAGTGAATGACTCAAGACTGCGCATTAACAAGTTAAAAGTTAAAATTAAGTTAATTTTAATAAAGTTAATTATGTATAATAATATTTAAATAAGTTAAATTTAATTAGAAGAACAAAGTAAATTTTCTTAATGAGATTTTAGTTTCTACATTTTATTTTCGGTATAGAATATACATAAAAATATGCAGCAGTAGTTATAATTAGGTTCAATATTTCATCACCAGAATGAGTCAAGTTAATTTGTTTTTCCAATAAATGATATGCAGCAGTAGGTATAATATCGATCAATAGTGTAATTAAACATAAATCAAAAAAATTGTCGCTCTGAACTGGAGACACGACTGGTCTTGAAAATGATTTTGGGAATGAATCATTTGAAATTTTTAAATAACCTTATTATTATATATTATTTAAAATAGGTAACTTAAAATAAGAGTAATTTTTTCATTATTTTTCTATTACCTGTATAAACTTTTTATTAAGTTAAGTAATTTTTTTTTTTAGTTAACTTTTAACTTAAAAAGCTAAATAATTATTAATAACACACAACATAACTTAACTTGTATTATTTTACATTAATTTAACGAGTTAAAAAAAAAGTTAACTTGTTTTATAAAATTTCTGTTTTTTTTTTTGAATTGGTCATTATAATTAAAGGTATAAAATTATTTTGTTAAAAACACTGAAAGGTATAGTATGTGTATTATTAATAAAAATACATTTATTTGCATATTTGACTGTTATTTCATTGTTTTCCTATTAAACAATCAAGAGGTAAAATAATTTACCACACTAAAACTCAACAACTACTGAACCCAAAATTTCATTTTTTCCAATTTATTAAAACATACATGTGTGTGATTATGGAAAAAAAAATTAATAAACAACGTAAAAGTGCGTTAAGACCTAAAAAGAGAATTATATTTATTTATAAGAAACATCTAATTATTTTCAGAACTTTTCAATAATTGGTATTTTTAACCTGATAAACAATAATGTAATCGAATATTAGTATTTAAATACTGTTTAAAATTAATTGCAACTAATATGAATCACATGTAAACATTGCAATTGATACCTTAATGCTTTCAATCGTTGACACACAAATTATAAAGAAAAATTATTACTATCTTATATTACTCTATACATAATTTGTGATATATTGCAAAATATCAAATTAATTTCAGGTATAATGTTCATTGCGATTGCTTTATATATAGTAAAGTATTATAAATATGGAATATCCATCCAGTATATTAGGTACTAAAAATATAAAATAAATGCTTAAGATATTGATTACGCTCTCAGAAATATGTTGTTACGGACCGAGATCCCTTGCTGAACCACCATACTTAAAAAAACAGTATATCACAGTGAATTATGCTATACTATAATATTAACTTCTAGGACTACAACAAATACATCCGTGACATCGTAGGACTATTAACATGCATGATAAGAATATCTATAGAATACCAGAACAAATCAGATGACTGGAAGCTGGCAGAAGACCACAGACATTACTCAAGAACAAGTCACACAACACGTCAGATTATTGTATTTATTTGATACTTTTATTCTCTAAATTGAATTATTTAAATAAACGGATTTAAAAATTTAAAAATATTGAGTTCAACTTAAGGCATTCCGATACAGATCCGAGTTGATCAGGTTAACACGCAACAATACCAACAGCATAAATATATCACACTAAAACATATCGCTTCTTTAATAGCAACAACACATGTCTAATTTTAGTCAAAATGAGGTTTTAATATCAAAAGATTTGTAATCTATTTTCGCACAAAATTAATTATTATTATTAAAATAGAAAATGCAATATTTACCTGCCAAAAGTGATATCAGTGATGACAGAACGTATTACAAATTTACATGTGCCAACACGTATTTGACTATATTACACAGTTGAGTTGTGTTGTATTGTATTGTATTACAATAATTATTATCTATCTTTGGATTTCTAACAAATTCTGTATTCCTAAACTAAAATTATATTTCGTATAATTCAGATATGTGTAATTACAGAATTTATACGTCATCATACAATATATTTTATACACACATACATTAAGATTTAGTGTCAGAAGTTAAACACTTCAACAAGGTTATATACTTAAATCAAATTTTTTTTAATAATAATTAATTGATGGTTAATAACTGATTTTCTATAACATGCTGACAAATTTTGTTCAACAATTGTGTTACTTGTTTTTACATATATGTTTAGAAATAATTTTACATGAACTTATTATAGTACATATTATTGATAATAAAATAAAACATATTTGTTTGATTTAAAGATCAAATTTTATTTTTTATTTTAATATTATTTTATAAAAATGTGTTATGGTCCTATTTCCTTATTTCAACCTTTTATTAGCATTCTAAGTTTTAAAATATATTTAGAAAACGTTAAATACTATTTTAAAGTTAGCCGAACCAATTAGTAAAACAAATAAAATACTTTTCTAACAAACTCTAAAAATTCAAATGTGCAAGATACAAGTATAAAAAATAAAATATTTCTGCTGTGGATCTCCCTACACTAACCTACCTATTAAGATGTTATAATGAATGCAGATGTTGTATTTGAAGAGGATCTTGTTGATGATATTTTAGATTTAGAAATTGTATCTACTCAGGTAATATATTATAATTTTACTAGTTAAAATCAACCGTATTATGATGTACCAAGTACTAATAATTATGTTCAAGAAAATGTATATTTAATTAGTGATATAAGAACAATTGATACAGAAAATGAATTAGTAATAAACAGTGGTGGGTCAAAGAATCTTAGAATGAGTGGAGAAACTTATACTCAATACAAAAGAAGTGATAAAGTAGTTGAAAATAATACTAAAAAAACTACAAAACTATGAAAAATTGCCTAATAAGATATTGCCAGCTGTTTTAAAATATTTAAAAGTTTTGAAGTGCATCCAAATTGTGTATAAGATTATATTAAATAATAATATAAGACTGCACAACAAAAAAACATTATGTTATAACCATATTCTAAACTTTGATTTCGTTTTAATTAGTTATGCATAAACCTAAAGTTTTCCTAAAGAAATCGAAAGACTTGAATATTGTATTTAAAAAAAAAAATTATATTATTAGTTGTTATTCTGTTACTTTTATATTTAAAAAATAAAATGTACGTTTTTATATTTTTTATAAAATTATAAATATGACTACTCATTAAAATAAATGTTATTACTTATAACTATTTTACAACTATTATGCTTCCTAATATTATAATTTTTACATTTAAATTAGTTAGTAGTTAAGTTTAAGCCTAAGAATTACCTAAAGAAATCCCAATACTGGAATTGTATTTAAAAAAAATAATATTTGTTACTATTATGTTAACAATGTGTTAATGCATTTTAAAAATAATAAGTATTAAATACTGGAAATGTATATTATTATTTATTAAAGTATTACCTATACAAAATATTATGATATTTTATAAACTACACTAGTTTTAGTTAAGTGGTATCACCAAATTTTATTTTCATGATAATACAAATTTTGTTTGTTTGTAATAACACGTATAGATAATTTCCAATACCATGCATCTTATACTAATGTGGATAATAGCACGTAACTGAAGTAGTAAGTATTTATTTCAATTTCACTGAATTCAGAGTTATAAAAACTGATATAAAACTAATTAAATGAATAAAATATGTTGTGAAACTAGTCATTTAGGTATTAACTACCAATGAATTCAGTACTTTGTCACTCTAGAAAAGTAGAAAAAATGAGATACGTGTTGTTGCTATTAATTTAATGATATATAGTGTATCTATTTTTTTATTATAAATATAAAAATACGGTCAACGTTTATCACAACTTTTAATTTTAACATTATATAATATATTATTAAAATGTATAATTAGATTTTAAATAATTAAGTTAGTTTAATTAACAGTTGTAGTATCTACAGTATTGTAGATATATTCTATTACCTAAGAAATTAATTATTATTAATTTTAATAATGGATAATATATGTATAAATTGAATAGCATGGAAACAATAAAATATTATACTTTTTATTTTATTTTATGCACTCTATTTTTTTAATAATCATATAAACTAGTCAAAAATAGTCTTACACGGGTATATTATGAATATTAATAATAATGAAAACACAAAATAAATACAAAAATCAGACCATTCCAGAATACATGATACCTGCTATAAGATAAAATTCAGATCCAAATGACACCTTTTGGAATCCAAAATGATGGAGAGAATAATTAAGAATCCAAAAATAATATAACTTAAATTAAAAGAATATATTTTACTCGTAACGTGTTTACTCTGAAACGGTTTTTATAGAAAATATATCATTGGAAATGTTTGCTAGACAAAGTGTAAATTAAATAATTAGTACAAATAATACATTTCACAAATTTAAACAATTAATTATCTTAATTAAAATTATGTGAATTCTTACTTAGTTACAAATCAGTGTCGTAAATACAAGTGTAGAATTTCGAGACAACTACACACTGAAGCTAGATATATATATCTAGAAAAAGAAAAAACTGAAATAATAATACGCGGTGTTTATTTCAAAAGTTATGTGTATTGTATATCAACTAAAAACTAATAAATGAAGCCATAAAGATCAGTCGTTTAGAATATTTATTTGTCCGTCGAATTTTTGAAGTTAATATCATTTTTATCCGTTTAAATCGAGAAAACGTAAAGACGGAAAATCGAGAATCTTCAAAAATGCATTATTAGTATACTCACATTATAGTAAACGTAATGGAAAAGGGTTTCATCGTGAGGGTTTGTTGGCCAACATCGCTGTGAATCGTACAACTAATATGTGAGCACGTAAACGAATACGACGAAACGGTGCAAATTTTTCGAATTTAAATAATTAGGTACTTATTCTGCTATTATGCGATTAAAACACTAAACGGCGATATACGCGAAACGAAGAATGACGTCGCGTATCAAAGCGTAGTTAAAAACAAGATAATGACGTACAATATACAACGCCGGGCGGCAGACGTAACAGCACCATGGATCGCCGAGGTGTCTCGTTTAAAAGTTATAGTAGTAGTGAAATGTTAAAATAAAAATCGTAAAACGTATTACAAAACAAAAGTTGTGATCATAGGGAATGTGGTTTGCGCGTAGGAAAACGAGTTACGAACGTATAATGATAAAATGGCGACGATCATGCACAACGTACTTCGAGGCGTCCAAGGTTAGATGTTTTTTAGTGTCACGGACTTGAGGTATACGCGCAGGCAACGTAAAAATGCGTGAAAAACGTGAAACGGCTAAAATATTTTTTTTAAATGACGATATACTTTTAACATTAACGAACATGTCGATTTTACGGTCTGAACGATGACAGATAAGTATTACCAGCAAAACGAATGGAACGAAATAAAATAGCATCCTATCTCGTCCATCCGGCTAGAGCTATCGGTTGCGATAGTGTTATGCCGATGTAGTGTGACCAACATAAATCTGTCAACGGTGGCGCACAACAATTCTAACTCTTGAAATGTACTACAGATGTCTTATGGCACTAACACTAAATTTTTACCTATAATTTGTACTTATTATAATTTATAAAGCATATCACTTTTATCTGAGAATCTGTGATACCAACTTTTAATAAATGACATTATTTTAGTACCTTCACAAAATTAATTAATATTTAATTTTAATTTTAAGCGGTTTATGGAATATTTTAATTACTAAGACATATAATTTTATATTTCGTCCAATATGATTTGGTAGTATCTGTATTACCAAGTTACTGTCATGGACTCAACACTTACAGCAACTAAATATTCTGATAAATACATAATATAAATTAGTCAATTTCTAAATAATTAAAACAATTCATATTTTCTAATATTAGTCGTTAGATTATTAAGTAATATGAAGATGTCAATCGTTAAATTATCTACTAAACCATTTAAATAAAGTAAAACATATCGTCAATAGGATTTTATTGTTTATATTGCCAATATCTTTCTAATTACCTACTACTGAGGACATCTTCAAGTTATCTATTTTGTCATACATGCATCAAATTTGGGAAGAAAAATAGTTTGCATAATAGTCAAGTATATAACAATAGTTATAATATGCAAGTAGTAAGTATATAATAAAAATATATAGTTGAATGTAATAGTACCTAAACATTTATTGATAAATATCAATTATCAAAAAAAAATAACAAAAGAAATTAAGAAAATCTAAAATAATTAAAATAATGAAAACTAGTCTTATATAATATATTGAAAATGAAAACGCATTAAAACTTTTATTTAAAATCAAAATATGTTTAAAAGAATAAAGATCATAATTTAAATAATTTATGTTCCAATAATTATGAATATTAAAAAATAATAGATATAAACACTATAATTTATATTATAGGTACTAGATAGAATGTTATTTTTTTATTGGCTATTAATATCAATATTATAGCATAATTTTTAAAAAAATAATTAATTTTTAATTCTAGGATTATTGGAAAATTAACACTGACTTAAGGCGTATATTGTAATCTAAACTCATATTTCACACATGGCTAAATCAATATTTAGATGAAAATATTATGTTATTAAATTGGAAAAAGTTTTAAATTATCCTAGACTATTATATTATTATACTATAATATTATTATTATATAATATAATATTATTAACTATAATTAGCAACTAGTTTACTATATAATAGGGTAAATGGGAGTTATAAAACAATATATTTTATATAAAGACTAAACTGACTGTTGATGTTACTTGTTACTTGATACAATAATAAAATATACAAATTTACATTTGGGTGGTTAATAAAAATTTTGAATACTTGTAATAAAATTGTAAAGAATAAATCTCCAATTATTTTGACAATTATAAATTATTATGGATAGTAACGTTTAAAAAATATTTATATTAATAATTCTAAAATTAAAGATCGGTACATAGTTCCTAATAACGTCTTTTAATATTTAATTTTATGCAATTGATCATATTTTGTTTAGAATGAATACAATTATATATGTAAATTGTAATATTAAATTATTTTTGAAATATGTATCATTGTTGAATGTTGCTATTCAAGTATTCTATTTAAAAATGGTGCATATAACTTACTTAACGCATGGTTTAAACAGATTAGCAGATTAAAGTAGAAAACATTTTCCAAAAGTTGACCAACTTATTTCAAATAGCAAAAAAAAATTCTGAATGCTCATATATTTTTAAAGAAATAGCCCCCAATATTCCATTATTCCCCCAGCCTATGATAACTAGGTATGGATTATAGAAGAGTAGAATTTTATTATTGTGAACATTTCAATACAATTAAAAATATTATTATGAAATTAGACAAAAATGATGTAACTTCAATTGAAAAAGTTATTGATTTAATAGCTGATCCAAAATTCGAATTAAATTTAATATATATCAAATCCAATTTTGGATCACTACCAGATTGAATTACACGGTTAGAATCCTCAAAAACATCCCTTTTTGATAAGATACAAATTGTAAAGGAAAAAAATAGTAAAATTCAATTAACATGCAATTTAGTGAGATTAAAAATTAAAAACAAGTTTAAATATGTTCTGGAAAGAAATAATGGATATTAAAATTATAACAATTATTTCAAAAATATAAGAAGGAGATGAAATGCGTAATGTGTTGTGATATATTTGTACTAATGGCATTATGTGTACATGGTCATCATTTTGAGCATATTTAAAAAAAGTCAAAAATAGGTATAGAAGTTATTATAAATAAACAAATTTGCTATGGATATTATGATATAAACAATATGACAATGACTGTTTTTATTTATTTCATAGAAAGTTCAAAATACTACATGCAAATTTGGGGACAATATAAATTATAACCAGTTTCATACTGCGCGTCTGTATTGCACAGCTACATAGTTCGTTATCTAGTTATTTTATATAATAATTTAAATATGAATATTATATAGTTTATACTGATAGGTAAAAGAGTATTTATAAATACTACATAATTTTAAAATTTACTTATAGTTAATAATAAAAATAAAATAATATTTTAGATAATGATAAATCACTATGCAACCGCACACTCTTAATAGGAGATATGAATATTAATATAATTGGTAATGAAAATGTACATAATGAATATTTAGATATTCTTTCTTTAAATGGATTTTACTCTCTTATTAATATACATACTAGACTACCGATAAATAAAACTCATTGATGTATAGGTTACGTTTTGGAATCTTAAAAAAATAGTAATAAATGGTTTGCAAGCTATTTAAATAACATAACTCAAATGGTTAAGATAAATGATAATATTGGAAATAAAACAAAATTAAATTGTGGTGTACCTTAAGGGAGTGTCCTTAGTCCAGTCCTGTTCATAATGTACATAAACAGTATATGCAACATACAAATTGATGGGTCTATAACTATATATACGGACGATACTTTTTTAGTATTTAATGATAATTCATGGGACCTAGTCCAAAATAAATCAATTATGGAAATAAACCATTTAATCCAGAAACTACTCTTTAGAAGTCACTAAAAATACTACCAAAAAACAGTTTGTATGGCCTTCTCTGCATACAATTGCTCAAACTTCCCTTTTCAAGAACTAATAGTTTTTAATAATAATAATAATACAGATAATTTAACATACAACAAAATAAATAGATTATTAGGTGTGATTTTTGATTTTTATATGAGATGGCATATACATATATTGAACATTACAATGCGGTTAAGGACAATCATATCCAAACTTTATAATATACAAAATTTTATCTCTAATGATGTCATAAGAATAGTATACATGTCTTTATATCAATCGATTTGTCAATATGAAATAATAGTATGGGGAGCAGCTAATGATAATATACTATATATATAATTACTATGTAAAATTGTGGTTTTTTTTTTTATTTATTTATTTATTTTTATTAGGATTCCTTTACACTTCTTATAGTAAATATCGTATCTTATATGTATGATATATGTATATCATATCATCATAAATTATATATATATATATATACATAAGTAATTCATTTAATTAGTGTTTAATTTATGTCCTAAAATTTATATTATCAATCTAAACTATACACATATATTATTAATATTAAAACTCTCAACCTCCAACACAAGCATTGCTTACAGGAGGTTGATAATCCATATAAATATTATTTGTTAAATTGTAAATTTATTCATTTTTATAACAAATGGATATATAAAAAAAAAAAATAGTATGGAAAATTTCAAAGTTTGAACCGTAGTTGCAGTGACATAAAAATCATTACAAAAGCATCTCATACACATCAATTGACAACTGACCACACTAAACTGGGGACATAATACAAATGAATAGCAATAATAAACGAGAATGATAATTACCAATGTATAGATTCACAAATTCATAAAACAGAAATCGTGGTTTACATTAGCTGACTGTAAACAGGAACACGGAAACACATAAAACAACAAGAACAGTCCTTTTGCACGGACGACAAAAGACAAATGAGAACGCGATAAAATTACAATTTACTATAGTCGGTCACTCACGTATCACTTATAACACAATTAAACGATACTAAACACTTAAGTTATAAAGTTAAACAATAAGTGACGCTGAAACTACAAGACTTACGAAATTACATTTGAAAAACATGACAGAATGTAAACACTAAACATGATATCACTAGAAGAACAACGCGAAATACGCCGAGCCGTGATAGCACGACCGACGCTTACCGCTGAACAACTACCAGGTAACGTTGTCACTGTTAACAACGGCGCACTATCACCATTGATTATATTATATTATACTATAGATTGCTCACTGGCCGGGTTTTCGACGGCGTCAAATTAAATTCTCAATAGACAGCGATAATACATCAAATTGTTGATAAATCAATATTTTATTGGGATCGTGGCTATTATGATATAGTGTGGCACAGAAGAAATCGGTTTTCAATTTTTACCCGTGTATTATTAAATGGTAAATAATATTATTATTATTACCTAGTTATTAGTATGCGAATTTATTGTAATTCGTAATCAACCGTACCGTTAAATTAGATATTAAATCTAAACATAAAACCAATGATTATAAATACTATAGATTATACTACGATGAAAAAAAAGTGGGAATGTCGATTGTGGACATTCCTCCTTTGTCCTTTTATAAATAATTAAATAATCTTATTTTTAAGATAAGTACCTATATATTAATTATAATATAAGTATATAGGTATATTCTTTGATTATATTAAGTATAACGTATTAATATTTGTTATTGCTATTGTAATATATATATAGTTATAAATTAACTTATAACTGTCACATAATTAAAAAATTAGAATTATAATACGTAATAAACAATAAACACGTATTATTAGCATTAGTATTGTACGTTGGTAAACTCTCAAAAACTCATTAATAAACAAAAAAATTAATTGTTTAATAATTATAATTGTATTACGCGCGTACGCACACACGCATATCCAAACTTTTATTTTCAGCGTTAGCATATTATCTGTTTTCGTCAATTTTAATTAATGTCTATTATATAATATTTTATAAGTTATCAAAATTCAACGAGCGTCTACGATTTAGACGATTATGTATATTGATATTTTCATGTTGTGTGAAACCCATCGTGGTGAACTATCGTCTGAGCCTTATTAATACGTCCATAGTTGCGTGTTATATGTTACATGATTTTATTATTTTTTTTAATATCGATTATTTTATATTATGGTATTGTGATTTTTTTTTTTTATGGCAACATCAAGTGTTTATTTGTGAGTTTTATTATATTTTATTATTTAGCATAATTTATTAAAAGAGAGAAATATTGTATAATTGAGTATAAAGACTATAATAATAATATATTATTTAATTGAGAGATTATTTCATACTTTTTGAATTATTATTTATTGTTGTTTGAGTGTTACATTTTTTGAAATTATTTATTATTGTAATTATTTAGATATTGTCAAACAGACATATCATATATAATTTATATTGAAACTTGTATAAATATATATATATATTATTTTCTAAATAGTGGTATTTAATAATATTATTAAATTATTAAATGTATATTAGAAATCATTATTAAGTATTAAATCAATTGATCATTATTATTTATATTATATTGTACACTGGTCACTAATTTTTATAATTTATTCTTATATGTGTTGAGCCAAAAGGGCTAATTTACTATTTTTAATTAAGTAATATTATTTGTATTTGTCAGCGCAAAGTGCCATATTATTATTGTTAACTTTGAATTATTTTATATATTATTGTTAATATTATTTTGTGAATTTTACACCTTTTGTCTAATTATTCGGTTATTTTGTTATTATATTTATTTATTGTTGTGCCAGCCAAACAATATTAAAATTATACATTATCCCTTTTAAATTTTTACACATATTTTTTTTAGTACCTAGGTAATTTTTATAAAAGTATTTGTACTTGGTGTCCGAGTTCGCGCAAATATTGTTTTTCGCTTTCAACCCATACAATGATAATTCAACAAATATGAAAAAAACCTTCAATTAAATAACAAGTACCTATAATAATATTATAATAATTTTAATAATAATAACAAATTGTACAAATGCTGTGGCGGTCAAATGATTTTGTCATGAGGAGGGGGATAATTCTGATTTTTAAACATAAATTTTGACAATTTTAGATATCAATCATAATATATTAATAACATTGTAATCAAATTATTAAATTATTAAATCTATTTTAGATTTTGAGCGGAGCAAGGAATGTATTGTTTTTTTTTTATGTAAGAAAACATTTTTTCGGGAAGAAATAATTGTCCAATTACTACAAAATGGGTATGCTTTCGTTTGCAAATCGTATCATCTTGGTACTTTATTAAGCTCATTTTTCGAATTTATCCAAAGTTTTTCCCTAGAAGAAGAAAAACTACCAAAAAATCAACAAAATTACGATTTCCGTAATTTTTTATTTTTTATTTCGTGATAACTAATTGAGTTTTGATCGTAGAGCCTTGAAAATTTTTTTGAGTACTCATATAGGTAATATTTACGTTTAGTACATTTTGAAACGGATTGGTTGAATTTTTGGCTAAATATAGAGATTTTAATATATAGAACATTGCATATTTTCTAAAAATGTTTAATATTACCTGTAATTTTTTATTTAACGGTTTGAAATTTTTGTAGAAACCTAATCATATACTATTTAATCACTTTACAAAATATTTTGAATTTCGCGACTAAGAATCTTTATCATGAAATGATAACTCCTTAAATTTCGATCGTAGGAATTTTAAATTTATTTTGCATATTTACATATGTAATTTACACTCGTGGTGAATTTTGGAATGGATTATCAGTATAATATATTGTAATATATTGAGATTCACTCAGAATCGTATTTTCTAATGCAATATCATTGCATTCAAATCTTAATAATTATAATAAACCACTAATTTCTCCGAGGACCGAAAAGACGAAGGAGGAACATCCATAATCGACCTTCCCACTTTTTTTATTATAAAGGTTAGGTTATAAAGGTAATAAACGGTATATTGTTAAAAATATTAATAATAAATAATAAAAATATCATGGGGGGATATATCCCCCTGATCCCCCCTCCCTCGTTCGACCACCACTGTACAAATGATATGGATACGTCCATGCGTTGTTTTTATAATATTAAGAAATTACGTGATAATAATGCACTCTTCTCTAATTAATTAACCTACTCAATAATATAATGTTTTACTCTTTTAATAAATAATGTTAGATAATAATATATGATAAAACACGCGATAAATATTTGATGTTACCATAAAAATCCACAATACAAAAAACTAAATAATTAACAATCAAAAATAATAATTTATTGTTCATTTACAACAGGCACTCATGGATTCTAGACAACAACAAAAACGTCCGACACTTATATTATTATAATAAAAATAATTAAAAATAGATGGGTGATATTGGGGATGGTGCCAAACAGTAATAATGACGATAATAATATAATTATCAAATTAATGATTTAATTGCAGCTGTAACAATTATTTTGAAAGCATTATTAACTGTTGCTTTAAAAAAAAAAAATAAATAAAAAGAATAAAAAATCTGGGTTAATTTTTTTTACACGTAATATTCGATTACGTAGATTTCTTTATGTGTAAAATTAAAATATTATATTTACAATTTACATTACGTATGTATATTGTTCAATGTGTTTTTAAATAATTATGAATTATTATAATATTACAAATTGTAAAATATATTTCGCGATTCATGATATTATTAAAATTCTTATGATTCCCACTTCCTCATAATTATATTTTATAAAATGTAGAAAGACTTAACTATCATTTAGTACTCATGATTTGTTTTGTATTTTTGGCTTATCGATTTCTTTTTAAAAAATACTACTACTCACATAACAAATAATTTGTTTAATCTTAAATTTATTAATTGGTTGTACCTATTTCTAAATAAGCCTAATGTTGATTTTAAATAGGTAATTGACTATTAATTTATTTTGCTTAAATTTATAACGTTGATCAAGGCCGTAGCCATGAGATTTTTTTAAAATTAGAATATATCAAAATTATTAATTAATATTCATAGGCAGTTTACACGTGTAGTAAAATTTTGGAACAGTTTATCAATTTATTTTATTGTATTATATCGAGTTTCACGTAATATCGTTGCATTCAAATCTTAATAATAATAAACCACTAATTTCTCTAAGGACCTAAAAGTCAAAGGAAGAACGTCCAAAAACGACCTTCTCGTTTTTTTATAAATATTTTGTTATTATGTGCATAGTGCATATTATATTATTATAGTATAATGTAATATGCAAATTTATTTATGTATTTTTTTGTAGGCGTTTAAAACAATAAAAAGGGAAAAAGGATTGAACTAACAAGTACCATGAATCAGATAGCCAGTTATTTGTAAAATAAATATCATGTCGTATATAAAACATATTATATATATATTATCAGCGTCGTATTTTAATTACGCTCCCTTTTTTTTTTTTTTTCGGAAGACTTAGTGTTTATAATTAGGTCAATATTATTACCAAATACCAATAATCGATTTATTGTTGTTCAATCACATACCAATAACAAATTTGATAAATATTAACTATTTTAATATAAAATATTTTATAATAAAAAAAAAAAAACACTTCCTTTAATTGAAGACTTTTTTAAGCATTATAAAACTACAGAACACTGAATAATATTAAATAATACATATTAGGCACACAATATATGTTGAGTGAAATTACCTATAAATGTATCACATTTTCGTTATACAACTATAACATATATATATTATGACAAAAAAACATTTTACTTAATTATGATTTATAAATCATAATTATTAAACGATACACAATTATTTTACCGAAATGCCTTATATTATACTTACAAACTAAATTTGTTAAATTTCAAACAAAACTCACATAATACGCGCCGAAACAATAAATTAATTATTCCCACAGTCAAAACATTAAAATCCAGTAGATATTTTGCTAAACTTAGCTCAGAACTTGTAAATAATATACTTATCAATATCTTATTCTGTAAATCATATACAAAATATAAACTTCTTATTAAAATGTGGTTAGCAAATTCGCATGACAAATATTAATATTATCACATATTCTTTGTACATTTTTATTGTATACCGTTTCTTTTACTCTGGATATAACTATAGTTTTAAACAAAATTAAAATTAATTATCTTTAATACAACGTTTACTATCCTATTATTATTTTTAATTATTATTGTTATTATTAGGGTTTTATATATATATATATATATATATAGTTATATGTATCTTTTTTTTGTTTTTCTATCTTTTTTCCTTTAAATTTCACAATTTTAAAATAATAAAAAATTAATAAATTGATACGACTCCAATTTTCACCAATACGAGGTATACCTCAGTGGTGTTTTTGGGCCATCTATTTTTGTTAAATTGTATAAATTGTATAATTAAAACCTATTTTAGTAATTATGTGTAACTATTCATACGTTTATATTATCTTCAAATGTTCAAAATGTTTTATGGCCAATAATTTATTATTATTATACCTAAACACAAAAAATAAGTTCATAAAAATTTACCGCCCCCCAAGTTCCACCAGGAGGGGCAATCGCCCCCCCTGCCCCCCCCCCCCACATAAATACAGACCTGTATATTATATGTTATAAATTATAATATTTATATATATGAAATACATTGAGTCTAAAGCCACCGAAGGCGACTTTACGGTGTGTCCTAACTGAACGCGATGATTTTGCGAGCGGGCGGGCGGGCGAGCGACGCGATATTCTACGCAAGCAAGCCAGTGTCCTAATTGCCAGCGATCGACGAGCGCGAATGTGTTTTCAATTATTTTCAAGTTGACTGTTGTAGAAGTAGTTTATATTCTAATTGTTAATATATATATATATTAAAGTTAAGTTTATTCTATATTAAATTTTATGGACATTAATTTTGGTCATAGGTATTTTTATTGTAACTTGAACACCTGACGAGTTATTATAAGCGAAAATAGTGGAAGGGGGGCGCCACCCTTTTGAAGAGGGGTGTAAAATACTTAAAATTTAAAAACAAAATTCAACTTTTGGGAAATTAGTTAGTTTTTCGGAACTCAGTTCCGAACTTTTTGCTAATTTGATTGGACTAGTGTACACTCTATAAAATATCGCCCGCGTCAGAAACAAACATATTTGTTTAGACGCGAACGATAATATTATTATCGCCCGCGAGTATAACACGTAATTAGAACACTTCATTAATAATATCTATTTTAAATTTTATCGTGTCGCTAGCCCGCTCGCAAAATCGCGTTCAGTTAGGACACACCGTAACGGTGAATGCGTAAACATAACGTGTCATCGCTACGAAAACTGGACCCGTGACGAAATCTAGAATCTAGCGGCCGTTTCGAGTCAGTAGTTTTCACAATAATAAATATAATTGGCGCTAAAATATAAGAATTACATAATAATTAATTTAAAATGAAATTCGTTCCACGATTCCAAACGTAGTACATTGGGATACGCGCGCGGCTGCAATAACCGGATTAGTTTGAGAACCTATTGCTAATGGCCTGGGTAAGTCGCGCGGGTCGCAGTATTCACGTGATAGTTTTCGTGGCGAGGACTATATAACGATTGTAACGTTATCCAATGGAATTAACTTTTCGCGCGCAATCGGTTTTCGATTATCACGCAGTGTATTTTACTGAACCAGCACCGCGGTTAATAGATATATCTCATAACCGTGAACCAGCACCACATATTTCCACTCCTGCGTCGGTAACATGGTTGATCACGGTGGTTATCGGTCAGCTGGCCGATCGACGTTCTCTCCGTTATCGCGATACCATATTTCCACACAAACACACATATACGAAAACCAGTGACTGACCGTAAATTTTGTGCGTCGCATAATGACATTTTTCAGTATTTAATATTGACTATTTCGTCGTCACCACTCGATACCATTTTTATAAACATTCATATAAAACAGAACACAGTGTTGTGTTTTGTTAAGTTTTTCCGTGCCAAACATTTCATAACTGGTGATGCCCGCGTTATCGTAGAGAATACGCGTTTCTGTACTTATTCAGTTCAGTGTTTTGTTAGTTATAAATTTTCAATTTTAAACAAACAGTTTGAAATTCCCTACGATTCAGTCAAGACTTAGACTTCAGACGTTTTTGAGTCAATCGTTTAGTTTGTTTATTTGTGAAATCAATTCGACGCGTATTCTATATTATATTGAATACATGCATTGGCATACATACATACTATGGATAAAAAGTTAATTTAATTTTCACTGAATAAAAATATTCGCAGCTCCTATTGGTCTTCTTCTGGTTTATGGTATCCCATTCGCGTTAAACACCTGAGAGTTGTAACAATGTAAGTTGAATTATTATTTTATTTATTTTGTTTCTATATTATTGGTTTATACAGAAGGATTTAAAGCATTATTTTTAGGATTTTGATACCGATGTATACTATTCATCTTTCATGTAAGCATATTATTCTCTTTATACAAATACAACTATCCTATTCACCACATTTTACGTATACTTATGGATCGCTTAATTTCTAAGACCATTTCTTCATGATTATCTTTACTTATTATTAACTATTATCTATTTATTACTAGTCATCACAAATACCTGATTATATTATTTTGTTCAATTACTTTAAAGTTGCATGTTTAGGCATAGAAAATAAAAATAAAAATAAGTTTTTGTTAACAAAAATGTAAAATTCCGGTCCGAATATGTAATAGAAAAAAAACAGTGCGGCAATTAGAAATTTGACGACCCAACTGTGAATCAAAATTTTTGAGACCCTTTATATATAATAATTGTATATCTGTGCACAAATTTGAGGCTTTATAATTTTATATGCTTTTTTTGGGGTGCACCTCCAGTACCATTGCTAAGTGTAGCGTTAGATTGATGGTTATTTGTCAGTAAAATGACTATTAAAACACCAGTAACAATTTTTTTTAAATATAAGTTTGTCGAATGTCAGTAAGTATATAGTAAAATATGTAGTAAAGTAATAGTTTCATTGTAATTGTTAATGTGTACTGACAGCCTATAGTCTCCTTTATCTTTTTATGATTATCAACAATTTTTATTTTATTATAATACAATTTTGAATATTTACATTATTTACTTTTGTATTATTGTATATTTATATCTATTTAATGAACTTATACAAACCCAAATAGTGAATACATGTAATGTTATTATAATATAATAAATATAAATTTTCAGTAAAAACAATCTTTTTAATCAAATTAATTATTTGACATATGAATATATTTAGCCAATTCTCATTTTATCCCTTGTATATGTGGATTTAACATTTTATGTTGCATAATTATTATGGTATAATTTAGTAAGACAATTTATGATGGTATTACACATAGAATCATTATTTTATTTTTCCAATGGTATATGAATATTTATTTTGTATGAACAAATTGTTTTATATAATTTAATGTTATTTTAATGGACTAATATTTTTTTATTTTGTTCACAGATTATAAATTTATCTACAGAAATTTATATTGTACCAGATTAAACAATCAATTTTGTTAATGTAAAAGCGGATGTAAAGGTTAAACTGTTATTGTATAATTTGAAAATTTTAACAATTAAACATGTTTTCGCTTGCTAAACTCTCTTATTATGCATGCAATGAAGAAGAAAGGCACTTTTATAATAATATTCCCGGTAATGTTTTAAAAATTGATATAAAAGATTGTTGTGTGAAACTTATGAATATAAAGAAAGAAGAAGACATTGATCATTCGGATAGGGAACTTTGTGCTACTGCTCTAAGAAATGGTCATCAAGATTGCTTTAGATTAGCTAATTATTTAAGATTTCCATGGATCATTTGGATTCCTTAAGATTTGTATTTGATGAAAATGATTTGCTTTCTGATAGTATGAGTGTTGCAATGTTATAAAATAATTATATTAAGATTGTTTAAATGAAGTAAGCGAGTATAATTTTTTTTTAAATTTTAATTTGCTCGTCAAAATGGTTGCCAATGAGGTGAAAAATCACGCTGATGGGTTGAACACAATGATGACCACCTTAGATGACCATTTTTAATGTGCTAATGCCAATTATAGTAGCTTTCTAAAATTTATATCTTCTCCTTTGACTTACATTATCGATTAATTGGGCTCTGCCACTATTTCATCATAGTCTTATCATTGATTATAGGTCAGGATTAATAATATTCGAATTTAGCTTATACAAAGATAATAGCTGTATAAACTTTTAGTAGGATAATAGTGTATAATCTAAGATTCTAAGACAAAGATGCTATTGAGCATTATTTGTTGTGTTGAAAAAATATTTGGCTTTTGAAAATAATTTTTTTGTTAGAAAAGTAGTTATGAAATATGTATCTATTAAATATTAATATTTTTTGTTTCTAAAATATGTGTATACTTTTAGATATATATTTATAATATGTAATATAGGTATTATGGTAATTATATTATTGTATATTATTTAATTTTAACAATATTTATCTGTTGAGCATTGTTTGTTATGTTGAAAAAGTAGTTATAAAATTTGTGTATATACCTGTAAATATATATTTATAATGTGTAATATAAGTACTATATACTATAATTTGTATATTGTAATAATATTTTATATTAATATTAACATTTTAAATATAATATAGTTACTAAATTCAATGTGTTTACCTATCTATAGTACTTAACCAATTCCCCCGCAAGTGTGTCCAGATATTCTATAAGTAGTTAAAAGTTAAAGATAAGTTGAATACAAATTTCTAACATCTGTAGTTAGCCAATGGTACCATTAACCCGGGTTAATTTAAATTAATCTGATGTTATCAACGATTGTCCTTCTTACCTACCATATGGAATTTTCGTAAATTCCTATTAATTAAATTTACTTTTTTGTTTTATATTAGATTCTTTGTTATTGTTATGTATTCATCTCTATGTTATGTATTCTTCCCTTTCTCTAAGGTTCCCATGTCATTATTAATTGTGATTAATTGATAATTACCTACCTGACTATTGACTAAAATTGTTCAAATTTAAAATCTTTTAACATGTTTTACAGTTGAATTTTATATAATTTCATACTATTTACACCTTTTAATAATCTTTTAGAGTTATAGAATTCAAAATAAATAAATAAGTACATAATAAATAAATAATGGTTCATAATAAATTACATAATTAATTAACCGATCAAACATAAATCAATTTAGTTAGTAGATAAGTTAATTTATAATGCATACATATTAATATAATTCGCAATAAAATTTTTATATTTTAGCACTAAAAAAACCATGTTAGTTAAAGAAAAAAACTGTCTAGGTTCTAGACTATCTCTGACTATAGCACAAAGGTTTTTTGACACTAATTTTAAAGAAGACATACAAATACAATTTTATATTTTTGAAGATTGTGTGATTTAATAATAATTGTACACAATTACAGATTCCTTTTTTTTTTTTTTATTACATATCAGTTGTATATTTTAATACATTAAATTAATAAAATAAATAATTTAAATACCTATCTACATTATACATACAAATTATAACATGAAAAAATTTACAGAACAATAACTCATTTTTTCTACCAGACACAATCCAATTTATAAATTAATATCAAATATATTATATATTTATAATGGAGGAAGAAATTTACATGCAGTTCCCTCCCAGACTAGAAAAAAAAGCAAATATACAATAATAGGTAAATAATAATATAACAAGTTTTTTTTAAAAAAATGCATTATAATGGTTGTATTATATGTTAATATAAAATATAATAGGATTTCAATATTTGAAAATTAGTAATTTGATTTTGCTTGATTATTTGACATCAGATCTGGAACAATAAAATAATAAAATATTAATGTAATAATATATACAGTGTGTCCTGTAAATAAAATTATACACATTTTCTGTAAATCAAAATACAATTTTTAAATATTTTATTTTATGATTAATTATAATATAATATAAATTATTTATCTTATAAACTATTAAAAGTTACATCTATTATGTTTCAAACAATCTTCTAATCGATTATTTACTTCTATACTTAAATAAAATATTTAAAAATTGTATTATGATATAACAGATATTATAATATTAAACTATTTTCATTTCTATAAATACCTACTAATTTTTTGAAATTTAAATTAACTGTATCTAAGTCAATTTTAGATTAAGGATTATAGTAGTAGAGTCAAAAAATATTTTTAAAAATATACGTTATCCAAATCCTAAACTTAAAAAATAAGTTGTGTGCTTGTAATTAATCTATATACTATTATTCTAATTACTTCAATGAGTGTTTATTAAGTTTTTTTAGTAACTAAAAAATAAATTCAAATACAACAAGTCGGCATAAATTTATTTGAGTATAATTAGTTATCCAATATGTGTTTTATTAGTTAAACTGAGCTTACAAATTTTAAATTAAATCCAAAATATGTAACTTGTTATCATAAATCTATCCCAATAAACTGTTTTAGAAACTTAGATATTTACAAATACTTACAAAACAGGACATACTCTATATATAGTAACTTAAAATGTATATAAATAATAATACAATATAATTTAATATAACTAATTTTAATTCATAGAATTATGTTGTGAATTTATTATGGCCAAGTGTCATTTATAAGACATTGAAATTCAAATTAAAAGATTTTATTATAATACTATATTATAATAATATATCCTTTATACAACTATAAATAGCAAAAAAATTATGTAAACTACTTACTTCAATTTTGTGGATATAGTTGGTTCACCTTCAGTTCTGCTGCTTGACCAAATTAATTAAATTTGTTTTTAAAAACATTAAATAATTATATCACTAATATTTAATAATTATATTACTTTTGTTTTTTAGATGATGTCATAGAACTATTGACTACAATGATTAAGAAATGTTTCTCATTTCATAAAGTTTCAGTAGAAGAACATTTATTTTGAGAACTTGCCTTACCAACATCCATAAATTATCATTTGTCATCCCCTACCTAAAAAGATCATTTTAATTAATTTAACCATTGATTTTATAACATTTGAATATTATATTATTTGAAATTATGTGTAACATATACAAATTGACAACTATAATATAAATGAAGAAAGCTGACCGTATATTAGTGGTAGTACTTTTGATACTCGGTAAAAATCGTTTTGACTGAACCAGACAATTTTTGTGGAATAATTAATATAATATTAACATTGAAATAAAAAATAATAATCATTTCATAATATAAAACTTAAATTTGTAGTTTAAGCAGTACTGGCATAATTTACAATTAATTGTATTTTAAACTCAAGATAGTTATATAATACATATTACTTCAAATCAAACTTTAATGGATATTAAATTAATTGTGTTTACTGATATAATATATATGTATATGATATGTTTAATTGATTGTATAGTTTTAGTATTGTAAGTCATATTAAATTACATTAACCAAAACTTGACCTTAAGATTTTAATATTCTATTTGACTAATGTACAATTGTGAAACAATAATCATTTTACCACAAAATATAATTATCATTATATTTCTCTACTATTGTTTAAATATTAAGAGGAACTATATTGATCAAGGCATGCAATATTAATCTAAAGTTCAATACTATAATTATTGTGATCACGATTGTTAGAAAAGTATGTTAATAGATTTTACAAAAAAATGAAATTATTGTACAAGATGGTTTTTTTTTATCATTTGAAACTTTAGATTAAAAATAAAACTATATAAAAGTTGATATACTTTTTTCAAGTTTAAATACAAAAAATTATTCTATATGACTACATTAGTACACTAGTACAGTGTTATATCATATCAAATACCCAACATGTATCTATCTGATAGTACAAAAATAAAAATAAATAGAATATTAGGAGAATTTTACAAAAGATTGTCAAATAATATGAACTGTATTGCAACAATTACTTCAGCGCATGTAATATATATACATAACATATTATACATATAAATATGGTTATATTAATAGTTAATCAATTGCCAATCAAATATTTAAAGTATATTAATGAAAATAACTACTTTACACATTAGATAACATGAAAATAAAGCTTCAGCAACAACACAAACAGGTAATTACCTGTTTACCTGTTATAACTTTAATATAGGGACAGAACTTGATTGTATTTCTGAAATAGTTTATACTTTAGGTTTATAAATATTATTATTGTTATAATATATTTATAAATCTCTTAATTTATTAACTTTATAATTAATATTTACTTTAACAAATATTTCTTATAAGTAAATATTTTAGTTTACTTTTGAATAACAATAGCTTAAGCTTCTATGATTAATTAAAATTCTAAAAAAATACCATAAAAATTTACCGATAAATCATAACAAGACCTATGATAAACAGCAGTTTTTATTGTATGGCATCTAGGATCATTATATGAAGGGTATCTCTGAGTAACAACCCAAGTTAAAAATAACACAGGATACTGTCTTTTGTTTCATTTTAAGTCTAAAACATAAATAATTTATCATACATGTTTAAATTATTAGGAGGAATTTGTATTAAGTATATCAATATTAACAAATATAAATTAAATAATTATATTTAATTAATTAAACATTTTAAAAAAAAGATTTATATACTAGTAAATACTAAATAATATAATATGTAGTTATAATAGTTGACTATTCCAATTTAAGATATTTATAAAATTTGTTTTAATTATGATGAAAGATATCTTAACTAACTTATTTAAATAAGTATTGACATCAATGTTTACAAAATATAAATAACTTACATAATGTAGACATCAGGATAAAAACACAATAGTTCTTGAACCTACAAATTTAAATGCAGTATGAATTATAATAATTATTTAATTATATAATATCCACAAATAAATTCATGTCGAATGTTATTTTTGTTAAGTTCAAATTTTCCATTCAGAAAAAAAATTATAACATAATAGTGATTATAATTATAAATAATTAATATCATTAAACTTCAATTTTTTTATAGTAGTAGTTTTACCTGTAGTTTCATTGTCCATTTCAATTCAATATTAAATCCAACATTAATAATATCAACATCTATTAATGCTTTTTCAAGTTTTGGAAAATGTTAGTAATCATTTCTGTCATCATTTAAGAAGTGATCTTTTGGCAGCTCTTTAACATGATAAATCTACAAAATATATAATAAAAAATTATTGAAATTATTCAATTTAATATTGAAATGTTTAATTTAATTTATATTAATCAAATTATTTATGTAATACAAAGATACATAACAATACTGCATAATTTCTATTTAGATATATTTTATATTACAATACGGAATAATTGTTTTACTTTAATACAATAACATACAGCTATTATAGAAAATTATTTCATAAGTTACATAGATTTATGAACTATATGTGTATGCAAATAAAACTAAATATTGTAAAATATTTTTATACAAAATACATAGTTATATACAGTGATGCATTGGAGCGTATACGGCATACACTTATAACAGTAATTGTATAAAATTGGGTATACGCAATATAAATAATAATTTTATAAGTATACGGTAGGTATACGGCCATATGACCATAATACTATATTTATAAATTTGTTATACATATAATAACAATAAATGTATAAGGTATTATGTTTCTATTAGTTAATTCGTGTATAATATATTACATATTATTTAGTATTATATACCTTTAAGACTTAAAATTAAAAATTTTTAAAACAAAAAAAATTCTCATTTAATAAAGTGTATAGAGTTCTAGTTATAATTTATTCATAGTTATTATGTATAATTATAGTCCTTTTATTAAGGATAAAAACTTATTATTTGACTAAAAATATAAAAAAAAATTAATGTCATAATAATCATTTTAAGTAATTTTCTTTTTAATGCAATTTTGAGAAAAATATGGCGTATACTCAAGACATTATTTACCAATACATCTCTGCTTATATAAAAGTATATACATATAGGTTTATGTAAAATTAAGCAGATAAGTTTACCTGAACATTAATGCAAGTGGCACAGCATTATTTGTTTGCACTTTGTAGCAACATTGTCTGCAATAATTGTTCCTTTGTATTCAGCATTAGTTATTTCTATCAGTTGTTATTACTTTGATTTCAGATACCATTTTTAAATTTGAGGATTTAATTCTTTTCAACTAAAATTTAAAAATTAATATTATTTTCTTTAAATGAAAACTATAGTAATATAGTTATATATACTTTTGAATAATTTTGCCAGTAGAATATTCAATGTCTTTATTACACATGTTTATAAATTTGATTAGTTTCTCAGTAGACATTTTAATTTAATTTATCTAATTAACGCCAATCGGCAGTTACATAGTTGTTAATATTTACAAACGAGTTTTTAAAATATTACAGCATTCTAATATTAATTATATACAGCGATAACAAATAGAATAAAAAAAAAAAGTGGCAATAAAACTATGATAAGATAGATAGCGTTTAGCAAAATACTTGAAATGATAGTTTTAGGTGGTGTTAAGAGGGTGAAACATTCTGTGTATAGGATGATTGTTGTTGTAGTTCATACTAGTGGTGGGAATTATCGTTACTTTTGTGTACTCGTTCCAATCGGTACAGTTACAATGAAGTACCGATTCCAAAATACTCGTTACATCGGTACAAATAATATATAGTCTAGTGGTGGGAATTATCGTTACTTTTGTGTACTCGTTCCAATCGGTACAGACTACAGTTACAATGAAGTACCGATTCCATAATACTCGTTACATCGGTACAAATAATATATACTAGTAAATTGTATGTTAGTACTTAAATTGTTTAACTATTTCATATGTCCATGCTAGAAACATAGTTGACTGACAAAGATGACTTTCACTGACATTATACTTGATTATATGAATAGAAAATACTAATACTTTGTAGGCCCATTATACAACACTATTTTACTGTATTCGGAAAAAAATTAACTTTAAATAATTAAATTTGTATCAGAAACACTACCTATGTTTATAATATTTTAAGTTATAAAATATGCATTTTAAATGCCTAATCAAAAATTACCACCGTTTTAATATTATTACAATCGGTACAATTACAATAAAGTACAGATTCAAAAAAACATACTTAATAAATATAAACATATTGCAGGTATTGCAATATTGCATATTGCTCGGTACTCGCTACTCAGTGACGTATCCCCATGTATATGGATGGGGACCAATTTATAGTTAGAAACTTTATACCGAATGTACCGATGGAACGAAGTAACAAACGTGAAACGATAAATGTACTCGTTTCACCAATGTAATCGTTACTTTGTACCGAATACAGCAGTAACGACTCACCACTAGTTCATACAGTGAGAAGGGACATTATATAAAGAGTGGTTTCTAGTTGGATAGACAGGAATACAAAAATAAATTTTATTTAGTTTTAATGATAAACAACTAATTAAACAAATTTTCATTTTTCAAGGAATTTCTGCATTATTAATTGCATTAAATAGATATTCATAAACCTATTAATTATATAATTTAAAACAATACAATATGTTATAATTATTCTAAATTAATAAAATTATGATTATAATATATGTGTATATTATATTATATGTTATATATTACCTTTTCAACCGTTTATTGAGCATTAAGTTTTACAGATAGTCCAACTAATGTAGGTATACTTTAACACTTTAGGTCCATCTTCACAATCAATTTTTTCATCTATCAATGAATACATCTACAAAAAAATTATAATAGATTATACAGCTTTTTTTTTACTTAGCAGATTAAATAAAGTATATAGCGTAGTATTAAATAAGTTGAGTTTAAAATGTTTTAATTAAAATTGTATATCTTTAAAGGATATTATTTTATATTAAAAACAGCAAAATGTTTATAAGAGTATTAATATAAATTTAGTCAATTAATTATTATAGATATTAAATAATAATAATTCCATTTTTTTGACATTATTATTAATTTAGTTATTAGAACCCGTGTGAATATTTTATGTATATTATACAGTTGTTACACTGACCAGTAATTCCTTTCGCAAAAATGAAAAATGATGAACATAAATTAACATCGGTGTAAATGTATTGAAGTTTTAAATTCTATAAGCTATGTAGTGAAATAATCAGTGTTTCGCAATACATAACCAGATCGATCACTTGATCAACTCTAAACGCGTTTATTTTCTTAACCGAGTATCAAAATCAACTCACCGAATCTTCAAAATCTTCATTGTTGCTGAGTCTCTTGTAATGCTGTCATTACAAAACTTGACATTTGTTACATATGATTTACTATTATTTTAGTATATTGATTTACACCAAGTCACAATAATTTATAATTGTGGTTTGACTCATATTTGATCTCAAACAATACTCCATAAAATCGATTTAAAAAATAAAAAATTTAAGAAAACCTTATCTATTATATGCACTGAAATCAGTTACTATCTACTACAAAGGCAAATATTATCAGGTTATTGTATATCCGACTAAAAGTAAAAAACACTAGAAAAACTTTTGTCAATAAAAAATCACATTAATTCATTAGATTAATTTTTTTGAAAAAAACATGATGTACTGTAAATTCTGTAACTATGTATTCTATCGAGGAATAAAGTAAAAGAAAAATTATCGATTATACAATGTAACGTAACAACAGACCATTAAAAAAATGAAAATTCGAAGGGAAACGTAAAATGTTAATAACTATTATCATTGTCGTAATCATTTTATGTAAACTATATAAACCACTGTGGTATAATCCATGTTATTGTAAAAATATTGAATTCTTTTTAGTTTATGCAACCAAATTTACTCAAAAAACGTGTACATTAACAATTTATTTAATTCGATTTAGACTTCGCATAATTTAACGTACGGACGAGTCATTATAATTTAATTAATCATCGGTTTTATGCTTTATTCGTACCAAATTCTGTGACCACATTATCGCAGACCATTCTGTATATGTATATGATAACATCACTGATAACTGATTGATACACAAAACTTATGCGTGTGGAGATAGTACCCTGAAAAAATAGCACCTTACCATTACACGAAATATTGGTAAATACCACATATATGTTATATTGCGTATACTAATAATTTTAAGCATGTACCATACTACCATGTATATTGTTCTCATGTTACAAATCATATCAGATATCTTAGTGCGCTATATATTTATTAAAATTATATTTTTAATATAAATAATCTGTTGTTTTATTAAATTAATAATTAAATATTACATATTATGTATTAAAATCTTAATCCTTATTTGCTTGTTTATATATTTTATTTTTTCGAGAGGTGTTTTGACGATATTTTATTATTTTTTTACGTTTTCTGAATTGCAGATTATTATATTTAATTGCAAATCTTCCAGCATCCAGATAATATATAAATATTATATTTTTCGTAGGTTTTAATTCCAAGGATACATACATTAAATTAACCACTTGGTAAATTAGCAATCTTTTGTTTGGATGTTATATCTGAGGTTTGATCTGCATTTCACTATCGACAAATCACTCTTTATAAATATCTTATTGCAAATATTTATATTTTTTATTAAATAAAATTATCTATGAAATATAGAAATTAATATTTCTATATTAGTATAACGAAATATATATATATCTTATCATTGACGTAATTTTTTCTTAATTTAGGTTATCTGTTTGTCCTAATTTATTCCTTGATAGTTTCATAATTTTATTTTCGTCACAAAATTTTTTTAAATTTATTAATAAGAAGTAAATATTTTCATATGTGGCTAACTGTTAATAAATTGTTGAGCGGGAATGTTACTAGATAATTTATCCTGAATCGAATGCTCGGTTTTTTTCTATGAATTTTATTTTAATCTCAAACTATAAATATAGTAAAATACAATTTACCATAAATTATAAAAACAAATAAGTATAATACTAACAATTGGCGAACACACACAATTTATCATTTATAGAAATAAATATTAATTACAGATAGTTATTATTATATAATTTTTCACTGTGATTTAACGCTGGAACGCAATTACCGGGCCAACGGTAATCGGCGAACTGGTTAGTGGTCGAATACCGATTGTTAATTATTACCGATCTACTATAATCTTTTAATCATGTGACCATTATTAATATTATTATTATTATTATTATATTATTATATAATATGTTGAGACCGAACATAGTTTATCATTGTTTTTAGTTATTATAAATATTGGAGAATATTTCAAAAACTTATTTTTATATTACCCAATTAATATTTCCGTATTTAGCTTTTAATTCACTTTTTATTAAAATTATATTATTTTCCTATTTCCGATACGATATTATAGTCATTCGGTACATCAATTATTGTTCATACTGTTTCATTTACATTATTATTTGTAATTAATGTTGTTTCAATTTTACTAAAGAAATTATTATAATTATAATTTTTTATTTGGTTAATTTTATACATTCTAATTAATGCATCTACATTTAAATTTTGTACACCTGGTTTTTATCGAATTTCATAATCATACTCTTCTAATTGTATTCGCCATATAGCTGGTTGGTTATCTTTTAATTTTATTTCGTGTTTGATTACATTCCTAAAAGTTAAGATCACCTTCTAAATGAAATATTTCCAAATATTAAACACATAAGTCAAATATTGATTGTATTTCCTAATTGTTCATATTATGATCATTTCGTGATAATTATTTTATTTTATCTTTTCTATCTATTTGATTTTAATTATTATTATTTATATCAAACGTGTATACGTTCAACGCTGTAATTGGTTTTATAGGTTGAGTGACCTCCGATATATTTAATATACTGATTATTATTTTACAATTATTTGCTTTTCCTATCACATTTCCACGTATTATATCCTTTACTATCTCTTATTTATGTATTATTATATTATCTCATTCAACCTTTGAATCTGCAATCGGTATATTTACGATTATTTCTGTTCTTAGATTTAATAAAAAATAGTTTTCACTATCAATTTAAACATTTATATTTTCTTTATTAATACATCTATTATTGCTTTATTTTTTAACAAAAATGAATGACCTATTATACCATCCTTAGGTTTAGGTAAATTCATTCCTATTACATGAAAATCTATATTAAACTATATTAATACTCATTATTATAAATTACAATTGGTATATTTGATTTCCTTATTTTATCATTTATTTTTCGTAAATTTTTTCATCTTCAAAGTTCTTCTTTTAAACAATTTATTTTTATTACATTTATTTCACATCCAGTATCTATAAGCATAATTTGAATTCATTGCTTTTACTTTCTAACAATTTACATTGTTATTTCTATTAGTATTAAATCGATTCATATCGGTTGTAATAAGTGCGCGTTATTATTTTCACATTATAATTAGTTATCGGTCTCGTAAAATTGTTATGATTAGGTCGATTATTATTATCAAAGTTTGATAATTGCGATCTATTTCTACACTGATTTGCGTAGTGCGATCCGTTACAATGATAACATTTAATAGTTTTATTAACACGATTATTATTATTACGATTCAAATTATTTTGACGAATTGAATTATTATAATTTTGTTTGTTATGTTTATTATTAGTGTAGTGAACCCACTGGTGATTTTTATTATTTTTCCGTCTAAAATAGTCATATGCAGAATACAATTGTGACAATTTGGAAAGTTGGATTTTGATTCTATTTAGATATTTAAATTTCTTAACTTCACTTTAAGGGATCGATCGAACCATTTTTTTTTTTTATATTAAAAACTTTAAAATTATCAATAATTACAATATAATTTTTTATTGTTTATTTCCAAGGGTGTTAAAAACGTATACAAAATCGCTTCGATCGATCCCTAGTAGACAAATCGACAATGTTAATACTTTTTTCAGAATTCAAACTTCTCAAAGTCTCACAATTTTATTCTGCTTTTAGGTCTATATATCTCGGGTATGCATTCCCTTTAATCACGTTCTACGTGAAGTTCGATGGAGTCATTTCCACTAGGTATTTCTCGAAGTTCTTTAGTTGTTGGTTTTAAATAAATACACACTGGTTATATGTTATAAAGAAGATTAGTTTATTATTAATAATTGTTAAATAATTGTATAAGAATTGTTTAGGACCAACGGAAACGGATAACTAAACTTAAAAATGTAGTCGTCGCGTACTTAGATATATGCTTATGCGATAAGTTTAAAGACACACGTCCTTTCGTCTCCGAAATTTAATTACATCTAAAATGTTTACGTCGAAAATAGGTTTATATAGTAACATCGAATGTAGATACAAAGGATAAAGTCGACAATAACAAGGTGTGTAGTATAATGGACAACGAAATATTGTTAGTAACCACGAAAACAATAATATCATTTTTTCAACACTTACGAATTTATTATTATTCATTTTTAGCAATAATATTAATAACTTATAAAAGTTATAAGTTATCCTTAAAATAAATCTAAACGAATACAATATAACATTTTTTCTTGCGCTAATAAAAATTTGCCGCCTCGAGTATCTGCCCCTTCCCCCCTCCATTAACACGGTCCTAATCTTTATCGAGAATAAATAATGCTTCGTTTTCATAAATATATATATATATATTGTTGGAAGTTATTTTTCCTGGAAATAGTCATCGATGAAATAGTAAAATGCACAAATGTTCAACAGGAAAAAAATTGCCTTGTGTTACAACTAGAGAGAAAATAAAATCGTTATTTGGGCTTCTATTTATAACTTATTTTTTGATTTACAATAAGTTGTGACTAAGTAATGTACGATATACTTACCATTCGTTAATAATAAATAATCATGGTAACCTTTATTATTTATTTGTAATAAAATTCTCACTTACACTTTGATTTAGGTACTACTTTAAATAGGAAAAATTCGAAAAGTGAGCGCGTACTGACGAGTTGAGGGTTAATAAATGTATGTTTTATTATTGATATTAAATGAACTACATTGTTTAAATGGAGCTCTCGACGCTCGCAAGTGTATACGAATCTTATACGCGTATATTATGTATTATTCTACCAGTGGCGGTTTGTAATAGATAGTTTGGTAAGGCAGTGCGATAAAAAAAATTTTAAACATCAACCTTATCCATATGTACTACACGATTAAATGAAAATAAATACCATATTTTTTTAATACACTCTAAAAAAATTAGAAGTCATAAGATATTTTAATATCTCTCATACCATCTATTTACACTATTCAATAAAATCTATACGAGTTAAGTTTTTACAACATAAACATTATTAAATTAATTATATATTAAACAGCTATTTGAGCGACAGAATTAATCGCACAGAACGACGTTCTCGACGAAGAAGGACGTAATTTCATTTTTTGGTTATATATTTTTGGTTTTCTTATGTCGTTTTTTTCGCTTATTTTCCAACGACAACAATAGTAACTTTCACTTAACTTAGAGGTTACAAAATTATATAATAATATAAAAAGTTTTAATATTTATTAGAATTTAACTTTGAAACCTTTAAAAACTGCTGTGCTGAAAAGTTACAAAACATGAGTTACGTCCGTCTTCGTTGGAAACGTCGAATTAGTCGCGGTGATAATGTTATATTATACTTACGGTACACGTAGGAAACTGCCGAAACTGATATTTTTATGTGCTATTCACAACATCTCACACTTTGTAACGCTACATAGCTCATTACCGATAGATATAATAAAATTGTATCGCGAGTTCTTGATGGTACCTTCTAATAATAATTTAATCGCTAATAATAAAAAGATATATTAATTTTGTTAGTTTACTATACTATTATTGTATTAAATATATACTGAAATAAATATATATTGAAGAAATATTATTTCAACTATTTTTCATTTCTGTTGAAGGTGTGACCGCCAATCACACGTATGCACGAACCGCTACTGTATTGTACGTATATCGTTTAAGGTTTATTATGTAAATTTGGTAATAAAATATGTTTTATAATATATACGGTGATTATGAATTTAATTTTTATTTACCAATACATGTAATGTTTTCGTGTTTATAACCGAATACGAGATATTATATATAGATATTTAATATATATTCATCGCTTTAATAACATAATACCATTTTAAAAAATTAATATAATAAATTACTTTTAAATTTAAATTTTTATCTTTTTTAATATTTATTTGGTTGTTCTCAAAGGAGCGGAAAGATTATCCCATAGAAAAATTCAAAGTACGAATTTGATACAGAATATATAATTTCTGAGAACGCCCATGAATATTATAATTAGTTTATAAATATGTTCAGTACTTGAATTGGATTAATAAAAGAAAGGCTACTATGAGACTTAAAAAGAATAACATCCCTTGTAATAATTAAATTCAGCTTAACCCACGGGGGTGCTTCGAAAAATTAGGAAGAGGTACAAATGTACCTACTTAAGTTGTTACAAAAATAATAATGATCAACATCAATTATGACATTAACTTTCATAAAACAATATTTTTATAGTTTTTTGATTAAACATAAAAATAAATCTTAAAAATTTGATCCATAACAATAAATTAGATAATAAATTTAAAATCGATTTTTGTCATAGTATATTTGTAATAAAAATTGTGTTTATTAGTCAATGTTAAATGAAGGATGGTGTTATCAAATTCACTGCGCATTATTGTGTATGTTTTACTAAATTAATTTATTATGAACTAAAAATTAAATTAATAATGTCATTAGTGAAAATCTAAAAGTTTTAACAAATATATTATGCATGTGTGTTATAGTTATCTATATTACATTTTTTTTAATTAGGTAAATTAATTATTTTTATATTCTATTGGGCTTACATTATAAATATTTTTTTTAATATACAATATATGTGTTCCATTACTAATCATTATTATTGTTTTATAAAATTATGATGTTCTCCAATAAGTTAAAATATTTAATTTAATTTAAGGATGCATAAAACTTTGGGAGTTTTAATAACAGTATTAACATAATTAATACATTGCGTCGATTTCGTAATGAAATATCTGAGATATTATAAATAACCAGAATTTTAAAACATGTATTTTCTGAATTTTCTCATCGATTATGATAAATTAACATACATTCATAAACGCTATAGGAGATTTTGTGATTTAAACAACTCAGATGGATATATAATTAGTCAATTAACAGTTCATTAAACGTCATTTGGGATTTTAGCGTCATCGGTGATCATATATTGTACCTACGTCCTTATAATTATTTATAATTTTAACCCAAACTATAAAAAATAATATGTATATAAATACAAATTGTAGTTAACATTTTTTTAAATATCGTTCGTAATTATTCGATATTATAATAATTTGTTTACAATATTACAATTTTATAACGACCGCCCGGGGTCAATATACCGATGCTGTGTTTAAGTTTTTATATGCGGCTGTATTTTTTTACGTTCGACTATAAGTTACCTATAATCAGAGGTATATATTATTTTATTATGGTAATTTGAAATGATTATTTTTATGATCAATTTGAATATTTAAATAATAACAAAATAACGTGTAGGCATTAGATAGTCGACAACCTTTTGTCCTTGACAAAAGGTGGCTTGTTAAAATATGTATAAAATAAAATAAATCGTAGTTATATAATATATACTATATTGTGGGAACGAACAAAAATGCGGCTTCAGTTATTTATTTTTTTTCCCTTGATATTTTATTGTAGATAATATTATATTCTGTATATTATCGTAATGTTGTTCGTAATATATTGTCGGTATCAACGTCAAAACGTACCGTAATAAATAAACTTGTCAGTTATGGTTTATAATCATTAATTTTATCGACCCTCGAACTCAAATTTCTCTTTATGGATACCTATTATATATATATATATATCTTTTTTCTTTTCATTTTTACCGACCTTTCTGTCATTATTTTTTTTTTCCTCGTATAACATATTAAATATATCTACACTTTGTTAGAGTATGGAACGACGAGGGATAGTGTGTTTGGTTTAAAACATATTACATGGGCGTAGTATTGCCGATAGCAATTTACCCGCTGCGTTAATAACAGTAGTGGTCAGGGTATGCGGTTGCACCCTTCATTTTTTAAATAAACCTAATAATTGGCATTCTGTAATAATTTACTATTATTTGTGTATACATATAATTTTTATATAATCTTTTTGAAATGTTGCACACCCGACAAAAAAAACTGAAATGACGTTCCTGCGTTCAAAATACAAAATATCTTTTAGAAACACTACCTAAGTATAAATTACTTCCAGATTATAATGTGATGGTTAAAAAAAATACATCATAGCCGATAGTCATATATATATGTATTAACACCGGCTTTTACTACCATTACAGCGTTCATATTATATTATATCGTACAGGCACATTAATCTAGAGAACAATATCGGCTAAATTAGTCTGGCTAATACTGTCCGCATCGTTTGTTTGACTTTGTGACCAGTCTGATAAGAGTGCAATAATTATCTTCTATTAATTGTAATTGTAGATTTGGTATTTCTACCATAAATACAGATTAAGTAAAGTTATCCCGTGCAAAGCAAGAATTCTACGTGTATCTATTCATCATTTAATTACTTTATATCTTCCGTTGGATAGACGAAGACATATAATATAATTATTACAGTAACAAGCTTATGTTAACAAAAAAAAAATATATATATATATATACGTATATCAATAAAGATAATGAAAATAAAACAAGTATACATAACATAATAAAATTTTATTAGTATGAATGTAGATGATGTAAAATTATTTAAATATATTTATATTGTTTATGTTGTTTCCAGTGGCGGATTTACGGGGGTGGGAGGGTCCATGGGGTCCGAACCCCTTCCTACACCGATTTAATATGACGTACCAATACTAAAAAAATATGTTAAAACATAATTTTTAATCCTATCCTTTCTATTCTTGTGTATACAAACGGAAAAATACCTACCTAATTAGTAATACCTAATCTATATGCATATATATAAAAATAATAACATTAATTGCTGATAATTATAATACGATTATATTTGAATATTGTCGATGATTATAGATATACAATTGTATATTATTTTAGATTCTGAGTGAAGCGAGGAATGCATTGGTTTTACAATGACGACTCTTTTTTCGTCTCAGAAAATACTTTTTCGGGTAAAAATAATAGTTTGATTATCATGAATAAAGTGTGCTTTCAATAGTAAATTGCCGACTTTTATATGCGCGTGCGTGAATATCCATACACGCGGGTACGATTTTGTAACTGGTCACCAAACACAATTCTCGAAATTTCACGCTTTATCTACTCCTATCGTTGCATTTCACATCTATAGTAATAATTACTTTTGCATTTTATTTTATAATCACTTGTTTTTGACGACGCGACGTCGGTTGTAGGTATAAAAGTAATGTTTATATGTTGTAAATAATAATAATAGCCGTAGCCTTTATATTATTATCTAGAGTACAATTACTTGTAATAATATGTATAAATTTGATTTCAATATATAGGTAATTTCTTAAAATACGATACTATCGTAACGATAGAAGAATTAGAAGGTAAAAAGAGGGAATGTCGATTTTGGACGTTCCTCCTTATTTCATCGATCCTCGGAGAAATTAGTGCTTTATTATAATTAAAATTTGAATTCAATAATATTGCATTAGAAAATACGATTCTGAGCGAAACTCGGTCAAATATACAATACATTATACTGTTATTCATTCCAAAATTTTACTACGTATGTAAATCACCTATGAAATTACTCAAAAACATTTTCATGTCATTACGTTCAAAACTCAATTACTTATCACAAAATAAATATAACAAATATTAATAACGGAAACCGTAATTTTGACGATTTTCCGCCATTTATTGATAGTTTTTCTTCTCCTAAAGAAAAACTTTTGAGAAATTCGAAAAATGAGCTAAATAAAGTACCAATAGATGCAATCTCCTACCGATATCGATCCCTTATCGTAGTAATCGGACCATTATTTCTATAGAAGGTATACCAGAAAAAATATTTTAAACATCTTTGTAAAATCAATACATTCCTCGCTTCGCTGAGAATCTAAAATATATTGCTTGTGTAAAAAATACTATATAAAAAATAAAATATACACTAGTAGGTACATGATAATAATTAATATAATAATCATCTAAAATTAGATGTATTATTTTAGATTCTGATCGAAGCGATAAATGTATTGGTTTTACTAATATGTTTTTTTTATGTCTCAAAACACTCTCTTTGGTAGAAATAATGTCTGATTATTACAAGTAGGGTATGCTGTCAGTAGAAAATTGCATTTATTTGGTACTTTATAAAACTCATTTTTCGAACTTCTTAAAAGTTTTTCTTTAGGCGAGCAAAAACTACCAAAAAGTAACGGAAAAACGGCAAAATTTACGGAAATCGTAATTTTGACGAAATTGCTTTTAGATTTTTCTAATAACTAATGTAAGTTTAAACGTAAGAAATTATAAATATTTTTGGGTATTCTAATAGATAATTTACACTCGTGGTATAATTTTGGAATGGATATGTTGATTATCTGACTAAATATAGAAATTTGAAATTTATACCAAATTTAAATTTTTTCACAAAAATATTTAATATTACCTTATTAATATTTAAATTTTGATTTTAAATATTTTCAGTTGAAAACTTGATATATGTTTTATGACATACTCTTAAATAATCATGTAAACAGTTTTGAAAATTATTAAACAATTATTCTAAATTTATAATTTCACATTAATGTCTGATTTGTTTGTTTTTAAAATTCTGATAACACTTTTTGGGTTAGAAATAATGGTCCAATTATCACAAGTAGGGTATGCTATCGATTAAAAATTGCATCTACTTGGTACTTTATTAAACTCATTTATTGAATTTCTCAAAAGTTTTTGCTCGGAAAAACAGCAAATTTCACAGAAATCGTAATTTTGACGAAATTGATTTTAGATTTTTGTGATAACTAATGCGATTTTAAACCTAGGAATTTGTTATATTTTTTTGAGTATTTCTATAGGTAGTCTACATATGTAATAAAATTTTAAAACGGATTATCAATGTAATATATTGTATCATATTGAGTTTCGCTCAGAATCGTATTTTCGAATGCTCAACTACTAATTTCTCCGAGGGCCGATGGGACGAAATAGGAACGTCTGGAATTAACTTTCCTGCTCTTTTTAAATTCAAAACTACTTTTATATCTATTATATTGAATCATCAAAACAAGACGTATACTGTTGTATAATATAGAAGTCGAGTGAAAATACAATCGTATAAAATTTCTTTATAAATAAGATTTTATTATTATTAATTTACGGAATTCGTATTTTGGTCGGGCAGTTGTAGCTGAGTATCAAAAGCGATAACGGATTATACACACTAATTTTTATTTACTACACACACACAGACCCGGTTCAAATATTCATGTTATATGAATTGCCTAAATATTACTCCTTAAAATGTGCTAGGCTCCAATAGCCTTAAGTAATTGAATTAAAAATTCTATACATGATTGTTTTCTTCTATCGCTTAAAGATTTTAAATTTAAATAATTTAAGATATTAGAATAATCTAAGTGAAGTCTATTGAAGTTAATTTTATAACAAATAAAACGGAGGACTTTATTCTGTACTTCTTCACTTTGATCAGAGTGACCAATATTGAATGTTTTTATTTTTTTATTTTTTCGTTCGTCGTTCACGGGATATTTAACAAACAACAAACTTATTATTTAATAACATGACATAATATATCGTTTTGCAAGTATAATATACATCTGATTTCGAGTAAATATTTATATTATTAATTATTATTGTGTTAAGATTGTTTCCGGCAAGTGTTCAAATCACGCGACGATTCATTTTCCGCCACAATTCGTATAATTCTATATTATTAGAAATACAATGTTTTGTTACATTAAGTTTAGAACATAAATTCTTGCTGTAAGGTTATTATAATATATATATTATCATATTATAATATATAATCGTAGAGTTTTTGTTTTAAAACAGTTCAATTTTAATATTTTTTAAAATTTCTAAAATGACATTGTATCATAGAGAAACGCAGTTATTTATGTATATATCCTAAAAATTTAGAGATTTTCATCAATGACCGGCTAAAGACGTAAATACCTAAATATCGTAATTTACCGTAACATAAACCAACAGACAACAGTAAAATTTATCAAATCATAATTATTTTCTTTATGACTGAGTATTGTAGAAAGACTTACAGTATTATATTTTTATTTATTATTGATAATATTAACATGCGGCCGCACGTACGTACGCACACACGTCATCAAAATTCTGTACTTGAATTTGAATAATAATAGAAAGGATACTACGAGACTTAGAAAGAATAATATCCCTTGCAATAATTAAATTCAACCTAACCCATGGGGGTGCTTCGAAAAATTAGGAAGGGTACCTACGCTAAAAAAAATTGTAAAAAAGTAAAAAATACTCCCACCACATTCCTCTCCCAATCCAAGCACTGGGTATGTTGCTATATATAATGAAATGTCAACGTATTGTTATTATAAACGTATTGTACTTAAGCAATTGTGGATATATTCATATTTAATACGCGATTAATCGACGGGACACCTTACTAAGTAGACATTAAACACAATGGGTAATAACATCCTCTTAATATTATGTCAACAATATTAATGACGCATAGTATCTATTATAAACATAAATATATATTATACATTGCGTTTCATTTCATAAATAGGTAATTTTGTATTCTCTGTTTTCAAATAAAATAATAATAATAAATTTATCATTTATTTTTAACTATTATATTATTATGTAACAAATACCATAAAAAAACTTATATAAATTATATATTAGATAAAAAGAACTAATTAGGTAATGAATTAATATTAAAAATTGTAAATATTGTTCAACAAATATAAAAACATTATTATTTTGTTTTAACCTGTTAACACCGTTATTAACCAAATCTAAATATTATATTTGTAAAAACGGGAACCGAAATAAGAACCGTTAAAATGTTTATCATAAAGCCGGAAACCGAAAATAAAAAGGTATACATTACGTAGCCGTATTATTGTGATCGCACCATCTTCGTGAATGAAGACGTATAAATAGGAATTAAGATAAGCTCCAAAATTCCTAATGCACTAGAATGCTACATGAACGTAGCGATTTAATTGTATTTTAAAAATGACATCTGGCTAACCTACCCTAACCCGAAAAATGTAATAGGTATGTATTATGTTGACAATACCAGTGTTTACGAAACAAAAATATAATTATAGCCGAAGGACCAGTGAATTTTTTAATAATAATTCACAAACAAAACTTAATTAACTTATATAAATTGTACGCCTTAATTTCCAAAGGTAGGCAATTTTCATATGATCATAGATGTTGCCGGTAAAAGGGGCACGCGTATAAGAACATCTATGACGACGGCTAGGAAGGGAAACAATTTAAACCTAACACATGGGAAAAAGGATGGTACAATTTATACAAAGGAAAAGGAATGGTACAATTTAGTTAACGGGGGGGGGGGGGGTCTCTAGGTGGTGTCTCTGTGGTCAGATCTACCGGGTGCAATGATCACAGAGTTGACAAACAATCGGACCAATACCTTAAATCTAAAACGAATAAATACAATTATACATTAATGATGATGTTGAGATGATGGTGGTTATTTGGTAACGAATTGGTAACTCTCGACGAACCGGGCGGCCTTCCCACACACCACACCGGTCGCTGGCGGACTTACGGGTGGTAACAATATTGAGGACCTTTTGCCCAATGGAATCGCAGGTGACTCAAATGTGTAACCGACAAGTCAGTTACATAAATAATAATAAAGTATATAACTCACCGACAATGCTTACTGTTGTATGAATGTATTTATTTATAATATTTCAATATGATAAATAATTTGTATTACAATAATAATATTGTTAATTATCAATGCCGAAATGGCGAAAATAATGTTTTACTATTTTATTTTATTATAAACTAAAAGTTTCGTTGCCGCAATGGCAGATGTAAAAACAAACGAAAGAAAAATGACAAATTTCTGTATGTGTTCCGAAAGAACGACAAAATATTCACGACGAACGAAAAAGACGGCTGTGGTCATTTGTTTACAAAAAAAAATTAAAAGAAATCACGATACGAAAAACATATGGTAAATATTCAAAGACAATTTAGGTATAAAAATGATAATAATTACACAATAATATTACACTAATTAAAATTCACACGGGACGAGAAACAGATAAGGAATGGGTCGCCGCCGCAGTGTTCAGTTGCGTATTGCAATCTAATCAATGTAATATTATAATTTTATTTAACTTTACGATTTATTCGTAAACAACCAGTAACAGTTCCAACTTACAACTGGGAAACGTAGTTTTTAGTACATAGACAACAGATCTTAGATTAATAAAGAAAGACATAAAAAAGTTATGATAATCGCTTGCAATTAAATCTCTAGAAAATTATATTGTTGACAATTTTGATGTGTCAAATTTGTAAAAATTAAAGTTAAAATTAAAAAAAAATTTAAATTTAAATTTAAATTTAATAAATTATAATTTCCATTTTGTTAATTTGTTTAAACATAATTATTAGTTTTGTTTACTGTGAATTTGTATTTTATGTTTATCTTTATTTTCTTAAAAAATACATAAAGTATACTGTTTTGGAGCTCCATATTTTAGTAGCCTGGGGCGTCATTTTACCTAAGACCGATTAGGGTGGTGATCAGTATATAGTGTTGTATACCAACTGTAAAAAATATTTTCCACTTACTAAACATATAGGTGGAACATAAAGGAAAATTAAAAAATAAAGGAGATTAAAATCAATAGCTTTCGCTCATTCTTTCTTTCTCTTTGACATAGGTTACACTTGCATCCGAATGTTAGAAAATATACACAAAACCGGTACCAAAATTAATAAAGTAATATGTACAAATTTTTAATCATAGTTTAAAAATTTGTTAACCCTTATTAAGTATAATAAAATAGATTTTTCGATTCAGATACCAGCGTAAAGTTATTCCAGCATCTTAATATTTAAATTTCGTAGTATACTATCATAACCTGTATTGAAATTTGTTGTATAATTTGTAGAAATTTGTATTCATAAGTTAAAAATTTGTACATCCTTTCTAAGTATAATAAAATCGATTTTTTGTTTTGAATTATGGGTCTGGTTGTTGTACCTGAACTAATAGTAGAGCGACAATTTTTAATAAAATTTTTTTTTAAATTAAAATTGTAATGTCTACCAGCAAATAGGTACATGTAATATGCAATATTCTGTCTATGAGTAGATTATATAATACCTACTAGGTACGGGTAGATACTTAATAAAGGAGTTTAGTTTCGCTTACTAGCATTACATTTTCCAGCTAAACAAAATATGTTTTTATTAGTATTTTTAATTTTCGTATTAGACTATGACAACAGGTAGCAAAATTTGTACTCTTATAATTTGTACACGTTCTCAAACAACGAAAATGTTTAATAATACATTCAGTGCACAATAAATTTAATTGTTTTAAAAGTATTTATCTAATATATAGTAAAAAAATTTTTCATCACTTTTACACGGAAAAAAATATATGGTTAAAATAATAATTTTTGTAGTCATTTTAACTTAAAATTTTAGTTACGTATGTGACAACAATATTTTTAGTTGCAGCTACTAAATAAATTTGGTTGAATTTACAGTAAAATTAAACATAATATTATAGTTAAAATTGTTATATTTTAGTTATTACTATAATAATTTATAGTAATTTTGCAAATAATAATAATATAGTTAAAACAGCTAAATAAATAGGTTAATGACATTGATTTTTGTAACACATTAATTATTTATAAAAGGTATACAGAATAAATTATTGAAGTTCTGAATGACCGTTAAACGATGTGGGCGGTCAACACCAGGAACGCAACGCCGACGAAAAATTACGCGTTCGTATGCCGACGACGAGCACGGCAAAACAAAATGCAATGGTGCACATTGCACGTACACTATTAATGTTCCGATTAATAAAAAATAAAACATGTAACGTCAAGCGTACCGTGAGAAAAATGCATTCGCGAATATAATAATAATTTAACCCGAATGGTATGATTCAATCACACGTTCAAATGAAAGGCGATGATTGTCGTTTCCTAAATGAAACAATACAAATTACGTTAATCGGACCGAATGATAGACCGAAAGTTCAACATTACCAAATGGCCGTATAGTGATACCCGATGTGTCGAGATTAAATTTTGTTTTGGGCTAAAAGCGTTGTAAAACAGAAGAAAACGCGCACGAAAACAAAACGATTATTTTGAATAGAAAAAGTGCAATCATTCACACAAAAAGAATAACAAATTAATCGGCAATGACGACGGCGACAGCCGCCCAGGGATCATGCTCGCGATCACTAACCTCGAAAAAAAAAAAATTCCGACTATTCCAACTATATTTATAGTTGATACGACATAAATATAATTAAATCAACTAACATGTTTTAACTATTTTTTTATAGTGAAAGTCACTGTACATATTTAGTATTTCTTACTAAATTATAGGTAACCTAACCAAACTGTTGTCAATCAAATTAATTTAGTAAATATTTGTATGCCTTGTATTACTAAATTATTAATGTGTATTATTTGTGTGTAAATAATTAAATTAAATTAATTTTTTTGAAATCTTATGGAGGCTGTAATTAGATACGTATGGTGTAAAATTTCGATGATAAAATACGGGAAGTAATAATTGTTTATACAACCTATTGTAGGAATTTTAATTTCGATTTCGGTACTAATTCTTCATTTCTGATTTGGTTATAAAATTATCTTATTTGTAAACAATAATGTATAATTTATACCATCAATTTTATAACAAAGAGATTAGCCATCCCATTTAATATTGGACAAAGGATACATTCAAGAGGAATCTACCGAGGATGGGTTAATTGACAAGTGATCGTGGGATGGGTATTTTATTAATTGTCTGTTGTTTATATAAATATATTTCATACAAAATGAAATAAAATTGTATTCCAAAATAATAACGACACTTCTCGGATTCTAATAACATTAAAAATATTGTTTCCAATAATTCATATAACTTAGCTAATCTGTATTATTATAAAATCAATGTTTATATACCTACATAAATATACATTTTTTTATTTCCGAAAACATTTACTTTTATGATCAATTTTAAAAAAAAAAAAATTAATAATAATTATTATTTATCAAAATTATAACCTATTGCATTTTAACTTAATATTATAATATTTTATAAAAAACATGATAGGTAAACTAGATTAAAATTAAAACTATTGTCCCATATCGATAGTATTAGGATTTATTTTGACCATAAAAATTGTATGTTTACCAATAAACAAGGCTTTTAATAAGATTTAAGTTAATTCCATTATTTTTGTTGTGAATAATATGATATTTAAATTTTGGTATAGTTGGTGTTAACGCAGATATCTGGCGAAAAATTGCTTTTTATATAAGTGCAGAGGTTCAGAAAGTTGTTTCCCCAGATTCAAACGAATTCGTATATTTTATAATAAAGAATATCCTGAATATACTTGGAATTTTACCTGCTAAAAATACAGTTAATATCGATATCTCACTTGCAATACAAAGTTTGAAAATGTATTATATAGTTTACATTACGATTGTTTAAATTAAATTAATTAGTTATGTAAATTATAAATGCTGATACTGAAATAACGTCAGTCCGGCATTCGGAATAAAAATTGATTCTACTATACTTAGAAACTGTGTATACATTTTTAAATTATAATTACAAATTTTTACAAATTATATAATATATTTTGGTATTAGGTTTAAATATATTTTCCAAATTTCGGATGCCACCCTACCATATCTCTCTACTGGATTGTTTGTTTTTGGATTTTAAACTGCAGCATAAACTATTATAGTATTTGAGTATTTGTTGGGGCGACAGGGACCGCAAATTATAATATATCGCTTATCCTGGCACCTAAAGAAGGACGGAAATAGGATTTAATTAAAATATGTAAGAAAAAGATTACCTTTGCAATCGTTGACTCACAGATCACAATAATATAAAATATTTAAATATAATTTCAAAATAATTCACAATAAAAAATTAATTAATATAAACCTAAAGTAACCAGATAGCAGGACAAGTATTCAAAAGAGACTAGGGGAAGTGCGGTATCCCTCCTCATAAAATAGAACTCGTAGGAGTAAATCTCCCTTAATAATTGGTTTTGGGTACACCCATATTTCTTTATGCTAAAATTAAACATTGCAAAAAAAAACCATATTCAAAATAAAATCAAAATCAAAATTTAAATCAATTTTTCATTGACCATAAAATATTAATTTTATTAATATCTTAATAAAAGTAAGTTTATTATATACCTAACAAAAAAATTATAAAAACAAAATGTAACTTTAAAAAACAAGTATAACATATTATAACAAGTAAATTTATAATTATAATCAAAATAGGATAAAATAACCAAATTTAAATATGTTTAATACAAATTTATAAAATATTTTATACTGATAAAAATATATTAACACTTATTATTTATCATATGATGCAAACGATTTGAGCAATAAAGGAGATTTTTTTTTAAAAAAACTATAAAGTTCTAAACAGTTTATATTTACATTTGTTTTGGTAACCAAAATAGCTTTTAAAGTTTCTATTTTTAACTGTGATTTTTCTTTTGTCCATATTTTATTCATTTGACTAAATACTCTCTTAGTTGATGCATTTGACCCAGGTAAAATATACTGTATTAAATTAGACATTAAATCATCAAGAATTTGATTTTCTTTGAAATGTGGAAATACTTTGACCCATCTATTTGAAGTATCAACTTTTTCATTATTCCATTTTAATATTGTTTTATCAGTTACAAAAATTAAAATACAAGTGAATTCATTCATCAACTTAGAATCCAATGAAGGTGAGAAATAGCTTTTTTTAATTGCAAATTCTATGGTCTATTTTAATTCCGTGGTTACCTATAGCCGATTGAGAGTCCAGATCATAACGTGATAAAAACCAATGTCTAGGTCTCTATGATAATAAATAATATCACAGTATAAATTATAGAAACTGTACAAAATAATCTGATGTGATCTGACGGAACACAAAATATACTACACACCATAAATGAAAATAAAATAAATAACTATTGTTTGAAATCGGGACAAAAGCGGGACGTCGATTAAAATCGGTACATTTTACTGTCCCGATTTGATCACCATATTTAGCGGGACAACTGCTTGAAAATCGGTACTGTCCCGCCAAAATCGGGATGTCTGGTCGCACTATATAAACCTAATTTTATTTTTATAATAATAATCTGACTTAAACAACATATAAGAATAAAATATAAAAATTTATAATTAGCATAATAATTAAATATTAATTATAAATAATATATGGTGTTGATATTGAAAAGCAATTATACGCAATATATAAAAATTAATGACCAGTATACGATATAATATAAATAATAATAATCAATTAACTTAATAATTAATAATAATTTCTAATATACATTTAATAATTTAATAATATTATTAAGTACTGCTGCTTAGCTAATAATATATTATACACAAGTTTCAATAAAAATAATATATGATATGTCTGTTTGAGAATATCTAATTAATTTCAATAATATACAGTAAATAAACTCTTAGAAACTCAATAATAAACAAAAAATAATAATTCAACAAATATAAAAAAACCTCTCAATTAAATAACAATCTTTGTACTCAGTGGCGTAATTGAGGGGGAGGGGACAAGCGGGAGCAATTGCCCCCTTTATTTTATAGTGAAGGGGCAAATGTATCATTTTGCCCCCCCCCCCCACACATATAAGTCAACAATTCATTACTAACAAATTAAAAATGTGTTTAAATATTGTTGACAATGATTTTTTAAACTTATTATTATTAACACTTATTAGTTGTTATCATTATTAGTATTAACACTTATTATTATTAACTAAAATAAAATAAAAGTAATCCCCATGAGTTTAAGGCTTATGCCTTGTGTAGTAGTATAAAAACAAAAAATTAGGTACATGTAAAATAAAAATGTATTTTACCCCTCCTCCCGTTTACAATTTTGGTGAGTACAGTTTTGTACCCCCTATTTTTTTTTACCCAATTCCGCCAGTGTCTGTACCCATAATAATATTATAATAATTTTAATAAACAAAGAATAATAATATAATAAAAACAAATTGTACAAATGATTCACAATACACGTCCATGCGTTGTTATTATAATATTAAGAAATTACGTGATAACAATACGCTCTTCTCTCATTAATTTGCATACTCAATAATACAATATTTCATTCTATTAATAAATAATGCTAGATCATAATATAATATGATAAAATTCACGATAAACATTTGTTGTTGCCATAAAAATCCACAATACAAAAAAACTAAATAATTAACACTCGAAAATAATAATACATACATCGCATGTAACACGCACCCATGGACTCTAGACAACAACGAAAACATCCGGCAGTTATGATATTATAATAAAAGTAATTGAAAATAGGTTGGCGATATTTTCAACGACGTATGAAACATTAGGAATAATTTATTAATTTATTAATGAGGAAATGGTGCCGATCAGTAACAACGACGATAGAAAAATAATTATTATCAAGTCAATAATTTAATTGCAGCTGTAACAGTATGTCACGCTCTAGTTAGGTGTATTTAAATATGATGAATCCAGAGTCTGGATATGTATACGAATTTCCACCGTAACATTTATGATGTTTTTAGTCAAAATTAAGGACATAACATTGGTTATATTTAACCATCTGGACATCGTCACAAAATCTACCAAGTACAATGTTGTATTATATATCATACGGAAATTTCCTTTTCATTCAGTACAGTACATTTATACGATTATACCAACAATAACCGCAACAAACAGTGGTATTCTCCGATTGAAAGACACATTTTGTCTGCAGTCGCGCAGTACAGTAAAATTTCAAATAACGCCCTCGTGTTGTTCTTTTTTCTTCATTTCCCTGTAAATTTATTCGTTGGCATCTGGTTTTGAATACTCGTTTGTGTATATCATACAAAATATAATATGTTCGGTTGGATAATGGAATGCATTGTGTTTGCATGAACTGTATTATTGTTGTCAAAGAGAAATCGAATACGATGAAAAAAAAAAAATATGAAAAAAACATCACCATATGTCCGCATCGTTTGTTCCGCTTTGTGACTAGCCCGATGAAGGGGAGAATTAATGTGTCTGTACGATATAACATAATATGTACTCTGTATATGTACAATACGTCGGTGTTAATATATATATATAAACCGGTGACCACCTGCTACGATGTGTTTTTTTCACCGTCACATTATTATCTGGAAATAGTTTATACTTAGGTAGTATTTCGAAAATATCTTTCGTGTTTTTAACGCGAAGGGTAAATTGCTATCGGCTTAGTTTATTACGCCCATGTAATATGTTTTAATCCAAAAACTCTATCCCTCGTCGTTCCATTTTCTAACGAAGTGTAGTTATGTATAGTATATTACACGAGGAAAAATAATAATAATTATAACGACAGAAAGGTCGGTAAAAATAAATAGAAAAAAGAAATATATATGTAATGAGTAACCTTGAAGAGAAATTCCAGTTCCAGTGTCGATAAAAATAATGATTATAAACCATAACTGACAAGTTTATTTATTACGTCTTATCGTCGGCACCGACAATATACTACGAACAACCTCATAATAATATACAGAATATAATGTTATCTAGAATAAAATATCGATCGAAAAAAAAAATGAAGCCGCATTTTCGTTCGTTCCCACAATTTAGTATATATTGTATAACTTATTATATTATAACTTATTTTATTAAATTAAAAATATTTAATTTTAGTAAATTAAATTAAATATTTTAACTTATTGGAAAACATCATAATTTTATAAAACAATAATAATGATCAGTAAAGGAACACATATATTGTATATTAAAAAAAAAATATATATATATAATGTAAGCCCAATAGAATATAAAAATAATTAATTACCTAATTAAAAAAATGTAATATAGATAATTATAATACACATACATATATTTGTTATTACTGTTAGATTTTAGTATTAATAACATTATTAATTTAATTTTTAATTCATATATAATATAGCATAACATACACAATAATACCCAATGAATTTGATAACACCGTCCTTCATTTAACATTGACTATTAAACACAATTTTTTTACATATATTTTCTATCATAAAAACAGATAAAGTAAAATTGTCCAGCGCAATGCAAAAATTATATATGTACGAAGTACCTATTAATTATATAATTACTTTATGTCACCCGTTGGATAGACGAATACTATAAGGATATAGCGTCTACTTACGATTTAACTGAATTTAACATATTGAATAAGGTTAATTTTTTATTTTTATTTCAATTCAGTAAGTACGAAATTCAGGGGCGCCGTTTCGGTATTTTTATTGGGGGGAATTGAAGCAGATCATGTTTTACAACGATGAGGCCAATTTCGTTTTATATTAAAATTATGTAAGTAACCGATAAATTCATTTTGCGATGAATTTTTCTGGAAAGTACATAGTTTTTTAAAATTATAATTATATTAAAAATATATCATTATTCACTGCTGAACAACGAGGATACAAAATACAAACGACAAAATGGTACAAATATACGAAACTTCAATTAGTCCATGTTATTGTAGATTATGAAGGACGTATTTGCATAATATATTTCAGTATGATAAAATACGTAAAAATCGGGGAGCCGTGGCCTATCCTGCTCACCCCCAAATGGCGCCCCTATACGTATTATATTAGAATGTTTTTCGTGTACGGTTCACGGAACATTTGAAAGCCGAATAACTACCTAGTAAGGTTATTATAATATATAGTCTTGGTTTTAAAACATTTTAATATTAATATTTTTTTAAAATTTATAATTATAGGTCCGTTATACATCATGGTATCATATAGAGAAACTCGGTTACATACCACGGTCTTTTATATAAATAGACTAAAAATTTAGAGATTTTCATACCCAAATATCGTGATTTACCGTAACATATATACCAACAGACAACAGTAGAATTCATCAATTCATAATTATTATATTCTTTATGACTGTGTGTTGAAGAAAAACATACAGTATTATATTTTTGTTCATTATTGATAATATTAATACGCAGCCGCACACACACAGAAACACGCACCCTTATTTTCAGCATTGTATTATCAGCTGTATCGTGAATTTTAATTAGTTATATTAATATATTATTATGAATTATAATATTAACACGAAAATGCCATCGCTCGGCGTTATTATTGTAAATATAATAGTTGTCGTTTTACGTTCGTCCTTCGAACTCGTTGCAAAATTCGGTATAAAATATATAATAAATTTGTTTCGTTCGCTTGCCTTCGTTGCCAAAATATTGTGTTGTTCATTAATAGTTCAGTTCTAATAGCCAACATTAACATTGTTTAAGGGGATTCAACACCAAGCTAAAAATCGACTAATAAACGGATAAAATTGTGAAACTCAAGAAAGTCCCATTTAAAATCTAAAAACCGATTTGAATTCGTAAGGTTTTCTACCAAAAATCGATCGAAGCGATTTTTTTATTTTTAATTTATCAACCGAGTAATACAACTTTAAAATAATATTTTTTAAACTTTGATTACATCTTAAGCGTTAAAAATTGAAAAAAAAGGCTCGATCGGTCTCTTCCTCGATTCGAATTCCGTCTGCGGTGAAAAACACGCTACCGCGATTGTAAACACGTATAAATGTAGTATTGTCATTCCGTTCGTCGACCGATTATATACCTATTGTGTATAAAAATGTATAATTTTAGCTCAAATAACTGAATAATTTGTATTGTGTAGTGCTAAATAACTGCAATTTTATGTGAATATCGCGAGTGTGTATACTAATTATTAAAATATAGTACTCTAATAGTCGTAGGAATTTATGTATAATTGATTATGACATGATCCGATATATCTCAAGGTGCAAGTGATATATCCAACGCGGTTTATTTTCTTGGTAAACCACCACCTAGATGGCGCAACAATGTTCACTGGTAAGTAACTCCGACTCAGCAATGTGATGGAGCGACAGGTGGGAGCTAAACCGCGGTGAACGAGCGCGAAAATCTAAAACATATTGTCTCTCTCGACCGCCGACTGTTGTGAGTTTGTAACGATTATAAGCACGCTCGTACCTAAAAAAAACGACTTTCTTTTTGTTGTTTCAACCACCGAAAATTATCGTCTCGCTTAACCTATGTGCAATAACAATCGAAAAAATACCGCATGTTCAATCAACATTAAACAAAACGTGTGAATGAATAACTTATTTTAACTTATAGTGTTTCGAATTAAGAGCTAGTGTTAGTTTTCTTTTACAAAAACGTACAGAATTTATTTTTTATTATTTAATTCAATTGTTTTATTTTTTATGTGAGTTCACCGCAAACTTCGTAAACTATGAAGCCAAGCAACTCTTCCTGGGAACGTGACAATTATTTATTGCTATTTTGCGTGAAGAAAGCTGGTGAGATCCTGTGAATCATATTATATTTGTTAGCATGAGTGCCGTTAAGGGGTGCACTTACATCCCCCTGGATTTTAAAAAAACAAGTAATTAAGAATTAACAAATTGAAATTATTTTAATTATTCATAATATATAAAATTGATATGACACAAAAAAAGTATTTTTTGAACAATAATTTAAGACGTTTATACTTTTGTGCAAATTTATTGATTACATCTTCTGTAAATTGGAATCTTATTTTCAAAATTATATTTCTATATATATATATATATATATTTTAATTCTTTTCAAGTCTCTTTCTCTTTCTAACCAACCCCTGTAAATTATTCTAACGGCGCCTGTGTTTGCGTGTGTGTAGTTATTACAGGAGTACCTTTTTATTTAGGATAGGTATAGCAGCTTGCCAGTCTACGCTCCACTAAATCGTGAGTTGTCATTATTATTTTTATTTATACTATTATTATTATTGTCTCATATTTAAATTTTATCGGCATCACAAAACATTATTACATTACCTACCAATTTGAATTACCATTTTGTACAAGCTCTTACCCCTTTTCTATATAGTTTATTAAGTATCACACATATTTATAAATATAAAAATCATACACACCCTACGGGCATACATATAGGCAGTCATACACTGTTTAGCGAGTCGAGCCACTCTGACTGAGCTATCAACCAGTTGCATATTTATGGTGGGGAGGGGGTAATAGGTTTTAACCCCCTTACTACAAAAAAAAAAACAAAATTGCTATTAATAATATTATTTTGCTACCTGTTTTAGATTTTGCATTATTATGTATACAGATACAGAACATGTTTATTTTAATTTTTTTGCAATTAATTATTTTATATTATTAATAGGTGAGGTTAGGTATGTTTATATACACAAACACATAGTGTGGTTGACATGGTCGGTACAGTGTAATAGCATTTGGTGCACGCAGAGCATTAGTTTATCGGGTTCGGTGTGCGCGTATTATATTATACTGTCGTTCCGTACAATATTATAAATAAGTATATATAATTATCATGATGATTGACGTTATAATATAGAATTTATCAAAACAAAACATTAAAAGAGGTTCTTTAAAGGCCCATTACGAAAGTAGGTACATTAGAGTGTATATTAAATAAAAGTAAAAAAACAATAATTATAGAAATATATTTCTTTTATATATATAATATACACATTAAAATAATAATATAAATAAATTATTGTTTTAATATTATGGAAATCATACTATATTGATTATGATTATTTTTTTTAAATAGGTACGTATAAAACGAATAGATACCTAATTCTTTTTAATCGCACATTGAAATAAGTATATATTTGCTTATTTCAATGGACTTAATAATAAAAAAAGCGTGAAGGTCGATTTTTGACCTTTTTGAAATTATTGGTTTATTATAATTAAGACTTGAATGCAATTATATTGCATTAGAAAATACCTAACCTGAGCGTAATTAAATATAATGTAATGTATTATACTGATAAGCCGTTCCAAAGGTTTACCACGTATGTAAACTACCTATATATATAAAACATTATTGTAAAACCAATACATTCTACGTTTCACTCAGAATCTAAAATAAATGACCTTTAATGTTGGTTTTAAAACCATTTTAAATCGCTGTTTGTTGGAGGGGGAGATGATGAATAGTAGGAGTACTACAAAAAATAATATTGTTTTAAATAGGATGTTTCCGTATAAATACGTGTTATAATACATATCATCTAAGGAAAACTTTTCTCTCAAACTTAACGATGGCCATGGCATGAATGCGAAAGAACAACGAACTTATAACAATAATAATCAGCACGTCCAAATGTATATGCAGGGTGATAAGACTAATTGTTAGAAAATTTAATAGTAATAACATTGAAAACATTAATAATTCCCACCGTTTTTGTAATATGATTCTTTCAGTATATTCCCGTATATGTGAATAAATATACTATTATTAGATTGACGACGAGAATCAAATCAAAAAGAACATTTCCCATCAATCACAATTTATTCAAATTCTACGATACTGCTCAATTATATTGTGACCCAAAAACAAAATTTTTTTACACGCGCGCACCATCATTAACGCGTCTTTTACCATTTCATCTAGGCTACGTCTAACAGATACGTCCTTACGATCTTTTCGAGTAGATTTTCAACATAATATACTCGTACGGGAGAAATCATATTCTTATTATAACATTGAACATCTGTAGTATACACATTATATTATTCAACATTCGTCGGTACAAAAAAAAATTTTAGTATATTTGTGTGGTAGCTGTTTTAATTGCGCCGCACAAATTATTGGCCAAAACCTTTTCTTTCTTATCGAAAGGTTCCGCTCGCGCGACTGCGGTAAAATCTTATATACCCCGTTCTTCTCCGCCGCTTCACGTGGTCATATACCAGTACCACGGTATAATAAATGAGTAAACACGTTATATTACGCATAGTCTTGTATATTATGTATAGGTAGCAGTGGCGGCGGTGGTAAATACAAATAGTAATTGCGTCCAACTGAATTGTTGCTGTTGGCGCCCAGCATAGTATTAACAAACAGAGAGACCCAGCGCCGTATCAAGATACGACATTTTTATTCGTCTGTTTGAAACCTGTGCGAAACTGTTCTCATTTATTTTATGTTGATAATATGTTTATTTTATTTGATCCTATATTACATCTTTTTTTGTTAATAACGCACACAAAATTATCTTTTAACTTGCATAAATACAAAATTCAATATGAATATTCATTTTCTCGCTTTTTTCGAACATTATATGCAAATATAGTTATTATTTAATGTATTAAATTACACAAATAAGATAATTTATTATCTTTAATCAATAACAGATATATTATGTTTATTGTATGCCTGATAAAATAACGACGTTCAACATTGATTAATATTATATGTGCATTTTAATATTAAATATATTTCGCGCGTTTTTCGGAAATTATATTATTCTTATTCTACATGATAACTATTATCAATTTTATCAACATCAATAAATAAATGAGTAAAAAAAATATTCGTAATTTTCAAATAGACCAATAAAAATGGTAAAATACGTCACCTGGCATTATCTGCCGGTTCATGACGACGCGACGAATGTTCGACAGCTCCCTCTCCGTGAACATGCATTATCGCGCCGATATCGCTATAGCATATAATATTATTTATATAATGCCTCCGAGAACGTAAAATCCTATCGAGCGCATTCGGACACAACGCATTTAATTCACTTACAAGTAATTTTGGTTGTGTGTAAATTTATCATATAAACAAACATAGGACGCAAATAAATATGGTAACTAACTTTGTAACAAATAATTCAGTATTTGTCTGCCTGGTACAACAATAACTAAATAAAAAAATTTAACAATAATTATAAACCAGACGTATGGATAAAATTCAAATAAAAATCAATAAAAACATATTAATTGTAAAATAACAATCCTTGCCTGTCTGACTATAATCACGTACCTAATGACCCCTAACCTAACCTAACCTTAATATGTTACTACACAAAATATTGATTAATATAAATTTTATCCTTTTATTATTTATTATTTATATTAAGTATATACGATTTTTTTAGCTACCTATTTAATTAGTTATTTTAAATGTGTGTACATATTTTTAATTATATTTATTATATTTGATCATAAAATATGTTTTATTTACTATTGATTTTCAACACCATTTATTGGCAGCAATTATCAGTCTAAATGTTGATCACTTTATATTGTCACGTTATCTCAATTGGAATGAACTCTATTAATTTATGTATAATCCATTCTCGGAGTTCACGTAATTTTCTGTCGCACCTTTTTCTCGATTCAAACGGATAAAAATGCTATTAATTTGATTAATTCGTGGGAAATATTCTAAACCACGTTCTTTGTGGTTCCACTATTTAGTTTGTAGTTTATATACAATACACATAATTTTTGAAGTAAACTATGTATTATTGAGTTTTTTGTTTTTTTTTTTGTTTAATGTGTTTTTCGTAATTCCATATTTTAAATTAAATACAATTATATAAATGTTAGAATATATTTAGATAATATTTTATTATGGTTTATGATTAAAATATAATAATTGAATAATTAAAACTATCTAAAGTTAATTTTTAGTTGAATTGTACTTAATTATAAAATAATTGACTTATTTATAAATTGTATTTTCTATAAAATACCAATATACAATTAAGGAAGTTAGAACATAATTAACATTTTTTACTTTATAAATGGCAGGGTGATCAATAATAATCAGCGCGTCCCAATTTATATACGAGGTGATAAAATCTATTGTTAAATATATATAGGAAAAATATATAAATTATTAACGTTTTTATAACATAAATCATTCATGATCGGAGTATATATGTGTATTAATATATTATTATACACAGGTCGATGAAGATGATCAAATCAAAAAGAACATTTCCCATCAATCACAATTTATCCAAATTCTACGATACTGCTCAATTATATTGTGACCCAAAAACAAAATTTTTTACACGCGCGCACCATCATTAACGCGTCTTTTACCATTTCATCTAGGCTACGTCTAACAGACGTAAGTACCGTCTTTTCGATTAGATTTTCAACATAATATACTCGTACGGGAGAAATCATATTCTTATTATAACATTGAACATCTGTAGTATACACATTATATTATTCGACATTCGTCGGTACAAAAAAAAAAAATTTAGTATATTTGTGTGGTGGCTGTTTTAATTGCGCCGCACAAATTAAGGATGATTCACACTAGTCAGACACGTACCGACAGACACCGTACCATACCGTTCCGGAAAATATTTTAATATTTATTTAAACACAGTAATTCACATTTAAACGTTTCCGTTCCGTTCATACACGTAGCGAACCGACAAAGTCCGTCCGGCATTCCGCGCGAGAATGTTTTGTCGGGACGGCACGTGTCTGATCCGGTCTGTATGATAAGTGTGAATGAACAACAGACAAAATATTATAATATCCGTCTGCTGTCATTCACTACAAAATTATTCGCAGTCACATACTTTTGAAGTTCGTAAATATTATAATTACATATTATAATTATTATATTATACAAACTTCTCATTATTTTCACTTTTTTTATATTTTTCACACGTGATGAATTTAGAGTTATTAATTGAACTCGTTAGAGACCAAGAATGTCTCTATGCATTGTCACACAAAAAATATAGTGACCATGTGTACAAAGAATCCTGCTGGAAAAACATTTCTACTTCTATAGGCATACCTGGTAATATTAACTAAAATATATAATACATTCATTTCGCACATTTTCGTGATTTTTACGTATTTTGTCAAATTTAAAACTTGAAATTCATATAAAAAAATTGTTATACAAATTAATTGTATGGTTAATTGTTTATACAAAGTTATGTATTCACCTTCGATGTGCCGTTTTAACAAAATATCATGAACCCATGTTCTTCGTGGCACATTCCTTTCTTTTTCTTCATCTAGTGCAATAGCAATCGTTGCCAAATCGCAGGTCGTAAAATTTTTAAACATATTGCGAACTTAAAATATAAAAAAAGGAGAAAAGAGGGAAACTTGTATAGTCACTTTACGATGTTATAGTGAAAATGTAGGTATGGGAACAGTATATAGTATAGTTTATTTGAACTGTACGGTATGGTGTCTGTCAGTACGTGTCTGACTATTGTGAATCATCCTTTATTGGCCAAAACCTATTTTTCTTATCGAAACGTTCCATTCTCTCGACTTTTAGCACACGCGTTCTGACCACTAATTTTTAGGAATGGCAACAATAATAAAGAAAAACAACGCTTATTGTTCATTTTTCTTTCGGCTCGGGCGACCGCGGTAAAACGTTGTATATCCCGCTCGACTCCGCCTGTGCACGCAGTCTTAAACCATTACCCCGGTATAGTGAAGGAGTATACACTTTATATTACGCATAACCTTAAATATTATGTATCTCTGTAGCAGTGGCGGCGGTGGTACATATAAATAGTAATTGCTTCCAGCTGAATTGTTGCTGTTGGCGCCCAGCATCGTATCAAAATACGACATTTTATTGGTCTGTTTGAAACACGCTCGAAATTTTTCTCATTTATTTTATGTTGATTATATATTTATTTTATTTGAGCCTATATTACTTATTTTTCGTTATTAATACACAAAAAATTATCTTTTAACTAGCATAGATACTTATTCAATATTTATATTTTATTTTCTCGCTATTTTCGGATATTATATGTACAGTAATATTATCTTATCTGAGGGTTTCGACGATGCAACGACTGTTTCGACATCGGCGGCTGCGGCAGCTCCCTTTCCCGTAAACACGCACAAAATTGCATCGATAATGTCTCCACCATGATATACGTATCATACCGCGATACAGCATTATAATATATTCCTATAATGTTCGGCCGCCTAACACGCGCGCTCGGACACCACGCATAAATTAATAATTCACCTACAAGACATTTTGGTCGTGTTTAAATTTAACATAAAAACAATAATAAAATAAACAAACACAGAACGCAAATAAATATGGTAAATAAATTTCTAATAAATATTTCAATATTAGTCTGTCTGGCACAACCGCACACTAATAAATTATAAAATAATAATTCAATAAAATAATTTACAGTAATGAAAATAAATACTTTAATAGTTAGCCGGTTTGTCACAACAATAATAAAATAACAATAACAAAATAAATCAAAAAATTATTGCCCTTCTGGCCCAGCATTAATAATTTAGACCATCGTGTTTCTCAACCTTTTTACAGTCGCTTCCCTCAAAATAGGTATAAAATATGGTAAATCACTTCGCGACCCTCCTCCCATCAATCAATATTAGGGTTTACATTTGAACAATAAAAATCCTATCCTTGACCATACGAAATATACTTATATATCCATTTTAAATATCAATTTATAAATACCATGTCTAGAAATTTAAACTTGTCAAATTTGAAAGTTATGTCTCGGGTTGTTGAAAATTTCTATTAGCAGTGGATCGATCATACTTATTATTTATTTTTTAATGTTTATTCAGTTTTTTATGTGTATCTTATGGGGCTAATTTTATTAATTATTTTTGAATTATTTTTTTTTGTTCAATTAAAAGTTTTAAATAAAAAAGTACCTACGCGACACCTTATAAAGGTGATCGCAATATCCTGGTTGTGAATCGCTGAATTAGATAATAATTATATTTGTATTAATATTAGTATGTTTATAACTATTAGCCGTTTTGGCTCAACATAACTATTAACAATTGCAAAATATAATATAATAAATAAATACAATTTTAATTAAAAATAATTACATATAAAAACTAAATATAAGCAAATAATAATACTAAAATAATATGTAAAAAATTTATGAACAAACAATAATATACATCTGACGATTAGCGTCGATATGTTGAATAATAATACAATAATTTAGCTCTTTTAACACAAATATTACATAACATATATAGTATACGCACACATTAACGATGATACACAACAAAAATAAAATATGATATAAATTCTAATAAATTTCGTTTTAGACAAACAACGCAAGATGGTTTACAAGCGATAATATACAGTCGACGACGAAATTTATTTATATTTTTATAATAATAATTACACAACACATATCACACCGCCTATGGACGGACGTTGCTTTCTTGATAATACAATTATTAGAATATAAACATTGATTAAAATAATTCAGAAATTTACAAATATAATTAACACTACGTACTCGTACGCGTGTTCGCGGAGTGCGTACCGTTAAACCATAATCAACTTATTTCTTGATATGATATAAATAGTAATAATAATAATTATCCGTGGCATCGTACAGATACTTAGTATGTAGTTCAAATAAACTGCATTAAAAATTGGGTGGGTGGGTCCCCAGAGAAATAATCGTAATAATTTTACGAGAACAATAACTAATTATAATGTGAGAATAATAACGTGCACTTATCGCAACGAAATGAACATAGTATTGAGGAGCGTCATAATAAACGCAATAATGATCGATTTAATAGTAGTAGAAATAACAATGAAAATCATATTGAATGTAAATCGTTAGCAAGTAAATTAAATGAATTAGAATTACATAAAGACACAGGATGTTAAATAAATTGTTTAAAATAAGAACTTTTCGTAAATGAAGATGAAAAAATAAAATTACGAATAATAAATTACAAATTAATATAAATTTTAAGGAAAATAAATAGACTAATTGTAATTATTAATAATGAATATAGTATATAGATTTTCATATAGTAGGAAATAATTTTTCTATACCAAAGGATGGTAATTAATAGGTCATTCATTTTTGTTAAAAAATAAGATAATAATAGAAGTATTTAAGAATAAAATAATAATTGTAATGATGAAAATATAAATGATTAAATAGATATTGAAAACTATATTTTATTAAATCCAAAAACAGAAACAATCATATAATTACCGATCGCAGATTCGAAGGTTGAAGGAGATAATATAAAAATAATACAAAAAAATGAGATAGTAAAGAATGTTATATATGGAAATGTGATAGCAAAAGTTAATAATGGTAAAATTACAATCAGTATATTAAACATATCGGAGGTCATTCAACCTATAAAATTAGATAATTTAAATAAAATATTATATGAAACAGAAACCAATTATAACGTATACATGATTGATATTTATAATAATTATTATAATGAAATAGATAGAATAAAAATCAAAAATAACATTTCCTAATAACTGCGAAATAAACATACTATGAACAATGATGAAATACAATCAATATTTGAATTGTGTAAACAATATTCGGAAATATTTCATTTAGAAGGAGATTGCTTAACTTTTTCGAATGCAACTAAACACGCAATATAATTAAAAGATAACCAACTAGATAAAAGATAACCGCTATATGGCGAATACAATTAGAAGAGTACGATTATGATATTCAATATAAACCAGGTATACAAAATTAAACTATCTATGAATACACTAAGACAAACAGAAATTAAATTAAAAAATTATTATTAAAAAATTAAGCCAACGACAAGATATATATTTTCTAACAATAGTATAGCCAGAAATTTTTTTACTTTTGTTTGTGTATATCATACAAAATATAATATGTTTAGTTGAAAAATGGAATGCATTGAGTTTGCATGAACAACTGTATTATTGTTGGCGAAGAGAAATGAAAAACTGAGAAGAAAAAAGTAAAAATACATCGCCATATGGTCGCATTGTTTGTTTGGATTTGTGACTAGTCCGATGAGAGGAGAATTAATGTGCATGTACGATGTAATATAATACGTACGCCGTATACGTACTATACGTCTGTGTTAATACAAATAAACCGGGTAACCACCTGCTATGATGCATTTTTTTCATTGTCACATTATTATTTGGAGGTAGTTTATACTCAGTATTTCGTAAAGATCTTTCATGTTTTTAACGCAGTAGGTAATTTATTACGCCCATATAATATGTTTTAAACAAAAAATTCTATCCCTCGTCGTTCCATTCTCTAACTAAGTGTAGGTATATTTAAAGTGGTTTTAGTCGGTCAAAAAAATGTAGTGTTTAGACCTTCAGCTGTGACAAAATTGTGAGACAATGGACGGTCCCATTTGAATCCTGTAAAAATCTTAAGATTGTTTGACATATTATCTAGGTTTTGATCGAAACGTTTTTTGAAAAATGAATTTCCGACTTTAGTAAGATTAAAGAGGTTTTCCGTATTTTATCATTTTTTACTTATTTAATATATAAGGCAGAAACCCATACTTTGTAAAATGCTTCGATCAAAACCTAGAACAAATGACAAGAAATATTGTGTTTTTTACTAAATTAAAATCGGACCGGACAAAAGCTCACAATTTTGTCACAGCGAAAGCATTATTCAATGCAAAAAATTATTTAGCAAGGAGTCATATTTTCATATTATTGATATGTGCATGCGCATGCGAGAACGATGTTTACGGCACACTATAATTTATCACCGTCTGTCATGTGGGCAGACGATATTTAAAATTAAATTATATATAAATAATCAATTAATAATATAGATTTTTATATTTTCATTATTGAATAGCCCACATCAATAATATTCTACGTTTTTCATCATACTTGTGAAGTATTTTATAAATTGGTATAATGAGTTATTTATTTAATAATCGTATAATTGAACAACAAATGCAATTGATAATAATGATAGAATGGTCGGTAAAAATGAAAAGAAAAATAATATATATATATAGGTATTATAGATAATCATAAAGGGAAATTTGTGTTTGAGGGTCCATAAAATTAATGATTATAAACTATAACTGACAAGTTTATTTATTACGGTACGTCTTGTCGACGGCAACGACAATATACTACGAACAACCTCACAATAATAAACAAAATATAATGTTATCTGGAATAAATTATCAATTGAAAAAAATAACTAAAGCCGCATTTTGTTCGTTCCCACAATATAGTATATATTACATAATTATGATTTATTTTATTTTATACATATTCTAACACGCCACCTTTCGTCAAGGACAAAAGGTTGTCGACTATCTAATGCCTATACGTTATTTCGTTATTATTTAAATATTTAAATTGATCTTAAAAATAAACATTTCAAATTACCATAATACAATAATATATACCTCTGATTATAGGTAACTTATATTGGAACGTAAAAAAAAACAGGTGGATATAAAAACTTTAACACAGCACCAGTACATTTACCGCAGAACGGTCGTTATAATATTGTATTATTGTAAACAAATTATTATAATATCGAATAATTACGGACAAAATTTAAAAATGTTAACTTCAATTTGTATTTTATATACCTATTGTTTTAAATGGTTTAAGTTAAAATTAAAAGATTAGGTTATATTATTAGGATGTAGATTGTAGGTACAATATTTGCTCACCGAAGACGCTAAAAATCCAAATGACGTTTAACAAACTGTTTATTCACTAATTATGGATATATATCCATCTGAGTTGTTCGAATAACTAAATCTCCTATAGCGTTTTTGAATTTATGTTAATTTTTCATAATCGATTAGAAAAGTCAGAAAATAAATGTTTAAAAATTCTGGTTATTTATATACATCTCAGATATTTCATTACGAAATCGACGCAATGTATTATTTATGTTAATAATGCAATTAACATTCCCAAAGATTGATGCATCCGTAAATAAAATAAAATATTTTAACTTATTGGAGAATATCACAATTTTATAAAACAATAATAATGATTATTGATTAGTAAAAGAACACATATATTGTATATTAAAAAAATATAATATAGATAACTATAAAACACATACATAATATATTTGTTATAACTGTTAGATTTTCACTAATAACAGAAGCTAAAATAATATTGTTTTAAGGTAATTAATGTTATAATTGATGTTTACCATTATTATTTTTGTCACAACTTAAGTAGGTAAATTTGTGAAATTATTTTCATGGAAATATTCGTTTTGTTTTTTAAGGATAGCAGAAATAAACGTTTTTGAAATTTTGAATTTGTTATTTTAATTAAGTAATATGTTGTGTTTTTAAAAAAATAAAAATGCTACGATAAAATAAAGTTCAATTCTATTAATTGTAACGATTTGGTATATCTACCATAAATACAAATTAAGTAAAGTTGTCCCGTGCAAAGCAAGAATTATATGTGTACCTATCAATAATATAATTACTTTATGTCACCCTTTAGATAGACGAAGGCATATAACATACGGATATAGCGTCTACTTATGATTTAACTGAATTTTAAATATTGAAGAAGGTTTTTATTATTTTTTTTTACTTCAATTCAGTAGGTACGTGTAACGTATTATATTATAATATTTTTCGTTCATTGTTCACTAGTTTACTAGTAGTGTCTACTTTTACCTAGGAAGGTTAAGTTTTATATCTATTAATACGCGGTCACACGCACATACGCACACACTCAAATACTCGCACCTTAAATAGTTGTTTTAATATATTATTGTGAATTATATAAACAAGAAAATGCCATCTCTCGGCGTTATTATTGTAAATATAGTAGTCGTCGTTTTACCTTCGTCGTTCGAACTCGTTGAAAAAATGTCGGATTAAAGTATATAATAAAAATGATTAGTTCATTTGTCTTTACCGCCGAAATATTATGTCGTTCATTAATAGTTTAGTTCTAATAGCCAACATTAACATTGTTTAAGGGGATACAACACCAAGCTAAAAATCGACCAATAAACGAGATAATACTGTGGAACTCAGGAAAGTCCGTTTTAAAATCTAAAAACAGTTTTGAATTCGTAGGGTCTTCTACCAGGAATCGATCGAGGCGATTTTTTATCGATCCGAATTCCGTCCGCGGTGAAAAACACGCTACTGCGACGTCGTACGTTCGATCGTAAACGCTTATAAACGTAGTATTGTCGTTCTGTTTGTCGACCGATTATATATCTATTGTGTATAAAAATGTATAATTTTAGCTCAAATATCTCATTAATTTGTATTGTATAGTGCTAAATAACTGCAATTTTTTGTCTATATGCGATTGTATATACTCAGTATTATAATATAGGCGTCGATCGCCATAATAAATTTCGATTTTAATAGTCGGACGAAATCATGTAAAATTGATTGTGACGCGGTCCGTATATCTCGAGCACACGTGCCAGCGATATATCCAATGCTATCTATTTGCTTGGTAGACCACCACCTAGATGGCGCAACTACGTTCACCGATCCACACTCCGACTTAGCAATCAGATGGAGCGACAGGTGGGAGCTAAACCGCGGTGAACGAGCGCGTAGACAAAAAACGTTTTGTCTCTCTCAACGGCCGAATATTGTAAGCTTTAACGATCATAAGTACGCTCTACCTAAATCAAAACTACTTTGTTTTTGTTGTTCGACCACCGAAAATTATCGTCTCGCTTAACCTCTGTGCAAATACAGTCGAAAAAAATTACAATCGGAGGTTCGATCGATATTAAACAAAACGTGTGAATGAATAACTTATGTTTTTAGTGTTTCTAATTAAAAGCTAGTGATTATATTCATTTACAAAAACGTACTAAGTTTTTTTTTATTATTTCCTTCTCATTATTTTTTTTCATGTGCGTTTACCGTATACTTTGAATACTACGAAGACCAACGACTCCTCCTAAGAACGTGACAATTATTTCTTCCTATTTTTCGTGTAGAAAACTAGTGCAATCCTGTGAATTATATTATATTTGTGTGCATGGGTGCCGTTAAGGGTGTGCAAGGCGATACACTTGTACCCCCCTCGATTTAAAAAAAAACAATGAATAAAGAAAACAAATTTTAATTATTTTAATTATTCATAATATATAAAGTAGATATATAATATAAAAAAACTAATTTTTAAACAATAATTAAAGACGTTTATGTTTTTGTGCAAATTTATTGATTACATCTTTTGTAAATTGGGTATTATTATTATATATTTAATATACACGTCATAATAATAATAAAAATTATTGTTTTAATATTATGGATATCATAATATCATATTGATTATGACGATTTTATTAAATATGTATATAACATATAGGTACCTACGTCTTTTTTATTTATAAGTATATTTTCATTTATTTTGACGGACTTAACTTTTAAAAAACGGGAAGGTCGACTTTTGATCTTTTCGAAATTAATAGTTTATTATAAGATTTGAATGTAGTGGTATTTCATTAGAAAATAAGATTCGGAGTGAAACTCAATACAATACAATGTATTATATTAATAAGCCGTTTTAAAACGTTTGTTTTTTACCACGTATGTAAATTTCCTATACAAATACACAAAAAAGCCCCTGTAAACAAAACTTTATTAGTTATCATGAAATAAATAAAAAAAATACCGTAATTTTACCGATTTTTCGCCATTTTTTGGTAGTTATTCCAGTCCCAAGGAAAAAGTGTGAAAAAATGAAAAAAAAATAATAATAATAACATTATTTTAAAACCAATACATTCCTCGCTTCGCTCAGAAACTAAAATAAATGACCTTTAATATTGATTTTAAAACCAATACTAGTTTAATTAACGTAAATTTCCATATAAGTATAGTCATTTAGATTTTGAATCGTTGTTTGGTTAGGCTGATGCATAACAGTCGTAAGTGCCTCTTTTTAGAGTAGACTTTAATATATATATTATATTATTCAACATTCGTCGGTACAAAAGAAGTTTTGGTATATTTGCGCTGTGGCTGTTTTAATTGTGCCAAAATCTTTTTTTTCTTATCGAAACGTTCCGCTAGCGCGACCGCGGTAAAATCTCGTTCTTCTACGCCCCTGCACGTAGTCTTTTACCACTACACCGGTATAGTGAATGAGTATACACGTTGTATTACGGATAGCCTTGAATATTATGTATAGGTAACAGATGCGACGGTGCTACATATAAATAGTAATTGCTTCCAGCTGAATTGTTGCTGTTGGCACCTGTCAGCTATTACCAAATAGGCTAGAGCCCCAGCGCTGGATCAAAATACGATGTTTTTATTGGTCTGTTTGAAACCCGCGCGAAATTTTTCTCATTTATTTTATGTTGATAATATGTTTATTTTATTTTATTCTATATTATTTCTTTTTCGTTAATAAAACACACACCATTATCTTTTTACTAGCATAAATACTCATTCAATGTATATATATTAATTTTCTTGCATTTTTCGAAAGTTTTATATAAGTATAGTTTTTAGTTATTTTATATTAGTTAATGTATTAAATTACATAAATAAGTTAATATATAGTCTTCAATCAATAACAGGTATATTGTGTACAATGTATGTCTAATAAAATAACGGTGATAAACATTGATTAATATTACATGTGTAATAGGGTGGTCATTTTTTTTCGAACATTTTAATTTTAGGTTTCCACCGCCGGCGCGGGGGGCGGGGCGCCGCCAATTTTCTTCCCATCTATTGAAAAGTAATTTGTGTAAATTTTTATAATGATTTCTCACCCCTTTCACGTACTCTAAGGGAGCCTAAAAATAGGGGTAGTTTTATAGTTTTTTTAATTTAATTAAAAAACTATGGCTCTTAACATAAAAATGTATTGAATTTGACTAATTTTATACCATATTATTTTACATAAAATATGTATAGACAAAATTACTTGTACATCTACTTAACTAAGTTAAATTAAAATATACGAAAAATGTAGTTTTTCCGAAAAATTAAATGAGTAAAAAAAACTTTTTAAACAGACCATTGATAACGGCTGAAATACGCCCCTCGGCATAAGCTTATCTGCCAGTTATCGACGACGCAACGAATGTTTCGACAGCAGCAGATGCAGCAGCTTCCTCTCCGTGAACACGCATTATCGCTCCGATATCGATTCCAACACTATATCGTTATAGCATACTATAATATTATATTATATTATATTCATATAATGTTCGGTTACTGAGATCGTAAAGTTCTATCACGCGCTCTTGGGCACCA
>CM023362.1:24401376-24462715 GCA_013282895.1 Eriosoma lanigerum | reverse complement strand
ATGTAATTTACACTACACGTTCCTACGCGTGTTCGCGGAGTGCGTACCGCTTCACCACAATTATCATACTTAGCGATTATGATGCGAACATAAAAATATGATATATATAGTAATAATAATAATTATCCGTGGCATCGTACAGATACTTAGTGGGTAGTTCAAATAAACTGCATTAAAAATTAAATGGTTGAGTCCCCAAAGAAATAATCGTAATAATTTTACGAAAACAATAACTAATTGTAATGTGAGAATAATATCGTGCACTTATTACAATCGAAATGGATATAGTATTGAGGAACGAAAAACGCAATAATGATCGATTTTGAATAGAAAGAACAATGAAAATAATATTTTTTGTCATGTATTTAATAAATAATTGAGAAAGTATAGATTATTAAAGAAATAGTGTAAACAATTTTTATTTAATCCAAAAACAGAAATTATCATAGAGATACCGATAGCATATTAGAAGGTTGGAGGAGATCATATAATTATACAACAAGAGACAGTAAAGGATGTAATATGGGGAAATGTGTTACTGTAATAGGTTGAATATTATTTTTTATCATATATTATTAGTTTATGATAATAAAAGGACAATACATACAAATGTATATTAAATCCATTATTGTCAGGACCTTTTAAAGTTATAGAAGTAGTAGGAAACGAGAATACAATAATAAAAAAAGGGAGAAGAAGTGTGATAATTCATAAATAAAAACGTAAATAAATATAATAATATAAATTTAATTCTTTTAGGAAAAGTAAAGAATAATAAAATAATAATCGGTATATTAAATATATCGAAGGTCACTCAACCTATAAAATTAGATAATTTAAACAAAATATTATAACGTATACTTAATTGATATTAATAATAATGATTATAATTAAGTACAGAGAACAGATAAAATAAAACAGTTATTACGTAATGAACATAATATGAATAATGAAAAAATACTATCAATATTTTAATTATGTGAATAATATAATTTTACGAATGCAATCAAACACAATATAAAATTAAAAGATAACCAATCAGCTAAATGACAAATATAATTAGAAGAGTATGATTATGAAATTCGATATAAACCATGTGTACAAAATTCCAATAAAAATGTATTAAGTAGAATGTATAAAATCGGCGAAATAAAATATTATATAAAATAAGAAACAATAAAATATTTTTTTTAAATAACTAAAAACAAAGATGAACAGTTAGCCACCTATGAAAATATTTACTTCTCGTTAATAAATATAAAACAATTTTGTGACGAAAGTAATATTATGAAACTAACAATGAATACACTAAAACAGATAACCTAAATTAAAGAAATTTTATATAAAAAAAGTCAACGATATAATATGTATTTCGTAATAATAATATAGAAATATTAATATGTAAATATAAAAAATCGAATAGACGGAAGAAAAAAAATTAATAAAAAATTACATGAATTTACTACTCTAGAGTAAGGTGACATTTGGGTAACGAGAATATAATAATATAAACAGAAAGAAGAAGTGTGACAATTCTTATAAAAAATGTAAACAAATATTATAATAGATAAATTAATAAATAAATTAAATAAAAGTATAAATTCTATAAATTTAATAAATAATGAAAAAAATATGTATGAATTTTATTTAATGCAGTTCAACTATGCTCTTATTATTTTAATAATTATAAATTCATTTAATAGTGCTTTTATTGGGTTCAGAACAGTGAACCATACTTGAGCATAGCATTTAATAACAAAACAACAAATCCTATTAAGTGGCATTTTCTTCTAAACAAGTTTACTTAAACTGTTTTTTAAATAACAACATTTTTAATGAGTAAATACTCTTAGCCATCCATCGTGTCAAATGATATGCTCCGGGTTGTTGAAAATTTTTTCTATGAGAAATATGACACATGCTGTAAAAACACTTTATAGTCATCACCAGGGAAATTATTTTGAAATGGTTATTCTGCGAAAGCTAATTTCTTTTTTCGAACGTTATTAATTAATATAACGTATATCATAGGAGCTTCATACTGAATAATAATTATTTATTAATTAAAATAATTATATTTATTATAATAACGTAGAATATTTAATATTTCTTTTTTAGTTAGTTTATCGCAAAAATTATCTCAATTATAAAAGCGAAATTATGTGTAAAAAATATATTGTATAGAAAACAAATATTATAATTATAAATTTCATTATATGAAAAATTAAATTTAAATTTAAATTTAATTCGTAAATCTACAGCTTATAATAATGTAATAATTATTATTAAATAAATACGATAGAGTGGTAGTATGTCAACCATTATTTTCACATTAAGATATGATTTTGTTATTGGGTACTTAAATCAAAATTGAATTAGGCTATTTATTATTTTTTAATTAACATCAACCAAAGTAATACACTAATACAATAATAATAATATAGTTATAACACATCATATAATTATATTAACAAGATATTCTTCCATTTTATAATCTAATCAAATAGGTGACTACATGATAGTTTAATTGCTAAATGTATGAATTTAATTAATATATTCTTATGTTTTATTTGCTTAATCATTAGGAAGGTAGTTTAAAAATGTAGTGATGGCACCGTTAGACGTCTGTAGTACTTTTCAATTGTTCGGACCGTAGACGTATATATACGAATATATATATACGTGTGTAGTTATGCCTTTTGCGCTGCCGTCAACAGAATTATGTTGGCCACACTTTATCGGCATATCACAGCCATAACCGATAGCTCTAGCCCGACGGACGCGTTGGGATGCCATTTTATTACGTTTCGTTTGCATTGCCGTTGGGTGGTGTTCGTCGTTGTTCCTTCGGCAAATTCATCATGTTCTTAAGTGTTAATTGTACATCATCGATCTTCATACCTCGTTGTTTTTTAATTGATTCCACGTTCATTTTTCATGAGTTTAAGAAATTAATATTATTCCATTCCCGAGAGACTCGCGTTCTTTTAATTATAAAGATGAATATGGACGCCGTTGTCGTTCAAAACGTTGTTTATATCGGTTTACAATTCTCGTCGCACCAACGCATTAATACCGAACCACGTAGTTTGCGGGACATACTTTTTAGCCGTTTCACTTTTTTTACGCATTTTTTATGTTGCCCGCGAGTATACAACGAGTCCGTGACAACTAAAGATATGTAAACCTTGGACGTCTCGTAGTGCGCGATGTATGATCGTCGCGGTCGCCGCCATTTTATAGTTATACGTTTGTAATTCGAGTCGTTCTAACGCGCAATTCAGTTTTTCTTCGATTACAGTTTTTGTTTTGTAATGCGTTTTACAATATTTATTTTTCGTTTCACTACTTCTATAATTTATAAATGAGTACATCTCAGCAAATCGGGGTGTCATCTTCACCATTTTGTTTTTAATAACGCTTTGAAACACGTCGTCGTTCTTCGTTCGCGTATATCACCGTTCAGTGAGTTTTTATATTTTCTTTTTTATTAATAAATAATATAATTCAAATAATTGGTTTTGTTTCGACGTGTTCTTTGATGTGCCTGTCCTCATATTAGTCGTGAATGATTCACAGCAATTAACCAACAAACCAACAACTTCACGATGAATTCTTAATTTGTGACGTCAACTATACGGTGAGTACTTTAATAATTTGGAATACCGTCAATTGATAGCGCGACAATAGATAACGTTCAATAGATAACACGTCAATTAATTGTTTATATCCATAACGTATATTACTACTTTTCATTTAAAATCTTTATTATACTTTAATAATTATATTATAAATTATATATTTAAACTTTAATATGTCAATGTCATTAAAACTAATAAAAAGAAAAATTGACACCAACATGTTCGCGAACGATGGTTAACTAAGTTATTAAACGAAATATTGATTAATATTAATTATATCCTTTTGTTATTTATTATTTATATAAGGTATATACGATTTTTTTTGTCTATCTATTTAATTAGTAGTTTTAAATGTGTATACATATTTGTAATTATATTTAACACTAAAATATTTTTATCTACTATCTATTGTCTGCAAAAATTGCACTATTTATTGTCACGCTATCTTTATTAAAAAGGACTCTAATAATTCATGTATAATCCATTTTCCAAGTTCGCATAATGTTCTATCGCACCGTTTTCTGGATTCAAACGGATGAAAAAGCTATGAAATTTATTAATTCGTGGGTATAATTCCAAACCACATTCTTTGTGTCTTTACTATTCAGTTTTGTGGTTTATATAGAATACACATAATTTTCGAAGTTTACACCGTGTGTAATTATTTATGTTTTTTTTTTTTTATATAGCTTTGGTGGGAAGTTATTCCAAAACTCTTCGGTGTATATATTATTATATACGTCATTGATTTATATTTCATTAGAAACTCACATAGTTTTTATTAATATAAATAATTTCCAGGGCTTGAACGAAGTAAAAACATTTTATTTACGTTAAAACAGTTATATAATTATAAATTGTCAAATTAATATTTCAATTGAATAATTTATATTTTTTTTATCCGCCGGTTCTCGACGACGTGACGACTGTGTATCGACATCGGCGGCGGCGGTTGTGGCAGTTCCCTGTCCTTGAACATGCACTGACACGCAGATATCGTCTCCTCCACTCTTCAGCCGTAACGGCACGTAACTCACTCATAGCATAAAATGCTATCACGCGCGCTCGGACATTATTTATATTAGGTGTATACAACTTTTTTAGCTACCCATTTAATTAGTTGTTTTAAATGTGTATACATATTTGTAATTTGATTTATTATATTCGATCATAAAATATTTTTTAATTACTATAGATTTTCAACAGCATTTTTTTGTCAGAAATTATCAGCCTATATATTTACCACTTTCTATTGTCATATTATCTCTATTGGAATGAACCCTAATAATTCATGTTTAATCCATTTTTGAAGATCGTGGAATTTTCCATCGCCCCGTTTACTGGATTCAAACGGATAGAAATGCTATTAAATTTATTAATTTGTAGAAATATTCTAAGCCACATTCTTTGTGACTCCACTTTTTAGTTTTTATTTGGTATACAATACACATACCTTCGAATCTAAAAAAGTTTTGACACACACACACACACACACATATATATACATTAGATGAGAACACAGAAATGTTAACAATAATAACTAAAGACAACGTTTCTTTTTCCTCTTCTCTTCCGCGGTAGAATCTTAAATACCCCGCCCATGAACGCCGTCATATACTACTACCCCGGTAGCTAACGCGACCGCGGTAAAATCTCGTTCTTCTCCGCCCCTGCGCGTAGTCATATTCCATTACCCCGGTATAGTAGATGAGTATACACGTTATATTACGCATAGCCTTGTATATTATGTATAAGTTGCAGTGGTGGCAGTTGTATATGTAAATAATTATTTATTTTTGCCGAATTGTTGTTGTTGGCGCCCGGCAGCGTATTACCAAACAGGCTAGATCCCCAACACTGTATTAAAATCCGATGTTTTTAATGGTGTGTTTGAAACCCGCGTGTAATTTTATTTTATGTTGATAATATTATGTTTATTTTATTTGATCCTATATTACTTCTTATTTGTTAGTAACGCACACAAAATTGTCTTCAAACTATCACAAGTACATATTCAATATATTTATATTCATTTCAATGTTAATGTATTAAATTATATAAATAAGAATATGCCTAATAATATAAAGCGGTCAATATAAATTATTATCATATGTGTATTATTAATATTAAATAAATTTCAAGCGTTTTTCGGAAATTTTATATTTCTTTATTCTACATCATAACTATTATCAATTTCATCGACATAAAACAAATAAAAAATAAACTCCCGGTCATTAAACAAACCAATAAAAAAGTCGTATTTTTATACGTCGCTGAGGTTCAAGCGGCCAAAGTCTAAATGGCCTAAGTAATACGACACCCGGCAATTAGCTGATCTGCCGGTTCTTAACGACGCGACGACTGTTTCGATGGTGGCGGCGGCAGCCACGGCAGCTCCCTTCCCGTTCACACACACTGTTGCACCGATAACGTCTCCGCAGTCTATCCCTTTAGCATTTAATATTATATTCATATAATGTTCGGCCGCTGAGAATCACGTACGCTCAGACACCGCACATTAATTCTTTTCATTCACCTACAAGAAATTTTGGTTGTGCATAAATTTAACATAACAATAAATAAACATAGGACGCAAATAAATATGGTACCTAAATTTGTAATAACTATTTTAATATTTGCCTGTCTGGCACAACCGCATAATAATAAAATATAAAATAATATTTTAATAAAATAATTCAAAATAATAAAAAAATAGTTTTATATTATTTGCCTGTTTGTCACAGCGATAATAAAATAACAACAACAGAATAAATAATAATAAAATAATTTTGGCCATTCTGGCTCAGAATTAATAATTTAGACCATTCTTTAGGGTCGTGACCCCCGAAATTGATATAAAATATGTTTAATCACTTCGCGACACTCCCGCCCAACTCTATATTAGTGTATACATTTGAACAATCAAAATATTCTATCATTGACCAAACGAATTATACGTATATATAAATTTATAAATACCAAGTCTAATTTAAATGTGTCAAATTTCAACTTTATATCTGTGGTTGTTGGGAATTTTCATTAGCAATAGATGGATCACACTAATTATTTATTTTATAATGTTTCTTAATTTTTTTATGTATATATTTTGGGTTAATTTTATTATTATTAACTCTCGTTGCACCAACGCATTAATACCAAACGACGTACTTTTCGGGTCATAAATTTTAGTCGTTTCACATTTTTTAAGCATTATTTACGTTGCTCGCGAGGCTGTGACAGTAAAAAACATATGACCTTGGACGCCTCGTAGCGCGTAGTGTATGATCGCGTATAGTATTGTACGACGGTCACTGTTATACATTTGTTACTCGAGACATTCTTAGGCGCATCATAGTTTTTGTTTTGTATTGCGTTTAACAAATTTTATTTTATCATTTAATTAGTACTATAATTTGTAAATGTGTACATCTCGGCGAATCGGAGTGTTAAATCGTGTCCAGCAATGTATATATCGTACGTCACCATATTGTTTTTGATTACATTTTGATACAAGACGTCGTTCTTCGCGTAAATCACCGTTTGGTGCGTTTGAACTTTTTAAATTTTTTATTAATTAATAATATAATATGAAATATTTGTTTTGTTTTGTCGTGTACTTTGATATGCCTGCACTCATAATAGTCGTGTCTGCCTACAGTTTTGTTATCCCACTTACCTTAACGATGGATTCTTATTTTGTGACGTCTACTATACAGTGAGTACACTAATAATTCGGTATACCGTCAATTAATTATGCGACAATACATAATCCGACAATTGATAGTATATGATAATTGATTGTATATGTTTATATCGTATATAACTATTTTACTATATATTGACCACTTTCTATTGTTATGCTTTTTTTATTGAAATGGACCATAATTATTCACGTATAATCCGTTTTCGAAGTACACGTAATTTTCCGTCGCACCATTTTCTCGATTAAAACGGATAAAAATGCTATTAAATTAATTAATTCGTCGGAAATATACTAAACCACGTTCATGGTGGTTCCACTTTTTAATTTTAGGTTTATATTCATTTAACTATTAAAGTAAACATCGTGTGTTATTATTTCAGTTTTACATTTTATATTATATGATAATTGATTGTATGTGACCATGACGTATATTACTACTTTTGATTTAAAATCTATACTATATTTTAATGATTAATTAAAAATTATATTTTTAACTTTAATATGTCAATATTATTAAAATTAATAAAAAGTAAAAGGGGCACTAATATGTTAGTGGACAATGGTAAACTAAGTTAGTAGACGAAATATTGATTATTATTAATTATATCCTTTTATTATTTATCATTTATTATTCATTATTAATATTAGGTATATACGAATTTTGTTAGCTATCTATTTAATTAGTTGTTTTAAATGTGTATAAATATATGTAATTATGTTTATTATATTTGATCATAAAATATTTTTATCCCATATCTATTATCAACACTTTCTACAGACAGAAATTGTCGGCCTATATATTGACTACTAATTATTGTCATGCTATCTGTATTGAAATGGACTCTAATAATCCATGCATAATCCATTTTCGAAGTTAAGTAATTTTCTGTCGCACCGTTTTCTCGATTCAATCGGATAAAAATGCTATTTTTATGTTTTTCGAACATTATATGCAAGTATAGCCAGTATAGTTATTAGTTATTATATTATATTAGTTAATGTATTAAATTACATAAATAGGATAATATATTATCATATCAATAACAGGCTTAATATGTATATTGTATACCTAATAAAATAAAGGTGATCAGCATTGATTAATATTATATGTGTATTTTAATATTAAATATATTTCGTGAGCTTTTTGGAAAATAAATTTTTCATTATTCTACATTTATACTAATATCAATTTTATTTTTGCGTGCCAACCCTGACTAAATCGATCCGTATCAGTATGAATAATTTTAACTCAATGATTTAAACAATATACTAATTTATTCAAATTTAATTAACTCAGAGAAACAAAGTTTTTAATGAAACACAAATATCTGACGTTTTCTGACTCGTTTGTTATGTAGTCATCTGTGGTGGTGTACAGTACGTCACTTTCAGTCGTCTGTTTTGTCCTGGTATTGTACTTGCTCATATATGACTTTGGGTTTACTGTTGACCCCTTTTGGTTCTGCCTATTTGTTGATTTTTATTTTTTCTTCATCTATATTATACTTTAATTATTATAGTATTAATTATATGTGATACAATGCATATATTTTTACAAAAAAAAACGAGATAGTTTACACGTATTTAATAGCAATAAAATCAATTAATGAATTAAGACTATCGGTTCTCAATCTTTTTAAAGTTGCTATCCCCAAAATTGGTATAAAATATGGTCAATCACTTCGCAACTTCCTCCATCTATATTAGGGTATAAATATGGATAATAAAAATATCCTATCATCGACGTAACGAAATAGACGTGTATATTCATTTTAAAAATCAATTTATAAATACCATGTCAAGTAAAATGCAATAGTTTTTTTTATTTTTATAAATAAATAATATAATTCGAATTATTTGTTTTGTTTAGTCGTGTACTTTGATGTGCCTGCTCTTATATCAGTCGTGCATGATTCACAGCGATATTAACTAACATCAATCATGATGAAGATTTATTTTGTGACGTCTACAATACAGTGAGTACTTTAATAATTCAGTATACCGTCAATTGATAGCGCGACAATAGATTGGCCAACAATTAATAGTATATGATAATTGATTGTCTATGTCCATAACGCATATTACTACATTTAGATTAAAATCTATATTATACTTTAATTATTATAGTATTAATTATATTTGATACAATGCATATATTTTTACAATAAAATTCACAGCAGTTTACACGTATTTAATAGCAATAAAATCAAATCATTAGATTATAATCACGTACCTGATGTGACTTATTATTTTACTAGACAAAATATCGATTAACATTAATTATATCCTTTTATTAGTTATTACTTATATTAGGTAAATACGAATTTTTTAGCTACCTTTTTAATTAGTTGTTTAAAATGTTTATACATATTTGTAATTATATTTATTATAATTGATCATAAAATATTTTTATCCACCATCTATTGTCACGCTATCGCTATTGGAATTGATGTATAATCATTTATCATTTATGTATAATGTATAATAATAAATCAATTTTCAATGTTTCCGTAATTTTACGTCATATTTTATGTTTTCTCGATTCAAACAGATAAAAATGCAATTAAATTTATTATTTCCTAGGAATTATGCCAAACTGCGTTTTTTGTGGCTCCACTTTTAATTTTTTATTTGATATACAATACACATAACTTTCGTTCTAAAAAGTTTTGACACACACACAAACATACAGTAGATGAGAATGCAGGAATGGCAACAATAATAATTATAAGCAATGTTTCTTTTTCCTATTCCCTTTTGCGGTAAAATCTTAAATACCCCGATCTTCATCGCCCCTGATTCAGGTCTATACTACTACTCGGGTATTGTAAATTAGTATACACATTATATTACGAAGAGACTTGTATATTCTTTATGGTGATGATGGTACATGTAAATAATTTTTTATTTTTACCGAATTGTTGCTGTTAGCGCCCGGCAGCGTATTACCAAACAGACTAGGATAAAGATATGACATTTTTTTTTTTGGTGTGTTTGAAATCCACGCGTAATTTTAATTCACGTTGATAATATTATGTTTATTTTAATTGATCCTATATTATATTTTATTTGTTAATATCGTACACAAAATTGTATTTAAACTAGCATAGATACTTATTCAATATATTTTATTCATTTTCTCGTGTTTACTTTTTATTAGTTATATTAGTTAATGTATTAAATTACATAAATAAGAAAATATATTGTCACATCAATAACTACACGTATATTGAATGCCTAATCAAATAACACCAATTAAGTTTAATTTACATCATATGTGTATTTTTAATATGAAATATATTTCATGAGTTTTTCGGAAATGATATTTTTCTTTATTCTACATGATGACTATTTTCAATTTTATCAACATAAAATAAATAAGAAAAAAAATTTGGTAATACGCCACCCGGCAATTAGCTTATTTCGACTTTAACAATTTTATTATAAATTATATTTTTGACCAACCGGCATATTATAATAAATATTATGTACTTTGAATTTTTATGGCCCGCGAGAATTTTCCGAATTCTTAATGTGGCCCGCGGAAAATATTAATTGGTGACCCCTGGGCTAGGTCCTCAGAGCTGTGTAAAGATATGACATTTTTTTTGGTGTGTTTGAAATCCGCGCGTAATTTTATTTCATGTTGATAATAATATTTTTATTTTATTTGATCCTATATTATATTTTATTTGTTAATATCGTACACAAAATTGTATTTAAACCAGCATAGATACTTATTCAATATATTATTATTCATTTTCTCGTGTTTACGAACATTATATGTAAATATAGTAATTAGTTATATTAGTTAATGTATTAAATTACATAAATAAGAAATTAAATTGTCAATATATTGAATGCCTAATCAAATAACGACGATCAATTTTAATTAATATCATATGTGTATTTTTAATACTAATTATATTTCATGAGTTCTTCGGATATGATATTTTTCTTTATTCTACATGATGACTATTTTCAATGTTATCAACATAAAATAAATAAGAAAAACAATTTTGTAATACGCCACCCGGCAATTAGCTTATTTCGACGACGTGATATCGACGTCGGTGGCGGCGGCCGCGGCAAGTCCGTCCTCGTGTACACGCACTATCACGCCGATATCGTCTCCGCCACTCTATTGCTATAGCATATAATATTATATTCCTATGTTTGGCTGCCGACAGCATAAAGCTTTTCACGTGCGCTCGGACACCACACAAAAGTGTTTTCATATTTCCGTTAGTACTCATTGTAAAATTATCGTAGAAAAACAATTTTGATATAAAAAGAAAGAGGATAACATGATTGTTGTTTGTACGTCGGTTTTTAAAATTTGAAGCAATATTTTATTAATTATACCAAGTTTAAAATTATTTGAGTATTTTAAACTAGTATAAAACATTATAAAATTTAATAATTAAAAAAATCCTACGTAGATGCACGGACCAGGTTCTCCCCCTTTTTTTTGATACAAAAATAGTTGTATTACGATAATTATACAATGAGTAGTGACGGAAATGCGAATATGCTTATTCACAACTTATTTATCGGTATATAGCGTCCTCTTAACCGTACCAATACTTCGCCGATAGTTATAATGAACTGCATTATGATTTGGAAGTCCCCAGAGAATTAATCGTAATAATTTTACAAGAACAATAACTACCCATAATGTGAGAATAATAACGTGCACTTATCGCAACGAAATGAACATAGTATTAAGGAGCGTTATAATAAACGCAATAATGATCGATTTAATAATAGTAGAAATAACAATGAAAATCATATTGAATGTAAATCATTAGCAAGTAAAATCAATGAATTAGAATTTGATAAATCTTAATTAATTAATTAAATAAATTTTTAATTTAAATTAGAAATTAAATACAAATAAATTGTTTTGAAGGAGAACTTTTCGTTGGTGAAGATGAATAAATAAAGTTTCGAATACTTAATTATAAACTAATTTAAATTATAGGGAAAATAAATATACCAATTGTAATTAATAATAATGAGTTTAATACAGATTTTCATATAGTAGGAAAGGATTTTCCTATACCAAAGGATAGTATAATAGTAGTAATCGTTTTTGTTAAAAATAAGGCAATAGTAGATGTATTTAATAATAAAATAATAAATAATAATGAAGACAATATAAATGATTAAATAAATAATTAAATCTATTTTTTATAAAAACCATGAACAGGAACAATCGTATAATTACCGATAGCAGATTCGAAGGTTGAAGGAGATAATATAATAATACAAAAACATGAGATAGTAAAGAATGTTATATATGGAAATGTGATAGCAAAAGTTAATAGTGGTAAAATAACAATCAGTATATTAAACATATCGGTCACTCAACCTATATAATTAGATAATTTAAATAAAATATTATATGAAACAGAAACCAATTATAACGTATACGTGATTAATATTTATAATAATTATTTAAATGAAGTAGATAGAATAGATAGAATAAAACAGTTATAACAAAATAATAAAAATATGAACAATGATCAAATACAACCAATATTTGAATTATGTGAGCAATATTCGGAAATATTTCATTTAGATATTGCTTTATTTTTACGAAACAACTAAACACGCAATAAAATTAAAAGATAACTAACTAGATAAAAGATAACCGTTATATGGCGAAAACAGAAGAGTATGATTATGAAATTCAATATAAACCAGGTGTACAAAATTAAACTATCAATGAATACACTAAGACAAACAGATAAACTAAATTAAAATTATATCATTAAAAAATTAAGGCAACGACAAGATATATATTTTGTAACAGTAGCATAGCCAGAAATTTTTTTTTCTTTTGTTTGTGTATATCATACAAAATATAATATGTTGAATTGGAAAATGGAATGCATTGTGTTTGCATATATTATATTATTGTTGGCAAAGAGAAATGAAAAACTGAGAAAAAAAAAGTAAAAATACATCGCCATATGGTCGCATCGTTTATTTGTATTTGTGACTAGTTCGATTAGGGGAGAATTAATGTGCCTGTACAATATAATATAATATGTAGGCTGTATTTGTACTATACGTGGGTGTTATATAAATGTAATATAAATTAAACCGGGTAACCACCTGCTATGATGCATTTTTTTTTACCATCACATTATTATTTGGAGGTACTTTATACTTAGTATTTCTATAAGATCTTTCGTGTGTAAAACGCAGTAGGTAAATTGCTATCGGCATAATTTATTACGTCCATATATGTTTTAAACCAAAATTTCTATCCCTCGTCGTTCCATTCTCTAACGAAGTGTACTTATGTATAATTATATGAGGTAAAAATAATAATAATAGTAATGACGTCAGAGAGATCAGTAAAAATAAATAAGAAATATAAATATATAGGTATAGATAACCATAAAGAGAAATTTGTGTTCGACGGTCAATAAAATTAATGATTGTAAACTATAACTGACAAGTTTATTTATTACGGTACGTCTTGTCGACGGCAACGACAATATACTACGAACAACCTCACAATAATAAACAAAATATAATGTTATCTGGAATAAATTATCAATTGAAAAAAATAACTAAAGCCGCATTTTGTTCGTTCCCACAATATAGTATATATTACATAATTATGATTTATTTTATTTTATGCATATTCTAACACGCCACCTTTCGTCAAGGACAAAAGGTTGTCGACTATCTAATGCCTATACGTTATTTCGTTATTATTTAAATATTTAAATTGATCTTAAAAATAAACATTTCAAATTACCATAATACAATAATATATATGTCTGATTATAGGTAACTTATATTGGAACGTAAAAAAACAGGTGGATATAAAAACTCAAACACAGCACCGGTACATTTACCGCAGAACGGTCGTTATAATATTGTATTATTGTAAACAAATTATTATAATATCGAATAATTACGGACAAAATTTAAAAATGTTAACTTCAATTTGTATTATATATACCTATTTTTTAAAATGGGTTAAGTTAAAATTATAAATAATTATAAGATTAGGTTAAATCATAAGGAAGTAGGTACAATATTTGATAATCGAAGACGCTAAAAACCCAAATAACGTTTAACAAACTATTTATTGAATAATTATATATCCATCTGAGTTGTTCGAATAACTAAATCTCCTATAGTGTTTTTGAATTTATGTTAATTTTTCATAATCGATTTGAAAAGTCAAAAAGTAAATGTTAAAGAATTCTAGTTATTTATATTATTTATGATTCCGAGTGAAACTCAATATAATTTAATGTATTATATTGATTTCGTCGTATTTAAAAATTAGGAGAATGGAATGATTTGGACATGTATGGAGAGCTGATAATGACATAATAAAAAAAGTACTAACGGAGACCATACAAAAAAAAAGACCAATAGGCAGACCAAGAACGAGGTGGAAAGATGCAGTAGAGAACGATATTAAGATGATGGGAAGAAATGTGACAGTTGACCTGGCATTGGACAGGGAAAGTTGGAGAGTATTGCTTGTGGCAGCTCAGGTCCTACATGGACCGTTAAGCTAAGGAAGAAGAAGAAGTATTATATTGATAAGCAGTTCCAAAAGTTTGAAAAAATTTCAAGTCCCTTCAATTAAAACTTAATTAGTTATCACGCATTAAATATAAAAAAAATACCGTGATTTTGCCGATTTCCGCCATGTTTTGATAGTTATTCCAGTCCCGAGGAAAAAGTGTTGTCATTCATAACAAAAAAAATAAAAAATAATAATAATAACATTATTGTAAAACTAATACATTACTCGCTTTGCTCAGAAATTAAAATAAACGAACTTTAATATTGGTTTTAAAACTAATACTAGTTTAATTTACTTTCGACTGTAAATTTTCATAAAAGTATAGTCATTTAGATTTTGAATCGTTGTTTAGTTAGGCTGCTGCATAAGAGTCATTAGTACTCCCTTTTCGCTTGGACTTTAAACATAAAATATTATAGGAAAAATCATATTATTATTATTATAACATCTGTAGTATATCCATTAAATTATTCAACATTCGTCGGCACAAAAGAAGTTTTGGCATACTTGCGTTGTGACTGTTTTAATTGTGCCAAAATCCTTTTTCTCTTATCGAAACGTTCCGCTAGCGCGACCGCGTAGTTTCAACATTTTTTTAGTTTAATTTAAAAACTCTTAACATAAAAATGTATTGAACTTGATAAAATGTATACCATATTATAAATAAAAAAGGTATAAACAAAATTACTTGTATATCTACTATTTTTCGAGTTAAATTAAATTATACGAAAAATGTAGTTTATCCGAAAAAATAAATGAGTAAAAAATACTTTTTAAACAGACCATTGATAACGGCTGAAATACGCCCCTCGGCATAAGCTTATCTGCCAGTTATCGACGACGCAACGAATGTTTCGACAGCAACAGATGCAGCAGCTCCCTCTCCGTGCACACGCATGGTCGTTTCCGCCACTATATCGTTATAGCATACTATAATATTATATTCATTTAATGTTCGGTCGCTGAGATCGTAAAATTCTATCACGCGCTCTTGAGCACCACGCATATATTGTTTTAATCACCTACAAGAAATTTTAGATGTGCGTAAATCTATTTTCGAAGTTCCATAATTTTCTGTTGCGGCGTTTTCTGGAATCAAATGGATAACAATACTATTAAATTTATTAATTTGTGAGAATTTTTCCAAACCACATTCTTCGTGAAACCACAATTTAGTTTGTAGTTTATATACAATACACATAACTTTTGAAGTATTTACGTATTATATTTTGAGTTTTTTTTTTTTTTTTGTTTAATGTGTTTTTCGTAATTCTATATTTTAAATTAAATATAAATATATAAATGTTAGAATATATTTAGATAATTTTTTATTATGATTTATGATTAAAATATAATTGAATAATTAAAATTATCAAAAGTTAATTTTTAGTTGAATTGCACTTCTATATAAAAAATTATATATATATATGTAAAATAATTGACTTATTTTCAAATTGTATTTTTATAAAATACCAATATACAATTAAAGAAGTTAGAACATATTTAACATTTTTTACTTTGTAAATAGCAGGGTGGTCAATAATAATTAGCATGTACCAATGTATATACGAGGTGATAAGACTATTGTTAAATAAATATATTAGTGATTACATTGAAAACATATTATATAATTATTACTGTTTTTATTACATTAATCTTTCATAATCGGGGTATATATGTGTATTAATATATTACTATCCACAGGTCGTTGAAGACGATCAAATCAAAAAGAACAACTCCCATCAATCACATTTTATCCAAATTCTACGACGCTGTTCAATTATATTGTGATCCAAAAGCAAAACTTCTTTATACGCGGCATCATTTTGAACGCGTCTTTTGCCTTTTCACCCGGGCTGCTATAGAACAGACGTAAGTACCCTTTTTTGAATGGATTTTAAACATAAAATATTTGTATGGGGGAAATAATATTATAATTAAAACCTTGAAAACTGTAGTATATACATTATATTATTCAACTTACGTCGGTACAAAAGAAGTTTTGGTATATTTTTGCCGTTGCTGTTTTAACATTGATTTATTATACATAGATAGTCCAAGTTAAAGCACAATGTGTTAACGCTTAATATAGTGAAATGGGAGCAGAATTCTAGTAGTGTGGGAGCCACGCCAATAGGTAGTGCAGATGTGTTTTGTATTTTCCACAGATCACTAAGTGATAATTATTATCATTATAATTATCATTTATCAATTTAATTAGTGTGTTTTCAGGAAGGTACCGAAATGATCTAATAATCATTTTGACGATTGTGATTAAAACAGTAAACTGTTTACTAAAATGTTTGCTCTTATCACTAAACTACCTTCTCCAACAGATTTATATTTCTGTTACCTCAAATTATAAAAATGATAATACAGAATACATAGTAATTAACTAACCTACATTGTATACTCGTAATGTCGTGAAATAAAATAGATATTTTAATAAGGATTAAGATTTAAATTCGTATAATCAGTTTTCACTCGTTTTGACGATGCATAAAATTGTTATCTAAACTAATGCGTATCGGTAAACAGTTTGTAAACATTTTTCTTTCCATACCTTTCGCGAAAACATGATTATTATTGCAATTTGCAGTTTGTTAGTCATCAAACGTTTTCGAATTTTGGTTCTTATTTTATGTTTCTGTTTATTTCATTATTTTAAAATGTCGCGTCCTTTGTAAATTATCATGTGGCAAAGAATTAATATTCATTCCTCCTATCCATCCCTTGTCTACGCTCATGTAGTTATCCTTCTATACAATTTTCAAACCATTAAATACAAAATTGCAGGTAATATTAAACATTTTTGGATACATTTCAAAGCTCTATATTTAGTCAGAAAAAACTTATCCGTTCCAAAATTTATTACATATGTAAATTATCAACGAGAGCATTAAAAAAATTTTTCAAGTCCAAGTTAAAAACTTCATTAGTTATCATGAAAAATCTAATATCGATTTCCGTGTATTTTTTTTTTTTTAGTTTCTTTGCCCTAAGAAAAGTTTTAAGAAATTCGAAAAATGAGCCAAATAAAGTATGAAGTAGATGAAATATTCTATCAAAAATATACCCTATTCGTGATAATCCGACCACTATTTCTAACCGAAATCGTGCTTTCAGACATAAAAAAAAAACATTATTATTGTAAAACCAGTACATTCTTCGCTTCGCTAGGAATCTAAAAACCAATAACTATGTCATTTTATTTAATAATTGTTTATTTTATTCGTATTTCTTGTCACAGTTTATTTATAATTAAACAGGTTTTGGTTGACAAACAACAGTCATTTATTTCCCTAACTCGCCCGTATACTTTTTCTCTGCCAATCTGTTTTCAATAATAAATATTTAATTATTTAATATCCTTATTTAATGAATATTACAACCGATAACGCTAACTATTGACACATAAAGCTAAACATTTTCGTATTTCCATTTTTTCTAGTTACTTGGACTATCTATGTATAATTAATTAATGGTTTTAATGGGACGAACAAACTGTGTTAAAGTTATTAATTATATTATATTAGTTAATGTATTGAATTACATAAATAAAGTTATAAATTGTCATATTAATAACAGGTATATTAAATATATTGAATGTCTCATTAAATAACAGCGATCAATATTGATAAATATTACACGTGTATTTTTAATATCAAATATATTAGGCACGTTTTTCGGAAATTATATTTTTCTTTATTCTACATGATAACTAATATCAATTTTATCAACATATTAAAATAAATGAGAAAATAAAACTTGCAGTTTTCAAACAGACCTATAAAAACGTCGTATTTTGATATAATGTTGAGGCTGTAGCCTGTTTGGTAATACGACATCCAGCATTATTATCTTATCTGACAGTTTTCAACAATGGAACTACAGTTTCCTCGGCGGCGGCCGCGGTAGCTCCCTCTCCGTAACACGCACTATCACGCCAATATTGTCTCCGTTACTATATAGCTACAGCACATAATATTATATTCCTATAATGTTCGTCAGCCGAGAGCGTGAAATCCTAACATTTGCGTTAGGACACCACGCATAAATCTATAATTCACCTACAAGAAATTGTTGAAAGGTTTATTGAATTTGTCAATATTTGCCTGTATGGCACAATAATAAAATATAAAATTTATTATTATTTCAATAAATAATATACAGTAATAAATTAAATATTTTAATAGTTAGCCGGTTTGTCAATAATTTATTAATAATAAAACAACAATATTAAAATAAATCAAAAAAGAAAAATTCTGGCCTTTTTAGCTCAACATTAATAATTTACACCATTGTGTTTCTCAACCTTTTTAGAGTCCTGTCCTCACTTAGAGACTATCCCCTCCCCTTATATCAATATTAGGGTTAACATTTGAACAATAAAAATCCTATTGCTGATCATACGAAATATACGTATATATCCATTTTAAATATCAATTTATAAATACCATGTCTAGAAATTTAAACTTGTCAAATTTGAATGTTATGTCTCGGGTCGTTGAGAATTTCTATTAGCGGTGGATCGACCACACTAATTATTTATTTCATAAAGTTTATTCATATTTTTATGTGTATCTTATGGAACTAATTTTATTTTATTTTTTTTATGTTAAATAAAAATTTTTTAATAATAAGTACTTCTTATAATAATAAAATATAAAACTAAATATAAGCAAATAATAATACTAAAATAATATGTTAATAATTCATTAACAAACAATAGTATAAATCTGTCGATTAGCGTAGGTATATTTAATAATAATATAATAATTTGGCTCTTTTAACAAAAATATTACGCAACAAATATAGTATACACACACAATAATACTGATACACAACAAAAATATAATATGATATAAATTCCAATAATTTTCGTATTGACAAACACACAAGATGATTTAAACACAATTATTATACTATAGACATTAATTAAAATAATTCAGAAATGTACAAATATAATTTACACTACGTGTTCGTACGTATGTTCGCCGAGTGCATACCGCTTCACCACAATTATATTATTTCGTGATAATGACCTGAACATAAATATATGATATAAATAGTTATAATAATAATTATCTGTGGCATCGTACAGATACTTAGAGGGTAGTTCAAATGAACTGCATTAAAAATTGGATGGGTGGGTACCAAGAAAAATAATAGTAATAATTTTACAAGACCAATAACTAATTATAATGTGAGAATAATAACGTGCACTTATCGCAACGGAAATAGACATAGTATTGAGGAGCGTCATAATAAACACAATAATGATCGATTTAATAATATTAGAAATAACAATGAAAATAATATTTTGTATCATATATTTAATAATAAAATAATAATTAATTATGAAGAAAATATAAATGATTAAATAGATAGTGAATACTATATTTTATTAAATCCAAGAACAGAAACAATCGTGTAGTTACCAACAGCAGATTGAAGGTTGAATGAGATAATATAATTTTTCAAAAACATGAGATATTACAGAATGTTATATATGGAAATGTGATAGCAAAAGTTAATAATGGCAAAATAATAATCAGTATATTTTTTTTTCTTTTGTTTGTGTATGTCATCAAAATATAATATGTTGAGTTGGAAAATGGAATGCATTGTGTTTGCATGTACTGTATTATTGTTGTCAAAGAGAAATCAAATACTGTGAAAAAAAAAGAAATAAGAAATTGCCTTATGGCATATGGTCGCATCGTTTGTTTGGCTTTGTGACTAGTCCGATGAGGTGTGAATTTATTTTTTGGAGGTAGTTTATACTTAGTATTTTGAAAATATCTTTCGTGTTTTTAACGCAGTGGGTAAATTGCTATCGGCATAATATATTACGCCCATATAATATGTTTTATAACAAAAATTCAATCCTTTGTCGTTCCACTTTCTAACAAAGATTAGTCATATATAATATATTATAGGAGAAAAAAAATAATAACAACAGGAAGGTCGAAAAAAATAAAAATAAAAAAAGAAACATACATATATATGTATTAAGTAATCTTGAAGAAAAATTTGAGTTCCAGTGTCGATAAAATTAATGATTTTAAACCATAACTGATAAGTTTATTTATTACGGTACGTCTTATCGTCGGTACCGACAATATATTACGAGCAACCTCATAATAATATACAGAATATAATGTTATCTAGAATAAAATATCGATCGAAAAAAAAAAATGAAGCCACATTTTTGTTCGTTCCCACAATTTAGTATATATTGTATAAAATATTATATTATGACTTATTTTATTTTATACATATTTTAACAAACCTCTTCTGGTTATTTATATACATCTCAGATATTTCATTTCGAAATCGACGCAATGTTTTATTCATGTTAATACTGCTTTTTAAACTCCCAAAGTTTGATACATCCGTAAATTAAATTAAATATAACTATTTTTAACTTATTGGAGAACATCATAATTTTATAAAACAATAATAATGATCAATAAAGGAACACATATATTGTATATTAAAAAAAATATATATATCGTATGTAAGCCTAATAGAATATAAAAATAATTAATTACCTAATTAAAAAATTTAATATAGATAATTATAACACACATACATATATTTGTTATAACTGTAAATTTTAGTATTAATAACATAATTAATTTAATTTGTAATTCCTATATAATATAGTATACGCAATGAATTTGATAACACCGTCCTTCATTTAACATTGACTATTTAACACAATTTTATTACATATATTTTCGATCATAAATACAGATAAAGTAAAATTGTTCAGCGCAATGCAAGAATTATATATGTACGAAGTACCTATTAATTATATAATTACTTTATGTCTCCCGTTGGATAGACGAAGACAAATACTATAAGGATATAGTGTCTTCTTACGATTTAACTGAATTTAACATATTGAATAAGGTTAATTTTTAATTTTTATTTCAATTCAGTAAGTACGAAATTCAGGTGCGCCATTTCGGTATTTTTATTGGAAGGGAGGGGGGGTTACGGTTTGTCGAAGTACCGACAGTATATTACGAACAACATCACAACAATATACAAAATTTAATGTTATCTGGAATAAATTATCAATCGAAAAAAATAACTGAAGCCAAAATTTTGTTCGTTCTCACAATATAGTAAATACATTATATAACTACGGTTTATTTTATTTTTCACATATTTTAACAAGCCACCTTTTGTCAAGGACAATAATTTCAAATTACCATAAAACAATAATATATATCTCTGATTATAAGTAATATATGTTGGAACGTAAATAATACAACCAGATATATAAACTCAAACAAAGCACTAGTATAGTTACTGCAGAACGGTCGTTATAAAATTGTAATATTATTGTCAAACGCATTAATATAAAGTCGAATAGTTACGGACGATGTTTGAAAAATGTTAACTTTAATTTGTATTTTAAATACCTATTGTTTTAAATGGTTTAAGTTAAAATTATAAGATTAGGTTATATTATTAGGACGTAGGTACAATTTTTGATCACCGAAAACGCTAAATATACAAATAACGTTTAACGAACTGTTTATTAACTAATTATGTATCTATCTGAGTTGTTTGAAGAACAAAATCTTCTTTAGCGTTTTTGAATTTATGTTCAGAATTTTTCATAATCGATGAGAAAAGTCAGAAAATAAATGTTAAAGAATTCTGGTTATTTCATACATCTTAGATATTTTTTAACACTCATAATGATTGATGTATCCGTAAATTAAATTAAATATTTTAACTTATTGAAGACATCATAAAATAATATTTATAAAATAATAATAATGAATAGTAAAAGAAGACATATATTGTATAATCATAAAAATATTATATAGATAACTATAACATATTTACATAATATATTAGTTATAACTGTTAGATTTTTCATTAATAACAGTATTAATATAATATTCTATTCATAATTAATATAATAAAACATACACAATTATACGTAATGAATTTAATAACATCTTCCTTCATTTAACATTGACTAATAAACACAATTTTTTTACAAAAATACAATAAAAAAAATCTATTTTAATTCATTATTTAACTTATTGTTTTGGATATAATTTAATTATGAAGATATGAAAATATTTTTTTAAAAAATGAATGTGATAATTGATGTTGACCATTATTATTTTTGTCGCAACTTAAGTAGGTACATTTGAGAAATTATTTTTACGGAAAATTCGTTTTTTTTTTTTTAATAAATTTTAAACATTAATGATATTTTGAATTTGTTATTTTAATTAAGTAACATTTCGTGTTTTTAAATAATTAAAAATGCTACGAAACAGATAAAGTTCTCTTCTATTAATTATAACGATTTGGTATTTTTACCATAAGTACAAATTAAGTAATGTTGTTCCGTGCAAAGCAAGAATTATATGTATTAATCATATAATGATTTGTCACTGTATGTCGCCTGTTAGATAAACGAAGATGTATAATATACGGATATAGCATCTACTTACGATTTAACTGAATTTAAAATATTGAAGAAGGTTATTATTATGTTTTTTACTTCAATTCAGTTGGTACGTATAACATATTATATTATAATATTTTACGTTCGTCGTTCACTAGATTAACTAGTAGTAGCATAGGCGGATATCAAGGGGAATTGGGGGGCTTAAGCCCCCCTTACAGACGAATACAAACATCCGCCTATGAGTAGTAATCTACTTTTATCCAGGAAGGATTTTATAATATATAGTCTTTATTTTAAAACATTACAATATTAATATTTTTTAAAAATGTATTATTAGGTTCGTTATACATCATGGTATCATAATATAGAGAAACTCGGTTACCTACCACAGTCATTTATATAAATAGACCGAAGAATTAGAGATTTTCATACCCAAATATCGTGATTTACTGTAACTTATACACAATAGACAATAGACAAATAATAGTAGACAGACAAAAGTAGAATTCATAAATTCATAATTATATTCTACATAACTGATTATTGAAAAAAACATACATTATTATATTTATTTATTATTGAGAATATTAATACGCGGTCGCACGCACGTACGTACACCCGCACATTCTTGCACCATTAGTTAGTTATTTTAATATATTATTGTGAATTATATAAACACGAAAATGGCATCGCTCGGAGTTGTTATTGTAAATATAGTAGTCGTCGTTTCACGTTCGTCGTTCGAACTCATTGCAAAAATGTCGGTATAAAATATGTAATAAATTTGATTCGTTCGTTTGCCTTAACCGCCGAAATATTGTGTCGTTCATTTATAGTTTAGTTCTAATACCATTAATAATTCTAACATTAACATTCTTCAAGCGGATTCAATAATGAAGCTAAAAATCGACTAATAAATGGATAAAACTGTGGAACTCAAGAAAGTCCCATTAAAAATCTAAAAACCGATTTGAATTCGAAAGGTTTTCTACCAAAAATCGATCGAGGCAATTTTTTATTTTTTATTTATCGACCGAGTAATACAACTTTAAAATAATATTCTTTAAACTTTGATTACATCTTAAGCGTTAAAAAGGCTAATAGTTTAGTTCTAATGCCATTAATTTTTTTAACATTAACATTGTTTAAGGGGATTCAACATCAAGCTAAAAATCGACCAATAAACGAGATAATACTGTGGAACTCAGGAAAGTCCGTTTTAAAATCTAAAAACAGTTTTGAATTCGTAGGGTCTTCTACCAGCGATCGATCGAGGCGATTTTTTATCGATCCGAATTCCGTCCGAAGTGAAAAACACGCTACTGTGGACGTCGTACGTTCGATCGTAAATGCGTATAAACGTAGTATTGACGTTCTGTTTGTCGACCGTTTATATACCGATTGTGTTTATAAATGTATAATTTTATCTCAAACGTCTGATTACTTTGTATCGTATAGTGCTATATAACTGCGATTTTTTGTCTATATCGCGATTGTGTATACTCAGTATTATAATATAGGCAGCGATCGCCATAATAAATTTCGACTCTAATAATCGGAGGAATTTATGTAAAATTGATTGTGACGCGGTCCGTAGATCTCGAGCACACAGGTGCCATTGATATATCCAATGCTGTTTATTTGCTTGGTAGACCATTACCTAGATGGCACAACTTCGTGCACCGGTAACTCCGACTCAGCAATCTGATGGAGCGACAGGTGGGAGCTAAACCGCGGTGAACGAGCGCGCAGACGAAAAACATATTGTCTCTCTCGACGGCCGAATATCGTAAGCTTTAACGATCATAAGTACGCTCTACCTAAATCAAAACTACTTTCTTTTTGTTGTTCGATCACCGAAAATTATCGTCTCGCTTAACCTCTGTGCAAATACAGTCGAAAAAAATAACAATCGGAGGTTCGATCGATGTTAAACAAAACGTGTGAATGAATAACTTATGTTTATAGTGTTTCGAATTAATAGCTAGTGATTGTATTCATTTACAAAAACGTACTAAGTTGGTAAACCACCACCTAGATGGCGCAACGATGTCCACTGGTAAGTAACTCCGACTCGGCCATCTGAAGGAGTGACAGGTGGGAGCTGAACCGCGGTGAATGAACGTGCAGACGAAAAACATATTAGAGAGTTTTTGTAAACGTACGTTAAATTTTACATTAAAAATAACGTTAGGTTAAATAAGAAATAGCGTAGGAGGTAAAACTTTAGTTTTTGTATTACCGTAACTTTTTTCCCTGTATTTCTTCCCGGTATGTCGATATCATATTGAAAGTTATCATATCACTGTTGTATTTATTTTATTACGTTATGTTCACATTCGTATTTTATTTTTATTTTTTTATTAGCATTGTTTATTGTACATTTATCTTTTCATTAAATATGAATGAATTATTACCCCCTCGATTTAAAAAAAAAAACAATAAATAAAGAAAACAAATTGAAATTATTTTAATTATTCATGATATATAAAGTAGGTATATATAAAAAAAACTAATTTTTAAACAATAATTAAAGACTTTTATGTTTTTGTGCAAATTTATTGATTACGTCTTGTGTAAATTTGGTTCTATATTTTTTTTTAATTTAATTTTTATATATAAATTATTTTCAAGTCTCTTCCTATGCACCCTCTTCTAAATTATTCTAACAGCACCTGTGTTTGTGTTTGTGTTATTATCTATTTATTGAGGATAGGTATAAATACATAATATATAATATATAAAATATACATATTTCTTTTACTATTTTGTTCATATATTTTCGTGTTGCTGTGAATTATTATTTATTATTATTATTGTCTCATATTTAAATTGAGCTAGTAACACAAACAATATTATATTACCTATCAATTTGAGTAACCTTTTTTACATGTATTTACCCTTTTTCTATATAGTTTGTAAAGAAATATTAACAAATATAAGTATCATACTGTAATGACACGAAAATTAAACAAACTAAAATCGAATGAAAAAAAAATATAATAAAATGTAAAATGAAATAAAGTATAATGGGGAAAAATGGAAAAGGGAAATGTTTGTCTACAAGATCGTGTCGTTACTTTCCTCCCTATATAAGAAGGGTTTCGGGGTAATAGGTTCGAGAGTATTCAAAATCTATACCTGTGCACGGACTTCTTATTCCGTTTCTTTATTTTAATTATTTAATTTTATCTTCACCAATTTAACCCACTAAAATTATACAAAGCGTGGACTCGTGTTCCACTTGTAACTTAAATATAATTTTATTGACTATGGGTTTATTGGAGAAGTATTAGAATACGGACTTCTTATTCCGTTTCTTTATTTTAATTATTTAATTTTATCTTCACCAATTTAACCCACTAAAATTATACAAAGCGTGGACTCGTATTCCACTTGTAACTTAAATATAATTTTTATTGACTATGGGTTTATTGGAGAAGTATTAAAGTACGGACTTCTTATTCCGTTTCTTTATTTTAATTGTTTAATTTTTAAACGCCGACTATATTATGTTTCTTATTTTATTATATTAGTTCATGATAGTCTTAATAAAAGGGATTATTTTAAATTGTACGTAAATGTGACGGTATTCCGACGGCGCCAGAGTCGCTTTATTATACATGTATTAATGTTCTTTACTAATGTTAAAATATGTGTGTGTAGTATGAGTGTTATTTTAAAAGACGTATTTTTTTTAAATGATATGTGCTCATATCATTACAATACACACCCCATCGGCAAACGTATAGCTAGTCACATTTGTGATGTGAAACGAACCACTCCGACTGAACTATCAACCAGTTGCGTGTTTATGGTGTGTGTGTGTGGGGGGGGGGGGGGCAAACCGTTTATTTGTTTTTAACCAAATAATGACAAAAAAAAAAAGAAAATCGCTATTGATTGCCACCTGTTTTAGATTTTGCATTATAATGTATACAGATACAGAACATGTGTATTTTCATTTTTTTACAATTAATTATTATAAATTATCAAATGGTGAGGTTAAGTATGTTTATTAACACACATAAATACACACAAACACATAGTGTGACCGACACGGTCGGTACAGCGTAGTAACACTTGGTTCACGCAAAGTATTTGTTTATCGGGTCCGGTGTGGCGTATTAATATTAGACTGCATTGTCGATCTGTACAATATTAAAAAATAATTTATAATATAATTATCATGATGATATAATATAATTACATATTTAATATACACGTCATAATAATAATAACAATTATTGTTTTAATATTATGGAAATCATAATATCATATTGATTATGACGATTTTAATTAATACGTTTAAAACGTATAGATACCCAGAGGCGGAACTAGGACTTTTTACGCCCGGGGAAAATTTTAAAATTACGCCCTCATAGACCTAGAGAGAAATACTTTTCCAAACAATTATTTCTTAATAATAAGCACCTAAGCTTACTTATTGAGTTAAAATTAAATTAGTAACAAAGTTAAAAATATCAATCCAGCATTAAAAGTAGTTTATTATAAAATATCATTCAAGCTAGTATTTTTACAGTTTTTTTCATTTCATAGTTATAATAAAAGAGCCAATTTATATAAAGGATATACTTCTATGTTACTTGAAACTTCATATTTGTGTAATTTATTTGAAATTTTTAATCAATCAAATTAAATCATAATTAAATAAAATCAATGTAAGTATGCATGGTGTTTAAATAAAAAAGGTATATTACTGTAATATATAAATTTAATAGTAATAATAAAAAATTTTTACAAAATATTTATTTACATAATTTAAAAATTAAAACTTAATTCTTCTAGCTTTTATTTCGGCAAAGTTATTAATTATTGAATCAAAGTCAATTGAGTGGGGGCAGGCAATAATTCACTTAAAACTACTGACTTATTTTCTACATTATCACATTTTATCCAGTTCTTCTTCGTTTTTTCCCATTGTTTTGATACTTCTTTCTTTTCAGCATCTATTTTCTTTTTTCTATCATGAAATAATGAACCTGGAGGCCGTTTTGACATTTTAGTTCTAAATGAATAAAACATTTATTGACAAAAGTTTTATTGCACAAATTATAGTACATTTTTCAAGTTCAAGTTTAAAATGTTTAAAATTGTAAATACCACTATTAGAACCCTGGATACCTATACAGTATACTTAAAGGCTGTAGAGTCTACAGTGTTCTACAGTGTAGACATTAGAAAATATTATTTCATAAATAAATTATATGTCAATTTACAAATAGTGGCGGCGCGTGGACAATTTTATAGGATAGACAACTAAAAAAATTGTGTTATATATAATTTATCTAAAAATTAGATCGTCATAAAAAAAGTAAATTACATAAAATAACTATATTAGAATATAATTTAAATCAATTCGCCGATTTTATTTTGTTGCGAAAACATTTATTATATTGTTCATAAATGTTGGATCTTTTGATTATTCACCCAAATTTGTTTTTCAATATCTAAAGTTAGACACAGATGTCAACAGTATAATTTCTTTGTTTCAACGATTCCCACTAATCAGTTCAATTTTGAATATCAAGACACTTGAGATTTCCTTAAAATTTTTGCTTCTTTATATTTAATGATAAATGTATCTTTTAAGTCACATTTTTCTTCATACGAAAAAGAACCAATACCTTTTTTTTTAAAATAATATCAATAATATCTGACATATTACGTTTTAAATGTATATCACTTCATTAAGAAAAAAATAATAAACATCACACTTGTGTATAAAGCCCTAATCCACAGTCGTAATGCAAATTAATAATTAAAATATTACGTTGAGACATGTCACTCCCATACATATAATTTTGGTAATACCTCACTACTTCACCCGTTTAAAGTATCATAGGCCCGTCATCAATTTATAGTGAGACACAATTCAATATGTCTCGACCGATTCGTCGACGACGACGGAACAGCGATATCGTATAGATGAGATATAAATAAAATTATACATAATATAATATATTAGTCACACTCGTTATTCACACAGACACTGTAAAGACGAATCAGAGCAAACAACATTTTATTTGTAAAATTATGAAGATATAAAATATTTATATAGCATATAATAAACTCATTTTTAAAATTAAATTATTTGATATTTTTGGAGCCGCCGCCACTGTTTACAAGTATTATAAATATACTGTTAGTTTTTGATTTACTTCAGAAATCACCTGAAATTTGCTCACAATGAACGACAAGCAACACGCATGAATCACGATGTAGTAACAAATAAGACAGATAAAAATAGTTTCATTAATAATCATTATAATCTATAATTATTATTGAAAACCCATCAATGGCACTATCAGTTATCGCATGAAAGTACATATATATTTAATTATACACACACACACATAAATAACGATATAAATCAGTATAAATAGTTTTATTTTTACTCATATATTAGCTAATACTGATGCCTTTGCGAAAATATATTGTCACATCAATAACTACACGTGTATTGAATGCCTAATCAAATAACGACTATCAAATTTAATTAATATCATATGTGTATTATAATTATTTAAATATATTTCACGAGTTTTTCGGAAATGATATTTTTCTTTATTCTACATGATGACTATTATCAATTTTATTAACATGAAATAAATAAGAAAAAAAATTTGGTAATACGCCACCCGGCAATTAGCTTATTTCGACGACGTGTTTACTGTTTCGACGTCGACGGCGGCGGCCGCGGCAGATCCGTCCTCGTGCACACGCACTATTACGCCGATATCGTCTCCGCCATTTCTATAGCATATAATATTATGGCTATTCATATAATGTTTGGCCGCCGAAAGCATAAAAGCTTTTCACGCGCGCTCGGAAACCACACAAAAGTGTTTTCGTATTTCCGTTAGTACTCATTGTAAATAATGTATTATAATACGAATTTTAAAACTGTTTACTTAATAAAATTAGTTCCACGTTTTATTAGCAAGTTTTAAATTTATAATTTTAGAACAATCGGTGGATAAATGATAAGTATCTACTAAAAAGTGTAACCAAAAAAATTACGCCCCTAAAAATTTTACGCCTGGGGATAAATCCCCGTCTTCCTCCCCCCCTAGTTTCGCCACTGTAGATACCTATTTCTTTTTTATCCTACATTGAAATAAGTATATTTTCATTTATTTCAACGGACTTAATTTTTAAGAAAGCGGGAAAGCCGATTTTCGACATTTTTGAGAAGAATAGTTTATTATAATTAAGATTTGAATGTAGTGGTATTGTATTAGAAAATACGATTCTGAGTGAAACTCAATATAATACGATGTATTATATTGATAAGCCATTCTAAAAGTTTACCACGTATGTAATCTTCGTATACAAATACTCAAAAATATTTTAAAAATAATAAGTCCTTGCGATCAAAACTCAATTAGTTTTCACGAAATAAATATACAACAATACTGTAATTTTGCCGTAATTGCGCACACACATTATCGCTCCGATATCGTTTTCGTCACTATATGGCTATAACATAATATAAATTATATTCATGTAATGTTCGGTCGCTGAGATCGTAAAATTCTATCACGCGCTTGGGTACCACGCATAAATTATTTCAATCACATACAAGGAATTCTAGTTGCGAATAAATATATTTTCGAAATTCTCATTACTTTCTGTCGCACCGTTTTCTCGATTCAAATGGATAAAAATACTATTTATTAATTTGTGAGAATTATTTCAAAACACATTCTTCGTAGCACCACAATTTAGTTTGTAGTTTATATACAATACACATAATTTTTGAAGTATTTACATGTTATTATTTGAGTTATTTTTTTAATGTGTATTTCGTAATTCCATATTTTAAATTAAATACAATTATATAAATGTTAGAATATATTTAGATAATATTTTATTATGATTTATTATTAAAATATAATAATTGAATAATTAAAACTATCAAAAGTTAATTTTAAGTTGAATTGCACTTAATTATAAAATAATTGACTTATTTTCAAATTGTATATTTATAAAATACCAATATACAATTAAGAAAGTGAGAACATATTTAACATTTTTTACTTTGTAAATAGCAGGGTGGTCAATAATAATTAGCGTGTACCAATGTATATACGAGGTGATAAGACTTATTGTTAAATAAATATAATAGTGATAACATTGAAAACATATTATATAATTATTACTGTTTTTATTACTTAAATCTTTCATAATCGAGGTATATATGTGTATTAATATATTACTATTCACAGGTCGATGAAGATGATTAAATCAAAAAGAACAATACCCGTCAATCACATTTTATCCAAATTCTACGACGCTGTTCAATTATATTGTGACCCAAAAGCAAAATTTGTTTACACGCGGCATCATCTTGAACGCGTCTTTTGCCTTTTCACCCGGGCTGCTAAAGAACAGACGTAAGTACCCTTTTTTGAATGGATTTTAAACATAAAATATTTGTATGGGAGAAATCAACTGTAATTATAGTTATTATTTATATTATATTAGTTAATGTATTGAATTACATAAATAAGGTTATAAATTGTCATATCATTAACAGGTATATTAAATATATTGAATGTCTAATTAAATAACGGCGATCAATATTGATTAATATTACAAATGTATTTTTAATATCAAGTATATTAAAATATTATAATATATTAAATATATATCACGCGTTTTTCGGAAATTATATTTCTCTTTATTCTACATGATAACTAATATAAATTTTATCAACATATTAAAATAAATGAGAAAATAAAACTTGCAGTTTTCAAACAGACCTATAAAAACGTCGAATTTTGATATAATGTTGAGGCTGTAAACTGTTTGGTAATACGTCATCCAGCATTATTATCCTATCTGACAGTTTTTAACAATGGAACTACTGTTTCCGCGGCGGCGGCCTCGGCAGCTCCCTCTCCGTACACACGCACTATCGATTATATTCCTATAATGTTCAGCCACCCAGGGCGTGAAATTCTAACATGCGCGTTAGGAAACCACGCATAAATTTATAATTATTCCATATTAATCCGTATTTATCAATTACTATAATTCCAATAAATTTCGTATTGGACAAATAACGCAAGATGGTTTACACACGAAAGTATACGGACGACGACAACATTTATTTACACTTTTTATAATAATACTTACACAACTCATATCAGTCTGCCTTAAAGTAACGTTTCTTTCTTAATAATACAATTATTATACTATAAACATTAATTAAAATAATTCATAAATGAACAAATATAATTTACACTACCTGTTCATACACATGTTCGCTAAGTGCGTACCGCTTCACCATAATTATCATATTTCATGATAATAATGTGAATATAATGATATGATATAAATAGTTATAGTATTAATTATACGTGGCATCGTACAGATACTTAGTGGGTAGTTAAATAAACTGCATTAAAAATTGGGTGAATGGCTCCCCAGAGAAATAATCGTAATAATTTTTCGAGAACAATAACTAATTATAATGTGAGAATAATAACGTACCATCATATAAACATATTAAGAAGATATTCTTCCATTTTATAATCTAATCAAATAGGTGACTACATGATAGTTTAATTAATTGCTAAATGTATGAATTTAATTAATATATTATTATGTTTTATTTGATTAATCGTTAGGTAGGTAGTTTAAAAATGTAGTCATGGCACCATTAGACTGCTGTAGTATATTTCAATATTTCGGACCGTGGACGTATATATACGTATACAAAGTACGTAGTTGTGCCGGTTGCGCCGCCGTAAACAAAATTATGTTGGCCACACTTTATCGGCATATCACAGCCACAACCGATAGCTCTAGCCCGACGGACGCGTTGGGAAGCCATTTTATTATGTTTCGTTTGCTTTGTCGTTGGGTCGTGTACGTCGTTGTTCCGTCGTCAAATTCACCATGTTCTTAAGTGTTAATTGTACATCGTCGATCTTCATACCTCGTTGGTTTGCAATTGATTTCGGGTTCATTTTTCATGCGCTTAAGAAATTAATATTATTCCATCCCGGGAGACTCACGTACTTTTAATTATAAAGATGAATATGGACGCCGTTGTCGTTCAAAAAGTTGTTTTTGTCGGTTTACGATTCACGTTGCACCAACGCATTAATACCAAACCACGTAGTTTGCGGGACATACTTTTTAGCCGTTTCACTTTTTTTACCCATTTTTTATGTTGCCCGCGAGTATACAACGAGTCTGTAACAATAAAAAATATGTAAACCTTGGACGTCTCTTAGTGCGCAGTGTACGATCGCCGCGGTCGCCGCCATTTTATAGTTATACGTTTATAATTCGTGACGTTCTAACGCTCAAACCACTTTTTCTTCGATCACAGTTTTTGTTTTGTAATGCACTTTACAATATATATTTTTGTTTTACTACTTCTATAACTTATTAATGAGTACATCTCAGCAAATTGGGATGTCGTCTTCATCATTTTGTTTTTGATTACGCTTTGAAACACGACGCCGTTCTTTGTTCGCGTATATCACCGTTCAGTGCGTTTTTATATTTTCTTTTTTATTAATAAATAATATAATTCAAATAATTTGTTTCATTTTGCCGTGTTCTTTTATGTGCCTGTCCTCATATTAGTCTTGAATGATTCACAGCGGTGTTAACCAACAACCCTTTACTATGAATTATTTTTTGTGGTATCTACTATACGGTGAGTACACTAATAATTCGGTATACTGTCAATTGATAGCGCAACAATAGATAACCCACTAATTAATTGTTTATGTCCGTAATATATATTACTACTTTTCATTTGAAATCTATATTATAACTTAATAAATATTTATAAATTTTTAAACTTGTCAATGTCATTAAAAAGAAAAAAAAGTAAGAGGAGTACCAATATATTAGTGGACGATGGTTAACATTGATTAGTAGACGGAATATTGATTAATATTAATTATATCCTTTTTTTTTATTATTTATTATTTATTATTTATTATTCATTATTTATATAAGGTACTTATGAATTATTTTAGCTATCTTTTTAATTAGTTGTTTTAAATGTGTATACATATTTGTAATTATATGTATTAGCTTTAATTCTAAAACATTTTTTTCACTATATACTTTCGACACTATCTATTGTCGACAAAAGTTGCTCTATATATTGACTACTATTTATAGTCAGGCATACTTTATTAAAATGGACCCTATTAATTCATGTATAATACATTTTCGAAGTATACGTAATTTTTGTCGCATTGTTTTCTCGATTCAAACGGATAAAAATACGGATAATACGGATAATTCCAAACCACATTCTTTGTGGCTTAACTTTTCAGTTTGTAGTTTATATACAATACACATAATTTTTTAAGTAAATAACGTATGTAATTATTTAAGTTTTTCTTTTATGTAGTGTTGGTGGAAAGTTATTCCGAAAATCTTCGGGTGTATTCATTAATAATAATATATGCCACTGATTTACAGCTAATTAGAAATGCACATAATTTTTATTTAGATGAATAATTTTCAGGGCTTGAACGACAAAAAAATTGTATTTTCGTTAAAACAGTTGTATCTTTATATATTTTCAAATTTATTTTTTAATTAAATAATGTAAATTTTTTTTATCGTCCTGTTCTCGATGACGTAATGCCTATGTTTCGACATCGGCGGCGGCGTCGGCCGCGGCAGCTCCCTCTCCGTGAACACGCACTATCGCACCGATATGGATATGGATACCCCACTCTATCACATACACTATTATTCATATGTTTGGCTGTAATGGCCCGTACCTTTCTCGGAACATAAAATCCTATCATGTGCGCAAGGACACCAAGAATTAATTATTTAATTCACTTCCAAGAAATTTTGGTAGTGTGTAAATTTATCATATAAACAAATATAGGACGCAAATACATATGGTTACTAAATATGTAATAAATATTTCAATATTTGCCCGATTAATTCCTATTTTGTAATGTTTACGGCGATTACACTAATAATTTGGTATATTGTAAATTGATAACTCGACAATTTATAATATATGATATTTGATTTTATATACTTATAACGTAAATTACTACTTTTAGTTTAAAGTCTATATTTTATTTTAATAATTATGTTATAAATGATATTTTTTTACTTTATTATGTCAATGTCATTAAAACTAATAAAAAGTTTAATTTCGTTTCGTTTGTATTGGTGTTGAGACGTGTTTGTCGTCGTTCCGTCGGCAAAGTCGCCACGTTTATTAGAGTTAATTATACATCGTCGTTCTTCATGCCTCGTTGTTTTGTAATTGATTTCGCTTTCATTTTCATACATTTAAAATTAATATCGCGGTATCCCACGCGACGACCGTTTCGATATTTGGCGGCGGCAGCCACGGCAGCTCCCTTCCCGTTCTCCCGCACTACTGCACCGATAACGTCTCCGCACTCTATCACTTTAGCATTTAATATTATATACATATAATGTTCGGCCTCTGAGAATCACGTACGCTCAGACACCGCGCATTAATTATTCACTAACAAGAAATTTTGGTTGGGCGTAAACTTAACGCAACAATAAATAAACATAAGACGCATATAAATATGGTACCTAAATTTGTAATAACTATTTTAATATTTGACTGTCTGGCACAATCGTACAATAATAAAATATAAAATAATAATTCAATAAAATAATTCACAATAATAAAAAAAACTGTTTTATATTATTTGCCTGTTTGTCACAATGATAATAAAATAATTCTGGCCTTTCTGGATCAGAATTAATAATTTAGACCATCGTTTCTCAACTTCTTTAGGGTCGTATCCCCCGAAATTGATATAAAATATGTTTAATCCCTTCGCGACATCCCCGCCAACCCAATTTATATTAGAGTATACAATTAAAATATCCTATCATTGACCAAACGAATTATACGTAAATATCAATTCATAAATATCCTGTTCAATTTAAATGTGTCAAATTTGAACTTTATATCTGTGGTTTTTGGGAATGTCCATTAACTGTGGATCGATCACACTAATTATTTATTTTATAATGTTTCTTCATTTTTTTATGTATATATTTTGCGTTATTTTTATTATTATTAACTCTCGTTGCACCAACGCATTAATACCAAACGACGTACTTTTCGGATCATAACTTTTAGTCGTTTCACATTTTTTAAGCATTATTTACGTTGCTCGCGAGGCCGTGACCGTACAAAAACATATGACCTTGGACGACTCGTAATGTGAAATGTATGATCGCGTTTAGTAGTGTATGACGGTTGCTGTTATACGTTTGTAACTCGAGGTGTTTTTATGTGCAAACCATTTTCTCTACGATTATAGTTTTTGTTTTGTAATGCGTTTAACAATTTTTATTTTATCATTTCACTAGGTTAGGTTAGGTTAATATAATTCGAATAATTTGTTTTGTTTTGTCGTGTACTTTGATATGTCTGTCCTCATATAAGTCGTATCTGCTTAATGTTTTGTTAACCTACTTACCTTGTCGGTTGATAATGCGACAACAGATATCCCGACAATTGATAGTATATGATAATTGATTGTTTATGTTTATAACGTATATTACTATATTACTATATATTGACCACTTTCTATTGTCATGCTTTATTTATTGAAATGGACCTTAATAATTAATGTATGATCCGTTTTCGAAGTTCACGTAATTTTCTGTCGCCTTGTTTTCTCGATTCAAACGGATAAAAATGCTATTAAATTTATTAATTCGTCGGAAATAATCCAAAACACGTTCTTTGTGGTTTCACTTTTTAATTTTTAGTTCATACAAACATAACTTTTGAAGTAAAAATCGTGTGAAATTATTTTAGTTTTACAATTGATAATATATGATAATTGATTGTATGTGACCATAACGCATATTACTAATTTTAGTTTAAAATCTATTCTTTTATCCATTTATCTTTACTTTAATAATTATAGTATAAACTATATTTGATACAATGCATATATTTTTACAAAAAAATGCACTGGTTGTTCTCACGTATTTAATAGCAATAAAATAAGAACATTTGAATCTGTAAATTGATAGTGCGAAAATAGATAAAGTTCAATTGATTACCCATCAATTGATTGTTTATGTGCATAACGTATATTACTACTTTTGATTTAAATTGATTGTATATGTCCATAACGTATTTTACTACTTTTGATTTAAAATCTATACAATACTTTAATAATTATATTAAAAATTATATTTTTAACTTTGATATGTCAATATTATTAAAATTAATAAAAAGTAAAAGGGGCACCAATATGTTAGTGGACGATGGTGAACCAAGTTAGTAGACGAAATATTGATTATTATTAATCCTTTTATTATTTATCATTTATTATTCATTATCTATATTAGGTATAAACGAATTTTTTTAGCCATCTATTTAATTAGTTGTTTTAAATGTGTATACATATTCGTAATTATATATATTATTTTTGATCATAAAATATTTTTATTCCCTATCTTTTTTCAACATTTTATATAGTCAGAAATTGTCGGCTTATATATTGACTATTATTTATTGTCATGTTATCTCTATTGAAATGAACTCTAATAATTTATGTATAATCCAATTTCGAAATTACGTAATTTTTTGTAGCACCGTTTTCTCGATTCAAACGGATAAAAATAATATTAAATTTATTTGTTCGTATGAATTATTCCAAACCACCTTCTTTGTGGCTCCACTATTTAGTTTTTAGTTGATATTCAATACACATAAATTTTAAGTAATCACAGTGTGTGTTAATATTTGCGTTTTTTTTTTATATAGCTTTGGTGGGTAGTTATCCCGAACCTTTTATTTACTCAACTGATTTATAGATCATTAGAAATTTACATAATTTTTATTACAATGAATAATTTTTTAGAGTTCGAATAAAAAAAAAATTTTTTTTACGTTATACAGTTTTATATTCTTAAATTACATTTTGTTCAACGATATAAAAATGTTTAACATAATTAATTTTTTTGTGTCTTATGCATTGGTAATATTGACGTTATTAAATTTTTGTGTTTTATGTAATTGGTATTATAAACGTGTTTTTCGATATTTGTTATTTTTAATTCGTAGAATTATATAAAAGTTAGTATATATTTAAGTAATATTTTATTATGATTTACAATTAAAATATAATAATTGAACAATTAAAACTATCTAAAGTTAATTTTTAATGAATTACACCAGGGGTCTCAGTTCAATCGGTTTTTATGTTCAAAAACATGTTTTACGAGAACAATTCTCATGCCTTGCAAAATGATCAGATTTTGAATTTTTTTTTTATTTAGAAAGAGGAGGATATTTTACAAGGAGCATTGTACATAGATTTTCAAAATTCCTATTTTAAATGCTATAATAAGAATTTGTATATAACGAATTTTTACACTTGTTTACTTTAGTTTATTACGAAAAGGTATTGTTATCAACAGGGGTTTTAGTGGTAGGGGGACGCCAGGAGACTCAGCCCCCCTATCTCTAATGGTGGTTAAAAGGCGTCTCCTTTAACAAATTACACGTTACGAGACCGCTTGGAGCCAGAACACAATTATAAATAAAAAGTAGTCAATATTCAAAATTCCGTTGAGATTCGGTTATTGGAAACTGCTATACTTTGATTAATAGGTATACGACTAGCTAATTAGTGATAATATAATATATTATAATATAATATTATGTTTATGATTCTATACTTACATTACGGTATTAATACCACGGTGTTATACCCCTTATCATGCATTAATAGTTAAAACTTATTTTACTTTAGAATTCATAATTATAAGTGTTACTTAGTACTAAGATAATAATAATATATATTTTTTATGTATGTTAGATATTTCAATCAATAACAGGTATATTATGTAAATTGTAATTCTAATTAAATAATGGCGATCAACATTGATTAATAATAAATGTGTATTTTAATATAAAATATATTTTATTCGTTTTTCGGAAATTATATTTTCTTTTTCTACATGATAACTAATATCAATTTTATCTACATCAAATAAATGAGAAAAAAAAATCGCAGTTTTCAAATAGACCAATATAAACGGCCCAAATATACCTCCCAGCATTAGCTTATCTACCGGTTACCAATGACTTGACAACTGCGTTTCGACGGCGGCAGCACCGGCCGCGGCAGCTCCCTCACCGTAAACACTCACTACCCCCACTCTATCTCATACTCTAATATTCATATACAGTTCGCCCGTAATGGCTTGGAACTCTTGCGGATCGTAAAATCCTATCACGCCCGTACAGACACCACTTATTAATTATTTAATTTACTTACATGAAATTTTGGTTGTCTGTTAATTTATCAAATAAACAAACATAGGACTCAAAAAAATATGGTAACTAAATGTGTAAAAACTATTATAATATTTGCCAGTCTGGTCCGACAATAACTAAACAAAGAAATGTAACAATAATAATAAACAAATCGTCTCTGTCACTATATGGCTATAGCATATAATATTTTATTCCTATAATGTTCGGCCGCCGAGAGCGTAAAATTCTAACTTGTGGTTCTGCCACCACACCAAAAATTATTTAATTCATCTACATGAATATATCTAATCTGGCTAATTTTCTTGTTATTATAATTTTAAGAACATTTTTATTTTATAAAATATTTAAATAAAGAGGTATATTTTGTATATAAGCGTATTAAATTTTTTGACGTACGCGAACCCCTTGGAAGTTATGTTTATAACCGTTTTAGCAGTTTTGAATCAACAAATCTAATAACCAATCACAAAATATTATATAATAAATAAATACAATTTTAATTATAGATTAAAAAATATAAAATAATTCAAATCATAATAACAAATAAAATATAAAAACAAAATATAACAGCAAAATATAATACTAAAATAATATGCGAAAAATTCATTAACAAACAAGAATATAAATCTGACGATAAGCATCGGTATATTTAATACAAATACAATAATTTGACTTTTTGAGCACAAATATTACATAACAAATATCGTACACACACAACATGAACCAATGATGAAATACAAGCAATATTTGAATTATTTCATTTAGAAGGAGATCGCTTAACTTTTACGAATGTAACTAAACAAGAAATAAAATTAAAAGATAACCGCTATATGACGAATACAATTTGATGAGTATGAATATGAATGTTACGTATTATTAATATATATATATAAACATAAACATAATATATTATGATAAAAATCGTAACATTGTTAAACAAATAACCTTGCTTTTGTAAAATTAATTTTGGTAACATTTTAATGTAAAACAATTTGCCGTAATTATGACCGTTCGTTATGTCCATTTAAAAAATGAGTAAAATTAAATTTTTACGAAGGAACTACATTTTTTGTATATTTAAATTTATCTTGGAAAATAGTAGATATACGAGAAATTTTGTCTAAACACTTTTTATGTAGAATAATATGATCTAAAATTAAGGTTTTATATATTTTTATGTCAAGAGCTATAGTTTTTAAATTAAACTCAATTAACTATACAAGTAACATAATGTACAATACAACGAAAAAATATAATTCAACGACAAAAAATAGGTTCACAAAATAGAAAAAAAGGTGTTTTAAAATGGTTTTAGAGTAAAAATACCTATAAAAAAATTTACAAATATAAAACAAATAAAAAATATATAGAAAATATCAATAAAATATAAATATAAAATTATACAATTTGGGGGGGGGGGCTATGAAAGCATCTGAGGGAGCTATAGCCCTCCCCAGCCACCTACCAAACTACGACCATGAATTTAGGCTATCGGTTCTCAATCTTTCTAAAGTCACGATTCCCAAAATTACTATAAAATAAGGTCAATTACTTCGCAACTTCCTCCATCTATATTACGGTATAAATATGGACAATAAAAATATTCTATCATTGACGTAACGAAATAGACGTGTATATCCATTTTAAAAACAAATTTATGAATACCATGTCAAGTAAAATGTAATAATTTTTTTTTATAAATAAATAATATAATTCGAATTATTTGTTTTGTTTAGTTGTATACTTTGATGTGCCTGCTCTTATATCAGTCGTGCTTGATTCACAGCGATATTAACCAACATCCATCATGATGAAGATTTATTTTGTGACGTCTACAATACAGTGAGTACTTTAATAATTCAGTATACCGTCAATTGATAACGCGACAATAGATTGGCCAACAATTAATAGTATATGATAATTGATTGTCTATGTCCATAACGCATATTACTACATTTAGATTAAAATCTATATTATACTTTCATTATTTTAGTATTAATTATATTTAATACAATGCATATATTTTTACAATAAAATTCACAGGTAGTTTACACGTATTTAATAGCAATAAAATCAAATCATTAGACCATAATCACATACCTGTTGTGACTTATTATTTTACTAGACAAAATATCGATTAACATTAATTATTATCCTTTTATTATTTATTACTTATATTAGGTAAATACGATTTTTTTAGCTACCTTTTTAATTAGTTGTTTATAATGTTTATACATATTTGTAATTATATTTATTATAATTGATCATAAAATATTTTTATCCACTATCTATTGTCACACTATCGCTATTGGAATTGACCCTAATCATTTATGTATAAACTATAATAATAAATCAATTTTCAATGTTTACGTAATTTTACGTCATATTTTACGTTTTCTCGATTCAAACGGATAAAAATGCAATTAAATTTATTATTTCGTAGAAAATATGCTAAACTGCGTTTTTTGTGGCTCCACTTTTAATGTTTTATTTGATATACAATACACATAACTTTCGTTCTAAAAAAGTTTTGACACACACACAAACATACGTTAGATGAGAATGCAGGAATGGCAACAATAATAATTATAAGCAAAGTTTTTTTTTTCCTATTCCCTTTTGCGGTAAAATCTTAAATACCCCGATCTTCATCGCCCCTGATTCAGGTCTATACTACTACTCGGGTATTGTAAATTAGTATACACATTATATTACGAAGAGACTTGTATATTCTTTATGGTGGAGATGTTACATGTAAATAATTTTTTATTTTTACCGAATTGTTGCTGTTAGCGCCCGGCAGCGTATTACCAAACAGACTAGGATAAAGATATGACATTTTTTTTTTTTGGTGTGTTTGAAATCCGCGCGTAATTTTATTTCACGTAGATAATAATATGTTTATTTTATTTGATCCTATATTATATTTTATTTGTTAATATCGTACACAAAATTGTATTTAAACTAGCATAGATACTTATTCAATATATTTTATTCATTTTCTCGTGTTTACGAACATTATATGTAAATATAGTTATTAGTTATATTAGTTAATGTATTAAATTACATAAATAAGAAAATATATTGTCACATCAATAACTACACGTATATTGAATGCCTAATCAAATAACACCAATTAAGTTTGATTTACATCATATGTGTATTTTTAATATTAAATATATTTCATGAGTTTTTCGGAAATTATATTTTTCTTTATTCTACATGATGACTATTTTCAATTTTATCAACAAAAAATAAATAAGAAAAAAAAATTGGTAATACGCCACCCGGCAATTAGCTTATTTCGACTTTAACAATTATATTATAAATTATATTTTTTACTTTAATTTGTCAAGACCATTTAAACTTATAAGAGGTCAAAGCAAATAAAATATAAGCATTAGACCATAGTCATGTACAAGATGTGAATTACTATGTTACTACATGAAATATTAATTAGTATTATTTATATATATCCTTTTATTATCTATTATTTATATTAGGTATGTACGACTTTTTTAGCTACCTATTTAATTAGTTATTTTAAATGTGTGTACATATTTGTAATTATATTCATTATATATGATCATAATATATTTTTTAATTTCTATAGATTTTCAACACCATATAATGTCAGCAATTGTCAGCCTATATATTGACTACTATTTATTGTCACGTTATCTATATTGAAATGGACTCTAATAATTCATATATAATAATCCATTTTCGAAATTCACTTAATTTATTGTCACACCATTTACTCGATTCAAATGTATAACAACGCTATTAAATTTATTAATTAGTGGAAATATTCTAAACCACGTTCTTTGTGGCTCCACTTTTTAATTTTTAGTTGATATACAATTCACATAATTTTTATTAAAATGGATAATTTCTTGAGTTAAATGAAAAAATAAAAATTTTGTTTACGTTAAACCAGTTTTATTTTTATACTTTTTATTTTGTTCAACGTTTTATTAAAAAAATAATATAATTTGAAATATTTGTTTTGTTTAGCTGTGTTCTTTGATGTGCGAGCCTTCATGTTAGTTGTTTATAATTCACAGCGATGGAAACCAACAACCCTTCATTATGAAAATTTATTTCGTGACGTATACATTACGGTGAGTACATTAATAATTCGGTACACTATCAATTGATAGTGCGACAATAGCTAACGGTCAATAGATAACCCTACAATTTATAATTTATGATAATTGATTGTATATATCTAAAACGTATATTACTACTTTTATTTTAAAATATACTACTATACTTGAATAATTATAGTATAAATTTTATTTGATACAATGCATATATTTTTATAAAACAAAATTTACAGGTTGTTTACATGTTATAGTTGTTTTAAATGTGTATACATATTTGTAATTATATTTGATTATAAAATATTTTTATCCCTTATCTATATTCAACACTTTTTATAGTCAGATATTGTCGGCCTTTATATTGACTACTTATTATTGTCATGCTATCTCTATTGAAATGGACTCTAATAATTCATGCATAATCCATTTTAGTATTTTCGAAATATTCTGTTGCACTGTTTTCTCGATTCATATGGATAACAATGCTATTAAATTTATTTATTCGTGGACACTATTCAAAACCACGTTTTTTTTTGCTTTACTATTTAGTTTGCAGTTTATATACTATATACAAAACTTTTGAAGTAAACATCGTGTGTTATTATTTGAGTTTTACAATTTATATTATATGATAATTGATTGTATATGACCATAACGCGTATTACTACTTTTAGAATAAAATCTATACTTTACATTAATAATTATATTTTAAAGAATTTATATATTTTTACAAAAATATGCACACGTTGTTTACACGTATTTAATAGCATTAAAATAAAATCATTAGACTATAATCACGTACCTGATCGGACTTACTAAGGTACTAGACGAAAAATTGATTAATATTAATTATATCCTTTTATTATTTAATATTTTTATTAGGTTTGTATGAATTTTTGTAGCCACATCTTTAAATAGTTGTTTTAAATGTTTATAATGACTGTAATGTCGTTTTGGAAATAGGAAAACAATATAATTTTAAAACTAGATAAAATTGTGACTTTTAAGCTGTATACGAAAATAACAAAATATTCCCTCCAAGTAAAGTCATTGGTGATATAAAATATTTAAAGAACAAGATTCATTATGTCTTATTTAAAATAACTAAAAGAATAATTAACAGTTACATATGAAAATATTTACTTTTCGAATTCCGCGTCATTTTCTGTCGCTCCATTTTCTTGATTCGAACGGATAAAAATTTTATTAAATTTATTAATTCGTAGGAAATATGCTAAATTATGTTGTTTGAGGTTACATTTTTTAGTTTTTAGCTGATATCCAATGCACATAACATCGCTATTAACAATATTAAGTATATTAAAAGTAATTAACATAAAATGAATAAAATTACGTTGCTGAGGCTCTAGCGGTCTGAGTCTAGCCAATTTGGTAATATGCAATTAGTTAACTGCCGGTTTTCGACGATTCGATAACCGTTTGGATGGCGGCCGCGGCAAAACCCTCCCCGTACATTAACACGATCACACGGATATTGTATCAACTACTCTATCGCTATAGAATATATTATATTTTTATAATGTTTGACCACCGAAAGTCTAAAATTACGCGTGCTTTCGCACATCACGCATACATTTTTTATTTCACATACAAGAAATTTGGTTGTGCGAAAATTTAACACAACAATAAATAAACATTGGATGCATAAAAATATGGTTATAACTAAATTTGTTACAAATATCTCAATATTCGCCTGTCTGGAACAACCGCACAATAATAAAATATAAAATAATAATTCACAATTAAAAAATTAATTTTTTATAATTTACCTGTTTGATACAAAGATAATAAAAAAACAATAACAAAATAAATAATTATAAAATAATTCTGGCCCTTCTGTTTCAGAATTTATAATTTTGATCATTGTCAATTTTTATAGAGTCGCGACTCCTAAAATAGGTATAAAATATGCTTAATAACTTCGCGACACCCTCGTCCAACTCTATCATTATAAGTGTATACATATGAATAATAAAAATATCCTATCATTGACCAACCAAAATATACATAATATATATCAATTTTAAACATCAATTCATAAACACCATGTCTAGTAATTTAAATTTGTCACGTTTGACGTTAAGTCACAGGTTGTTGGGAATTTCCATTAGCAGTAGATTGATTACACTAATTATTTATTTTATAATGTTTATTCATTTTTTTATGTTCACCTTTTTGGCTAATTTTATATTATTAAGTATTTTTTTTTTTTTATCTATTAAACGTTTAAATAAAAAGGTATATTTTGTAAATCAGCGTTTTATATTCTTTGACGTACGTAATATGTTCATAATTAGTTTAGCTGTAATGGCTCAACAAAATTAATAACCAATTTCAAAATATAATATAATATTGTCACGTTGTCTTTATTGAAGTGGACCATTTATTCCAAACCACGTTCTTTTTGGTTATATTATTATGGTGATTTTTTATATAAATATAATAATTGAATCTATCTATAGCTAATTATAATTTTTAAAATAATTGTCAAATGTCATATTAGTATGCTTATTGAATGACAGTGTGTGGTATTACATGACTGTGGTAGCAGTCGATCCAGTTGAATTATATACCGATGATTTTAAATTTCAATAGTTTTGACGATTGCGTCACCGTCCTTAGCATTATATTGGTCACACTGCATCGACAAGTCACAGCCGCCATCGGTTGCTCTTGCCGGACGGACGCGTTGGGAAGCCATTTTATTTCGTTTCGTTTGTTTAGACGTCCTGACGTGTTCGTCGTCCTTCCGTCGCAAATTCGCTATGTTTATTAGTCATAAATGTACATCGTCGTTCTTCATGTTTCGTTGTTTTGTAATTTATTTCGCGTTCATTTTTTTGCGTTTAATAAATTAATATTATTCCATCTCCGAGAGACTCGCGTTGTTTTAATTAAAAAGTTATATATGAACGCCGTTGTCGATTGAAACGAATTCATCGGTTAACAACTCTCGTTGCACCGACGCATTAATACCGAACCATGTACTTTGCGGACCAAACTTTTTAGTTGTTTCACGTGTTTTACGCATTTTTTACGTTGCTCGCGTGTATACAGCGCGTGACACTTAAAAATATGAAAACCTTAGACGTCTCGTGGTGTGTAGTGTATGATCGAGTTTAATAGTGTATGACGGACGCCGCCATTTTATCGTTATACGTTTGTACTCGAAGCGTTCTAACGCGCAAACCACTTTATCTACGACTACAGTTTTGGTTTTGTATTGCGTTTTACAATTTTTATTTTATCGGTTCACTACTTTTATAACTTGTAAATGTGTACTTCACGACGAACTGGAGTGTTGTCGCGTCCGGCGTGTAGCATAGTTTACGTCACTATTTTGTTTTTGATTACATTATAGTACTAGGCATCGTTCTTCGTTTTACATATATTACCGTTCAATACGTTTTATAATTTTTACATTTTTTTTTCATTTTTATAAATAAATTACATTATTTGAATAATTTGGTTTGTTTCGTCGTGTTCTTTGATGTGCCTGCTCTCATATTAGTCGTGTATAACTCACAGCGATATTAACCAACACTCCTACATGATGAAGATTCATTTTGTGACGTCTTCTATTCAGTGAGTACACTAATAATTCGGTATACCGTCAATTGATAACGTGACAATAGATAACACGATAATTTATAGTATATGATAACTGATTGTATATATCCATAATGTATATTACTATATATTGTGCACTTTCTAATGTAATGCTATCTCTAATTCCATTTTCGAAGTTTATGTAAATTTCGTAATTTTCTACGTAATTTAATAATCCATGTATAATCCTTTTTGAAGTTTGCATAATTTTTCGTCGCAACGTTTTCTCGATTCAAACAGATAAAAATGCTATTAAATTTATTACTTCATGGGAAAAATTCTTTGTGGCATCACTTTTTAATTTTAAGTTTATATTCAATACACATTACTTTTAAAGTAAACATCGTGTATTATTATCTAATTATTACAATTTTTATTATATGCTAATTGATTATATATAACCATAAAGCGCTTTACTACTTTTAGTTTAAAGTCTATTCTTTACTATAATTATTATATAGTATAAATTATATTTGATACAATGCATATATTATTACAAAAAAATACACAGGAATATACGAATTTTTTTGCTCGATAATTAATTAGTTGTCTAAAATGGTTATACATATTTGTAACTATATTTATTATAGTTGATCATACACTATTTTTATCCACTATTTAATTTAACCCTATCCATTGTCACGCTATCTCTATTTAAATAGACTCTAATGATTTATGAATAATTTATAATAATGAATCCATTTTCGAAATTTACGTAATTTTCCATTGCCCCGTTTACTGGATTTAAACGGATAAAAATGCTATTAAATTTATTAATTCGTAGAAATATGCTACACCACGTTCATTGTGGCTCCACTATTTAGTTTTTATTCGGTATACGATACACATAACTTCGGTTTTAAGAAACTTCTGACACACACACACACACACACACACACATGTATAGCCATGTATATTATGCAATGGTGGTGGTAGTACATGTTAGTAAGTATTTTTTTTTAGCGAATTGTTGCTGTTGGCGCTCGGCAGCGTTTACCTAACAGGCAAGATCCCAAACGCTGTATTAAGATACGACGTTTTTATTGGTGTGTTTGAAACCCACGCGTAATTTTGTTTTATGTTGACAATATTATGTTTATATTATTTGATCCTATCTTACTTCTTATTTGTTAATAACGCACACAAAATTGTCTTTAAATTAGCATAGGTACCTATTCAATATATTTTATTCATTTTCTTGTGTTTTACGAAAATTATATGTAAATATAGTTATTAGTTATATTAGTTAATGTATTAAATTACATAAATAAAAAAATATATTGTCATATCAGAAATATTGATCTATAGAATACCCAATAAAGTAACTGCAATCAACATTAATTGATATTTTATGTGTATTTTTAATATTGAATATATTTCAAACGTTTTTCGGAAATTATATTTTTCTTTAATCTACACGATAAATTACATCAATTTTATCAACATATAAAACAAATGGGAGAATAAAATATGCAGTTTTCAAACAGACCAATATAAACGTAGTATTGTATTACGTCACTTAGGTTCTTACTGTTAGAGTGTAGTGCATTTTCTGAAACGCCACTCGGCAATTAGCTTGGCGGTTTTCGACGACGCGATGACCGTTTCGATAGCGGCGACGGTAGCCACTGCAACTTCCTTCCCGTGCACATGCACTATCATGCCGGGAATTTCCATTGGCAGTGTATCCGTCACACTTATTATTTATTTTATAATGTTTATTCATAAATTTATGTATATCTTTTTATTATTATTAACCTCGTTGCACCTACAAATTTATACCAAACCACGTACTTTTCAGGTCATAACTTTTAGTTGTTTCACGGTTTTAAGCATTATTTATGTTGCCCGCGTGGCCGTGACATTAAAAAACATATAACCTTGGACGCCTCGTAGGCGTTCTAACGCACAAACCACTTTCTCTACGATCATAGTTTTTGTTTTGTAATGCGTTTAAGAATTTTTATTTTATCGTTTCATTAGTACTAAAATATGTAAATGTGTACATCTCTGCGAACCAGAGTGTTGTCGCGTCCACCGTTGACCGCATATATCACCATTTCGTTTTTGATTACGCTTTGATACACGGCGCCGTTCTTCGTTTCGCGTTTATCACCTTTTAGTGTGTTAAAAATTTTTTTTTTTTTTCTATAAATATAAAATATATTTCGAATTACTATACAGTGAGTACACTAATAATCCGACATATAAAATATTATATGAAACAGAAACCAATTATAACGTTTACGTGATTAATATTCATAATAATTATTATAAAGAAGGAGATAGAATAGATAAAAAAAAAAACAGTTATTACGAAATTATTTATATATTTTGTAACAGTAGCGTAGTCAGAAAATTATTTTTACTTTTGATTGTGTCTATCATACAAAGTATAATATGTTAAGTTGGAAAATGGAATGCTTTGTGTTTGCATGTACTGTATTATTGTTGTCAAAGAGAAATCAAATACTGTAAAAAAAAAAGAAATAATACATTGCCTTATGGCATATGGTCGCATCGTTTGCTTGGCCATGTGACTAGTCTGATGAGGGGAGAATTAATGTGCCTGTACGATGTAATATAATATGTACGCTGTATATGTATTTTACGTCGGTGTTAATAAAAATTAACCGGTAACCACCTGCTATGATGCATTTTTTTCAACGTCACATTATATTCTGGAGGTAGTTTATACTTAGTATTTCTAAAAGATCTTTTGTGTTTTTAACGTAGTGGGTAAATTGCTATCGGCATAATTTATTACGCCCATATAATATGTTACATAAAAAAATTCTATCCCTCGTAGTTCCATTTTCTAACGAAGTGTAGGTATATTTATTATATTATACAAGAAAAAATAATAATAATATCAGAAAGGTCGGTAAAAATGAAAAGAAAAAACACATATATATATTTATATATAATTGGTAACCATAAAGAGAAATTTGGGTTCGAGGGTCGATAAAGAATGATTATAAACCATAACTGACAAGTTTATTTATTACGGTACGTCTTGTGGACGGCACCAACAATATATTACGAACAACATCACGATAGTATACAAAATATAATGTTATCTGGAATAAATTATCAATCGAAAAAAATAACCGAAGCCACATTTTTGTTCGTTCCCATAATATAGTATATATTGTATAACTACGATTTATTTTATTTTATACATATTTTAACAAGCCACCTTTCGTCAAGGACAAAAGGTTGTTGGCTATCTAATGCCTACACGTTATTTTGTTATTATTTAAATATTTAAATTGATCATAAACAAAAATAATTTCAAATTACCATAATACAATAATATATACCTCTGATTAAAGGTAACTTATATTGGAACGTAAAAAAATACAGCCAGATATAAAAACTTAAAGACGGCACAAAACCCAAAGCCGAAATGATGTCCAGATGATAAAGACTAACCGTGTGTGATATTACATTACTGTGGTAGCAGTCGATCCAGGTGATTTATATACCGATAATTTTAAATTTCAATAGTTTGACGATTACGTCACCGTCCATAGCATTATATTGGTCACACTGCATCGGCAAGTCACAGCCGCCACCGGTTGCTCTTGCCGGACGGACGCGTTGGGAGCCATTTTATTTCGTTTCGTTTGTTTAGACGTCCTGACGTGTTCGTCGTCCTTTCGTTGGCAAATTCGCTATGTTTATTAGTCATAAATGTACATCGTCGTTCTTCATGTTTCGTTGTTTTGTAATTTATTTCGTGTTCATTTTTTTTGCATTATAAATATAAATTATATAAATTAATATTATCGCCGAGAGACTCGCGTTGTTTCAATTAAAAAGTTATATATGAACGCCGTTGTCGATCGAAACGAATTCATCGGTTAACAACTCTCGTTGCACCGATGCATTAATACCGTACCACATACTTTGCGAACTAAACTTTTTAGTTCACGTGTTTTACGCATTTTTTACGTTGCCCGCGAGTATACAGCGCGTAACACTAAAAAATATGCAAACTTTAGACGTCTCGTAGTGCGTAGTGTATGACGGACGCCGCCATTTTATCGTTATACGTTTGTACTCGAAGCGTTCTAACGCGCAAACCACATTATCTACGACCACAGTTTTGATTTTGTATTGCGTTTTACACTTTTTAATTTATAGGTTCACAACTACTATAACTTGTAAATGTGTTCATCACGGCGAACCGGAGTGTTGTCGCGTCTGGCGTGTAGCATTGTATATATCGTACATCACCATTTTGTTTTTGATTACATTTTAATATAAGGCGTCGTTTATCGTTTTGCATATATCATCGTTCATTACGTTTTATAATTTTTTTTAAATACATAACATTATTCGAATAATTTGTTTTGTTTTGTCGTGTTTTTTGATGTGCCTGCTCTCATATTAGTCGTGTATAACTCACAGCGATATTAACCAACAATTCTACACAATGAAGATTCATTTTGTGACGTCTACTATACAGTGAGTATATTAATATTTCGGTATACTGTCAATTGATAGCTCGACAATAGATAACAGGATAGTTTATTATATATGATAATTGGTTATTTATGTCCTTAACGTATATTACTATATTACTATATATTGAACACTTTCTATTGTCATGCTATCTCTATTGAAATGAACCCTAATAATTCATGTATATTCCATTTTCGAAGTTTCATTTATTTCCGTCACACTGTTTTCTTGATTCAAACGGATAAAAATGCTTTTAAGTTTATTAATACGTCGGAATTATCAACCATCGATATCAACCATGTTTTTTGTGGCTCCGCTTTTTAAACTTAGTTGATATAGACATACCCTACAGCCAAGTACATGGTATGAATTATTATATTACGACACGAAATATTTATGAATATTATTATGTCCTTTTATTATTTAATATTTATATTATAAAACAACATTTTTAGCTACCCCTTTAATTAGTCGTTTTAAATGTTTATACATAATTGTAATTATGTTTATTATAATTGAATAATTTCAATATATTTTCAACACCATCTATTGTCAGCATTTGTCAGTTTATATAATGACTTCTATTTATTATCATGCTAACTCTATTGAAATGGACCTTAATAAGTCATATATAATCCTTTTCGAAGTTCGCGTAATTTTCCGTCGCAACGTTTTCTCGATTCAAACGGATAAAAATGCTATTAAATTTATTAATTCGGGGGAATTATTTCAGACCACATTGTTTGTGGCTCTTATTTTTAATTTTATTTGAAATACACTTAACTTATAAAGTAAACATCTTGTGTTATTATCTTATTTTTACAATTTATATTATATGATAATTGATTGTATATGACCATATACCATATACCGTATTATTACTTTTACTTTAAAATCTATACTTTACCTTAATAATTATAGTATAAATATATATTTAATACAATGCATATATTATTACAAAAAAATGCACACGTTGTTTGCACTTATTTAATATCAATAAAATAAAATCATTAGACCATAATCACGTACTTGAAGTTACTTAACGATAAATTGATTAATATTAATTATACCCTTTAATTATTTATCATTTAAATTAGGAATATACTCATTTTTCAGCTACTTATTTAATAAGTTGTCTTAAATGTTTTTATATATTTGTCATTATATTTGTTATAATTGATCATGAACTAATTTTATCCACTATTTAATTTAACCCTATCTATTATATATATATATATATATCTATTATATATTGTCACGCAATCTCTATTGAAATAGTCTCTAATCATTTATGTATAATTGATAACAATAAATCCATTTTTGAAGTTTAATTAATTTTCCATCGCACCTTTTTCTGGATTCAAACGGATAAAAATGCTAATAAATTTATTAATTCGTAGGAAATATACCAAATTACATTTTTTGTGACACTACTTTTTATATTTTATTTGATATACAATACACATAACTTCGGATTTAAAAGAGACTTGACACACACATGTACATACATTAGATGAGAACGCAGGAATAGCAACAATACTAATTACGTTTATCTTCCCATCCGGGGTAAAATTTTTTATATACCGCTCATCACCGCTACTGCACCTAACCTTATAATACAACCCCGGTGAAGTAAATGAGTATACACGTTATATTACGTATAACCTTGTATATTATGTATTGGTAACAGTGGTGGCGGTGGTGCATGTAAATAGTTGTATCTTTTAGTCGAATTGTTGCCGTTGGCGCCCGGTAGAGTATTACTAAACAGCCTAGAACCCACATCGCTGTATGCAAATACGACGTTTCTATTTGTGTGTTTGAAACCCGAGTATAATTTTATTTCATGTTTAAAAGGTACTTAAACCTGTTAACAGCGATCAACAATAATTAATATTATATGTGTATTTTTAACATATTTCACGCGTTTTTCGGAAATTTTGTTTTTCTTTATTCTACATGACAACCTATATAAATTTTATCAACATATTAAAATAAATTAGATAATAAAACTTTTTGTTTGCGGTTTTCAAACAGACCAATAAAAAAGTCGTATTGTAATACTTCGCTCAGGTTCTAGCGGCTAGAGTCAAGCCTATTTTTTAATACGCCACCCGGCAATTAACTTATCTGCTGGTTTTCGACGACGCGATGACCTTGTCGATGGCGACGGCGATAGTCACGGCATCTCCCTTCCTGTGCACACGCACTAACACACCAATATCGTTTCCTCTACTCAATTGCTATAGCATAGCTATAATAATAATTCATATAATGTTCGGCCGCCGAGAGCGAAAAATCACGTGCGCTCAAACACCACGCATAAATTATTTAATTCGCCTACATGAAATTTTGGCTGTGCGTAATTTAATTTAACAATAAATAATCAAAGGACGCAAATAATAATGGTAACTTAATTTGTTACAAATATTTCCATATTTGCCTGTCCGGCACAACTACATAATAATAGTATATAAAATAATAATTCAATAAATGAATTTGCAATGATAAAAAAAAATTTGCCTATTATTTACCTGTTTGTCACAATGATAATAAAATAGCAATAACAAAATAAATAATAATAATAAAATAATTTTGGCTTTTCTGGCTCAAAATTATTATCTTAGACCATCGTTTTTCAACCTCTCTATGGTAGTGACCCCAAAATAGATGTAAAATATGGTCGATCATTTTGCGACACCACCTTTCTATTTATATTACGGTAGGGTATACATTTGAATAATCAGAATATCCTATCATTGACCAAACGAAATAAACGTCTATATATCAATTCATAAATACCGTGTCCAATTTAAATGTGTCAAGTTTGACACATTTATATACATAGATATATATATAACATAGACAACAGTCTATGTTTAGGATTGTTAGGAATTTCCATTAGCAGTGGATCGATCGAACTAAATATTTATTTTATAATGTTTATTCATTTAATTATGTATATTTTTTGGGCTACATTATTATTATTAACTCTCGTTGCACCAACGCGTTGATACCAAACCACGTACTTTTCGGGTCAATACATTTAGTTGTTTCACGGTTTTAAGCATTATTTACGTTGCTCGCGAGGCCGTGACATTAAAAAAATCATAACCTTGGACGCCTCGTAGTGCGTAGCGTATGATGGTGACTAGTAGATTATGACGTAATTTTATCGTTTTACGTTTGTAACTCGAGGCGTTCTAACGCGCAAACCACTTTCTCTACGATCATAAATTTTTTTTTATTAAGCCTTTAATAATTTTTATTTTATTATTTCACTAGTACTATCTAACCTTGTAAAAGTATACATCTCTGCGAACCGGTGTGCTGTTGTGTGTGTAGTTGAATATATCGTACGTCACTATTTTGTTTTTCATTACGCTTTGATACACGGCGTCGTTCTTCGGTTCACGTATTTCACCGTTCAGTGTGTTTAAACATTTTTTTTTTTTTCTATAAATAAATAATATAATTGTTTGTTTTGTTTTGTTCTTTGATATACTTGCCGTCATATTAGTCGTGTATGATTCACAGCGTTTTATTATTCAACAAATCTAAACGATTATTTATTTTATTGTGACGTCTACTATACAGTGAGTACACTTATAATCCGTTATACCATCAATTGATGGACGATAGTGCGACAATAGATAAAGTTCAATTGATTATTTATGTCCATAACGTATATTACTATTTTTGATTTAAATTGATTGCATATGTCCATAACTTATACTACTACTTTTGATTAGAATTTAAATTATACTTTAATAATTATATTAAAAATTATATTTTTTAACTTTAAAATGTCTAATTCATCAAAACTAATAAAAAGTAAAAGGGGCACCAATATGTTAGTGAACGATAGTTAACTAAGTTAATAGACGAAATATTGATTAATATTGATTAATATTAATTATATCTTTTTATTATTTATTATTTATTGTTCATTATTTCTATTAGGTATATACGATTTTTTTTATCTATCTATTTAATTAGTTGTTTTAAATGTGTATACATATTTGTAATTATATTTATTATATTTGATCATAAAATATTTTTATCCATTATCTATTTTTAACACTATCAAAAATTATCGGACTATATATTATCTACTATTTATTGTCGTGATATCTCTATTAAAATGGACCTTAATAATTTATGTATTATCCATTTTCTATGTTATGTAATTTTCTGTCGCACCGTTTTCTCAATTCAAACGGATAACAATGTTATTATTTTTCTTAATTCGTTGGAAATATTCTAAACCATGATCTATAAATATAATAATTAAATAATTTAATCTATCTTATGTTAATTGTTAGTAGAATTACACAGTTAAATACACAGTTTTATGCTCAAAAACATGTTTTATGAAAAAAAATTCCCATTATCTTGTAAAATGATCGGATTTCGAATTTCTTTTAAATTAGAAAGAGAAGAACATCTTACAAGGCTCTTTGGATTTGGATTTTGAAAAATCGTATGATAAAAGCTATAATAAGAATTGATTTATTTCCAATTTTACGTAAATTTGAGTATTGTAATGAAAAAAGTCCAATATGCTCTGTAGAAAGTTCTTCTCTTTCTTACAAAAAATAGTATTTAAATCAGATCTCTAAATAAGGCATGAGAGTTTTTCCTGTAAAACTTGTTTTGAGTCAAATCGTGCATTTAATTTTTCTATTAAATAAAAAACAGTTTGTAAGTTAATAAGTTCGTAGGTTGCGATTACGATTATGCGTAAAAATTTTATGTAATTTTATTACAGTACCTTTAGGTGACTGTCTATACTATAAAATAGTAATTTTGTTTATTCGCTTCATGCAAGTGACCCTGGACCTGATAATAATAATCGTTATTTAATTTTAGCTGATCTACGTTGTTTACAATAAATATGCAATTGCCTTTTAGAATTATTACAAATGTATTATTAATCTAGAATAATGGGTTTTCAATTTTATGGGCAGTTGAGTTTTAGTCGTAGGTAGTACAACATTTTTTCGAGTATACAATGTAATGTAAGGAAATTTTTATAATAATTTAACTATATCAAACTTCAACAAATATCTGAAATACCGTCGTCATCGCACGGTCCGTTACGTAACAGCACGAAACCATTATAAGTATTAAGATAATATTATGTGATATAAACAATATATAAAAATAATATTGATGTTTGTAAACCACCACCATCGACTACAGTCGTCATCGGTTCACCAAGTGAGTGTTCCACCATAGAGGATTCGTAGTGTCAGTTGTCGATATACGATTATAATATTATTATGATCGTTGAGCTAAATATACTAGTTTGGACTCACCACGGACACAGACGTCAATGTGATTTGAAGTTATATATATATTTTTTTGAAATATTATTAATTGTATACCAGAAATATATATATAATTAAATATATTTCGCGAGCTTTTCGGAAAATATATTATTGTTTATTCTACTTAATAACTAATATCAATTTTATTGCTGCGTGCCAACCCTGACTACTCGATTCCGTATCAGAATGAATAATTTTAACTCAATGATTTAAACAATATACGGATTTATTCAAATTTAATTAACTCAGAGGAACAAAGTTTATAATAAAACACAAATATCTGACGTTTTCTGACTCGTTTGTTATGTAGTCATCTGTAATGGTGTTCAGTGCGTCATTTCCAGTCGTCTGTTTTGTCCTGGTTTTGAACTTGATAATATATGACTTTGGGTTTTCTGTTGACCCCTTTTGGTTCTGCCTATTTTTTATATGAATATTTGTTAATTGTTATCATTTCTTCATCTTGTTATAATAATAAATACAAACAATTATGATGCCATATGTATTTGCAACTAAACATTAATTATATCCGTATTAATAGTTCATACAAATAACAATAGTAATTACAATTGCGTATTGTAAATTCTTATAGATATTTTATATTTTAAAATAAACATCATACCACTGATATTTCTTTAGAAAGTTTATAAGCAATTTAGTATACACCATATAACATGATATAATGTAAATAATATGGTGGTTTGGTAAATGACTTGCGTCCGTAACACTTCCCCACAAAGAAAAAGGTTTATGTCTTCAAGACAGAAATCTTTACAATATATATATATTTTATTATTATTTTTTTTAATTTCTGTGATTTATATCAACTAAATTTTCGTAATACTAATTTTTTTAAATTATATTTCATTAATATCCTATTACATATAAATTTATTTCATAAATAAATAAATAAATTCATTACCTATCTTGTATAATTTCTTAGGTCCCATGTCCTTTACAATATAATTAAAGATACATGTTTTGAATATTACATCCGTAATAGAATGGTGATAATGAGTAATATTACTATGTTCAACTGAACATAGTATATTATCGTGCGTCTCCCCTAGTTTTAGCATTCTCCCATTTTTTTCTTTATGTCCTATCGATTTTTTAAACATTTCCTGTTTGTTTCCCATATTGATTAATTAAAAATTGAAATTGTTATCATTTTCGCCGCTGTACGCGGTTATATCTAGTATTTTATAATTTAATTTAATTACCTGGCACCAATATTCTATTTACAATGATTTTATCCGTGCATCCGTTCCAAAACACAAGTATAGGTATTCATCCGTCCGTATACAGATAACTAGCCAGATATACAGAAGACAGAGTTGTTGCATTTTTTTATTAATTATTTTATATTTTTGACAAGAAGTAAAATTTTTTATAAATTTTTTTATATCATCTTTCATACCCCTCCATTTAATTTGTTTTTGAACTCTTTTAATTGTTTTAATATAATTAATTTATTAATTAATCACTATCTACTTTATCATTTATACTGTCATCTTCATTAATTATTATTTTGTCATTAAATACATGTATTATTGCCTTATTTTTAAACAAAAATGAATGGCCTATTATACCGTTCATAGGTATAGGAAAATTATTTCCTACTATATGAAAATCTATATTAAACTCATTATTGTTAGTTACAATTGGTATATTTATTTTACCTATAGCTACAATTAATTTATCATTTATTCCTCGTAACCTGTTTTTATTATTATATCTGTTATTATTCTTATTATTAAATCGATAATTATTGCGTTTTTTATAACAATCCTCATTACTATGTCCATTTCGGTTGCAATAAACGTACGTTATTATTTTCACATTATAATTAGTTATCAGTCTCGTAAAATTATTATGATCAGACGGTCGATTATTATTATAAAATGTGGTGCATGCGGTCATTCCTACACTGATTTGCGTAATGCGATCTGTTACAATAATACAATTTTATAGTTTTATTTATATAAATATTATTATTATTATTACGATTAAAATTATTTTGATAATTATTAATATTATAATTTTGTATGTTATGGTTGATATTATTATTAAATCGCCGGAAATTTATTTTTATTTAAATTGTTATGTACGATTTTATGTTTCTCTATCTGATATTAATTATACCTTTTCTAATCTCGTAATTTTTTTGCCCTCTCTAAATTAGTTGGATATTTTGCTTTTACGATATTTTTTATTGGTTCTATTTTTTCCTTGATATATATAGCTTACGTTTTTCCCTTAAAGTTTCATTTATTAATTTACCCTCATTAACAATTTTATTTATTGTGCTCAAATTACATAGGTTATTAAATAGTTTTTCTACTCTATTACCGTATGTGTTAACATCATCCCCGTTACGCATTTTTATTGAATTCAAATCTAATTGTTATGCAGGTGTTGAGTATTGAGTCTCAAATGTATTAAATATTTTTAAGTTACAATACTAATTACAATAGCCTATTGTGATTTCTTATAGATATTTTATAATTTTAAATAAACATCATACCATTGATGTTTCGTAAGAAACTTAAGAAACAATTTAGTATATAAAATAAAAAATGATATAATATAATTATGGTGGTTGGGTAAAGGACCTGGTTCCGTAACATTATCAATGTCAAAAAATGAGTAAAAAAAAATCGTAGTTTTTACCTATATGACTAATATTATTATTACTTATTATTTGAGCTATAATAACCAGTAGCCACTCTCCAAGAACACGCACTATCGTGCCGATATCGTCTCTGTCACTACATCGCTATAGCGTATAATATTATATTCATATAACGTTCGGCCGCCGAGAGTGTAAAATTCTATCGCGCGTGCTCAGCCTCCACGCAAAAATTATTTAATTCATCTACAAGAAATTATGTAATCGGGCTTATATTTTAAGCGTTTTATATTTATTGACGTACATGAACCCCTGGGAGGTTATGTTTATGACTGTTTTAGCCGTTTTGGCTCAACAAATCTAATAACCAATTACAAAATATAATACAGTAAATAAATAAAATTTTAATTATAGATTTTAAAATATAAAATAATTCAAATCATTATAACAAATAAAATTTATAAAAAATTTTATAATCAAAAAATAATGCTAGAATAATATGAAAAAAATAAATTAATAAACAAGAATATAAATCTGACGATGATCATCGGTATATTTAATACAAATACAATAATTTGGCCCTTTGAGCACAAATATTACATAACAAATATAATACACACACAATATGAACCAATGATGAAATACAAGCAATATATGAATTATTTCATTTAGAAGGAGGGCGCTTAACTTTTACGAATGCAACTAAACGAGAAATAAAATTAAAAGATAACCGCTATATGACGAATACAATTTGATGAGTATGAATATTAATGTTAAGTATTATTAATATAAATAAAAACATATACATAATATATTATGATCAAAATCATAACATTGTTAAATAAAAACCTTTGTTTTGTAAAATTAATTTTGGTACAATTTTGATGTACATTTTGCCGTAAAAATGACTTTTCATTATATACATTTAAAAAATTAATTTTCGAAAGAACTACATTTTATGTATATTTAAATTTATCTTGGAAAATAGTGGAAATACGAGAAATTTTGTCTGGACACTTTTTATGTAAAATTATATTTATTTATCTAAAATTAATGATCTATATATATTTTTATGTCAAGAGCTGTAATTTTTAAATTAAACTCAAATAACTATACGAGTAACATAACGTAGAATACAACGAAAAAATATAATTCAACGACAAAAAACAGGTTCACAAAATAGAAAAAAAGATGTTTTAAAATGGTTTTAGAGTAAAAATACCTGTAAAAAAATTTACAAATATAAAACAAACAAAAAATATTAAAAAAAAAAATTTTTTGAAAAAAAATATAAATATAAAATTATACAATTAAGGGGGGGGCTATGAAAGCATCTGTGGGAGCTATAGCCCTCCCCAGCCACCTACCAAACTACGCCCATGAATTAAGACTATCGGTTCTCAATCTTTTTAAAGTTGCTATCCCCAAAATTGGTATAAAATATGGTCAATCACTTCGCAACTTCCTCCATCTATATTAGG
>CM023362.1:24384223-24398781 GCA_013282895.1 Eriosoma lanigerum | reverse complement strand
TTTTCATAACATTTAAATTTCATAACTTAATCTTGCCCAAAGCCGAAATGACGACCAGATAATAAAGAATGACAGTGTGTGGTATTACATTACTGTGGTAGCAGTCGATCCAGTTGAATTATATACCGATGGTAGTAAAATTCATTAGTCCTGACGGTTGCGTCTCCGTCCTTAGCATTATATTGGTCACACTGCATTGGCATATCGCAGCCGTCACCGATTGCTCTTGCCGGACGGACGCGTTGGGAAGCCATTTTATTTCGTTTCGTTTGTTTAGTCGTCCTGACGTGTTCGTCGTCCATCCGTCGGCAAATTCGCTATGTTTATTAATCATAAATGTTCATCGTCGTTCTTCATGTTTCGTTGTTTTGTTATTTATTTCGCGTTCATTTTTTTGCGTGTAATAAATTAATATTATTCCATCTCCGAGAGTCTCGCGTTGTTTTAATTAAAAAGTTATATAAGGCCCGTCTTCGTCGTTTCAAACGCATTCATCGGTTTATAACTCTCGTTACACCAACGCATTAATACCGAACCACGTACTTTGCGGACCAAACTTTTTAGTTGTTTCACGTGTTTTACGCATTTTTTACGTGCCCGCGTGTATACAGCGCGTGACACTAAAAAATATGCAAACCTTAGACGTCTCGTAGTGCGTAGTGTATGATCGCGTTTAGTAGTGTATGACGAACGCCGCAATTTTATCGTTATACGTTTGTACTCGAACCGTTCTAACGCGCAAACCACTTTATCCACGACCACAGTTTTGGTTTTGTATTGCGTTTTACACTTTTTAATTTATCGGTTCACAACTACTATAACTTTTAAATATTTACATCACGGCGAACCGGAGTGTTGTCGCGTCCGTCGTGTAGCATTGTATATATCGTACGTCACCATTTTGTTTTTGATTACATTTTAATATTAGGCGTCGTTCATCGTTTTGCGTATATCACCGTTCAGTACGTTTTTTAATTTTTTTAAAATAAATAACATCATTCGAATAATTTGTTTTGTTTCGTCGTGTTTTTTGATGTGCTTGCTCTCATATTACTTGTGTATAACATAGCGATATTAACCAACAATCCTACACAATGAAGATTTATTTTCTGACGTCTACTATACAGTGAGTACACTAATATTCGGTATACCGTCAATTGATAGCGCGACAATAGATAACCAGATGGTTTAAAATATATGATAATTGATTGTTTATGTCCTTAACGTATATTATTATATTTTACTATATATTGGCCACTTTCTATTGTTATGCTATAGTTATTGAAATGAACCTTATTCATGTATAATCTATTTTCGAAGTTCACGTAATTTTCCGTCACACCGTTTTCTCGATTCAAACGGATAAAAATGCATTTAAATTTATTAATTCATGGGAGATATTGCAGACCACATTGCTTGTGGCTCCAATTTTTAATTTTTAGTTGATATATACTTAACTTTTAAAGTAAACATCGTGTGTAATATTTTAGTTTTCAAATTTTTATTTAAAGTATAAAAATTGATTATACATGACCATGACGCATATTAATACTTTTAGGTTAAAATCTATATTTTACTTTAATAATTATAGTATAAACTATATTTGATACAATGCTTATATTTTTACAAAAAAATGCACAGGTTGTTTACACGTATTTAATGGCGATAAAATAAAATCAATAGACTATAATCTCGTACTTGTTTTGACTTACTAAAACGAAATATTTATAAATATTAATTATACCCTTTTATTATTTATATTAGGTATATACAAATTGTTTTAGCCACTTATTTAATAAGTTGTCTTGAATGTTTTTGCATATTTGTAATAATATTTATTATAATTGATCACAAACTATTTTTATCCATTGTTTATTTTTAACCCTATCAATTGTCACGCTATCTGTATTGAAATATACCCTAATCATTTATGTATAATCTATAATAATAAATCCATTTTCAACGTTTATGTAATTTTCCTTCGCACCGTTTTTTCGATTCAAACGGATAAAAATGTTATTAAATTTATTAATTCGTTGGAAATATTCCAAACCATGATCTTTTTGGCTTCACTATTTATTTTTCATTTGATATACAATAAACATAACTTCAGTTCTATAATAATTTTGACACACTCACGAACATATATCAGATGAGAACGCTTGAATGGCAGAAAAAATAATTAAGAGCAATAGTTATTTTTCCTTTTTCCACCCACAGTAAAATCCTATATAACCCGATCATCTCCGCCACTGCACCCAACCTTATAATACTACCCCGGTGTAGTAAATGAGTAAACACGTTATATTACGTATAACCTTTTATATTATGTATTGGCATCAGTGATGGTGGTGGTGGTGTTGCATGTAAATAATTATTTCTTTTAGCCGAATTGTTAGTGCTGACGCCCGGAAGAGTATTGCCTTACTTAACTGGCTAAATCCTCACGCATTATTAAGATATGACGTGTTTATTGGTATGTTTGAAACCCGAGTAAAATTTTTATTTTATGTTTAAAATATTATCTTTATATTATTTGGTCCTATATTTTTTCTTATTCGTTAATAATACACACAAAATTGTCTTTAAACTAGCATAGGTACGTATTCAATGTATTTATATTCATTTTCTCGTGTTTTTCGGACATTTTATGTACCTAAAGTATTAGTTATATTAGTTTAGGCATTAAATTACATAAATAACAAAATATATTGTCATATCAATAATATTATTCAATAGAATGCCCAATCAAGTAATGGCGATCAACATTAATTAATATTATGTGTGTATTTTTAATATTAATAATATATTATGCGTTTTTCGGAAATTATATTTTTCTTTATTCTACATGACAACTTATATTAGTTTTATCAACATAAAATAAATAAGAAAAAAAACTCTCAGTTTTCAAACAGGAAAATAAAAACGTTGTATTGTAATACGTCACTTAGGTTCTAGCCCATTTTCTAATACACCACCCGACAATTAGCTTATCTGCCGGTTTTCGAGGACGCGATGACCTTGTCGATGGCGACGGCGGTAGCCACGGTAGTTCTCTTCCCGTGCACACGCCCAAACATGCCGAGAACGTCTCTGCCGCTTTATGGCTTTAGCATATAATATTATATTGTATGGCCGCCAAGAGCTTAAAATCACGCGCACTCGGACACTACGCATAAATCATTTATTTCACCTATAAGACATTTTGGTTATGCGTAATTTGACATAACAATAAATAAACATAGGATGCATTTAAATATGGTAACTAAATTAGTAACAAATATTTCAATATTTGCCTGTCTGGTACAAATGCACAATATTGAAATATAAATGAATAATTCAATAAATTAATTTGCAATAATAAAAAAAAAATTATCTTTTTTTTGCCTGTTTATCACAAAAAAAAAAAAAAAATTAAATAGTAATAAATTAATTTTGGCACTTCTGGGTCAGAATTAATAATTTAAACCTTCATTTCTCAACAGCATTATGGTAGCGACCACCAAAATGCATATAAAATATTGTTAATTTTACTTTGCGACACACCTTCCCTATTTATATTATGATAAGGTATACTTTTGAACAATTAAAATATCCTATTTTTGACCAAACGAAATAAACGTATATATATATATATATATCAGTTTATAAATATCGTGTCCAATTTAAATGTGTCAAGTTTGAACTTTATGTCTAATGTTGGGAACTCCATTAGCAGTGTATCGATCACACTGATTATTTATTTCTAATGTTTATTTCTTTATTATGTATATCTATTGGGCTTACTTTATTATTATTAACTCTCGTTATGCAACGTATTAACGTATTAATACCTAACCACGTACTTTTCGGGTCATAATAACTTTTGGTTGTTTCACGGTTTTAAGCATTGTTTACGTTACCCGCGAGGCCGTGATATTAAAAAAACATATAACCTTGGACGCCTCGTAGTGCATAGTGTTTGATCGCGATTAGTAGTTTGTAGTTTGAGGCATTCTAAGGAGAAAACCACTATCTCTACGATCATAGTTTGTAATTTGTAATGTGTTTAAAATGTTTATTTTATCGTTTCACAAGTTCTAATAAAAAAATAATTTGTAAATGTCTACATCTTTGCGAATCGGTGTATTGTCGCGTCCAGCGTTATATATATATATATCGTACGTCACTATTTTGTTTTTGATTACGCATTAATACACGGCGTCGTTCTTTCTTTTGCGTATATCACTATTCAAAGCATTTAAAAAAAAAAAAAAATCTATAAATAAATAATATAAGTCGTATTGTTTGTTTTGTATTGTCGTTTTCTTTGATATGCTTGCCCTCGTATTAGTCGTGTATGATTCACAGCGTTGCTAATCTACAAACTTTAACGATTATTTCTTATTTTGTGATGTTTACTATACAGTGAGTATACTAATAATCCGGCATACTATCAATTGATAGTGCGACAAAAGATAAAGTTCAATTGATTAATCAATCCATCATGTATATTACTACTTTATATTTAAAATCTATTCTATACTTTAATTATTATATTAAAAAATAATATTTTTTAACTTTAATATGTCAATATCATTAATAATAATAAAAAGTAAAAGAGGCACCATTATGTTAGTGCCATGGTTAACTAAGTTAGTAGACGAAATATTGGTTAATATTAATTATAACATTTTATTATTTATTATGTATTATTCAATATTTATATTAGGTATATACGAATTTTTTTAGCTATCTATTTAATAAGTTGTTTACTGTCTATCTATAGTCAGAAATTGCCGGATTATATATTGACTTTTATTTATTGTTACGCTATCTCTATTGAAATGGACCCTATTAATTCATGTGTAATCTATTTTCGAAGTTACGTAATTTTCTGTCGCACCGTTTATTCGATTCAAAAGGATAAAAATGCCTTTAAATTGATTAATTCGTGGAAAATATTCCAATCCACGATCTTTGTGGCTCCACATTTAAGTTTTTAGTTGATATACAATTCACATAATTTTTATTAAAATGAATAATTTCTAGAGTTTAAATGAAAAAAAACAAATTTTGTTTACGTTAAAACAGTCTTATCTTTATATCTTTATCTTTAAATATATCTTTATATTTGATGATATTGATAATACATACGTTTAATGTGTTTTTTGTTATTCGATATTTTTTATGTAATACACTTTTTAAAATTTGGTATAAATTTTGGGATATTTATTATTATGAATTTTGAAATAAATATAATAATTTAATAATTGATTTAATCTATTGATTATAATTAGTAGAAATTACACAATTTAAGGGGCCTGCGCTAACGACCTCTTTTTATGCTCAAAATCATGCTTACGAAAAAAATTTTCATGCATTTTAAAGTGATTTTGAATTTTTTTTTATTTAGAAAGAGAAGTACATTTTACAAGGCGCATTGGACTTGGTTTTTCAAAAATCGTATTATAAATGCTATAACAAAAATTTGTACATAACGAATTTTTACTTCAGTTTATTACGTAAATTTGTGTATTGTAATAAAAAAAGTCCAATGTGCTTTGTAGGAAATTCTCATCCTTACAAAAATAAAGTACAATACAAAATTACAAACCCGCAAACTCCCTTTTAATTTCTTTATAATTAAAGTATCGGTTGAAAATACGCAAACGTTAGAATATTATCAACAATTATTAGTATTAAATTATCTCAATTCAATATAATAATATTTATCGCTGCATTAATCACCACTTTTTTTTTATACCAATTTACTATGTTTAGATGTTTAGACATACGACATCCTGTTCATTTGAACAATATTTTATTGTATAAGATACATTGGGTAAATATTTTAAATATTTTATAAATATAATACTTGTCACTTGTGAATAATATTATAATATTATTTGTTATTTATAAAAATATAAACAGGATGAAACAGATTATGTTTCTATAATTTTGGGTTGAAACATTTTATTTATTAAATGGTTTTTATAAAAATCTGTCGATCGGTGATTCATTTTACTGTTCCAATATCCACCAACCCGTTTAATTTTCTTAAAAATCTTTTAACAAAAATATCTAAAGTAAAAAAACAGGTTGTAAGTTAATAAGTTCATAGGTTACGATTATGATTCAGTGTGAAATTTTATGTTATTTTATACAGTACCTATAAGTGTCCATACTTTAAATTAGCAATTTTGTTTATTCGTCACATGCAATTGACCCTGGGCTTCATAATAATAGATGTTATATAATTTTAGCTGTAACTTTCCCGCGTTGTTGACCATAAATATGCCAGTGCCTATTAGAATTATTACAATTGGAATATTTATGTATAATAATGTGTTTTCGATTTTATGGGTACTTGAGTTTCTATTGTAGGGAGTAAAACATTATTTCGAGTATACACAGGTAATTTACATGAGATACGACGTTTTTTTTGGTGTGTTTGAAATCCGCGTGTAATTCGTTAATAATGCACACAAAATTGACTTCAAACTAGTATTATACTTATTTAATATATTATTTTCATTTTCTTGTGTTTTACGAACATTGTATGTAAATATAGTTATCAGTTACATTAGTTAATGTATTAACTTACATAATTAAGAAAATATATTGTCATATCAATAACATGTATATTGAATTTCTAATCAAGTAACAGCGATCAACAATAATTAATATTAAATGTGTATTTTAATATTAAATACATTTCACGCGTTTTTCGGAAGTTATATTTTTTTATTCTACATGATAACTAATATCAATTTTATAAACATCAAATAAAAGGGTAAAAAAAAGTAACAGTTTTCAAATAGACTAATAAAAACGGTTATAATACGCAAATAAATATGGTAACTAAATATCTAATAAATATTTCAATATTTGCTCTTCTGGCACAACAACAATTAAATATAAAAATGTAACAATAATAATAAACTAAATTTTGGATAAAATTCAAATAACATGAATAAATACATATAAATTGTAAAATAACAACCTTTGCCTGTCTGGCATAACCACACGATAATATTGTTTAATAATCATATTTAAATAATATTATTTGGGTATGATTTGCAGCGATGATAACCAAAATTCTTCACGATTAATTCCTAAATTGTAAAGTTTACTTTACGGGGGAGTACACTAATAATTCGGTATTCCGTCAGTTGATAACTCGACAATTTATAGTATATGATATTTGATTATATATGTCCATAACGTTTATAACTACTTTTATTTTAAAATCTATACTTTAATTTAATAATTTTATTATCAATTATATTTTTTTACTATAATATGTCATTGTCATTAAAACTAAGAAAACTTAAATACAAAGTACCCAATATCAATTACTATACTACTACACGAAATATTGATTAATATTAATTATGTCCATTTATTATTTATATTAGATATATACGACTTTTGAGTTACCTATTTAATAAGTTGTTTAAAATGTGTATACATATTTGTAATTATATTTATTTTATTTTATTTAAAAATGTTTTTTATTTTCTATATATTTTCAACACCATCTATTGTCAACAATTGTCATCCTATATAATGACTACTATTTATTGTCATGCTATCTCTATTGAAATGGACCATAATAATTCATGTTTAACTCATTTTCGAAGTTCACGTAATTTTCTGTCTCAACGTTTTTTCGATTCAAACGGATAATAATGCTATTAAATTTATTAATTCGTGGAAAATATTCCAAACCACGATCTTCGTGGCTCCACATTTTAGTTTTTAGTTGATATATATTTCACTTAATTTTTATTAAAATAAATCATTTCCACAGCTTAAATGAAAAAAAAAAAACATTTTGTTTACGTTAAAATAGATTTATCCTTATAAATTTTATTTTGTTCAACGTTATGAAAAGTTTAACGTATTAATTTTTTATGTTTGGTAACGTATATATATATTTATATGCACTACAACTGATAACCATATTAAAAATATAAAATATAAAATATAAAATAATAATATATAATTTTTCATAGTTACCATTTAGTTTTTGATTACCCATTAATACAATAGCGTCGTTCTTCGTTTCGCGTTCATCACCGTTCAGTGCTTTTTCAAGTTTTTTTTTTGATAAATAAATAAATAAATAAATAATATAATTTGAAATATTTGTTTTGTTTAGCTGTGTTCTTTGATGTGCCTGCTCTCATATTTGTCGTGTATGATTCACAGCGATGATAACCAACAACCGTTTATGATGAAAATTTATTTTGTGACGTCTACTTTATGGTGAGTACATTAATAATTCGGCATACCGTTAATTGATAGTGCGATAATAGATTACGGTCAATAGATAACCCAACAATTTATAATTTATGATAATTGATTGTATATATCCAAAACGTATATTACTAATTTTTTTTAAAATCTATACTATACTTTATTAATTATAGTATAAATTATAATTGCTACAATGCATATATTTTTACAAAAATAAATTCACAGTTTATTTACACGTATTAAATAGCAAAAGAATAATATCATTAGACCGTAATTACGTACCTTGTACCTTGATGTAAATTACTAAGTTACTAGACGAAATATTGATTAATATTAATTTAATCCTATTATTATTTATATTGGATATATACAATCTTTTTTAGTTACGTATTTAATAAGTTGTTTTAAATGTAGTGTATGTATATGTATATACATATTTGTAACAATATATTATTATTATTGATCATAAAATATTTTTATCCTTTATCTATTTTCAACATCTATTGTCACTTTATCTCTATTGAAATGGACCCTATCGTTTATGTATAATACATATATTTTTAAAGTTTACGTAATTTTCTGTCGCTCTGTTTTCTCGATTCAAACGGATAAAATTGCTGTTAAATTAATTCGCATGAAATATTCCAAACCACGTTCATTGTAGCTCCTCTTTTTAGTTTTTATTTGATACACAAAACCCAAAACTTTGATTCTGACAAAACTTTGAGTTTTTACACACACACCTTAAATGAGAATGCAGGAATGACAACAATAATAATTAACGGTTATTCTTCCTCTACCCTTCCACCGTAAAATCTTAAATACCCTACTCTTTTTCACCCCTGAACGTAGTCTTATACTATTACCTCGGTAAAGTAAGTGAGTATACACGTTATAGTACGTATAACCGTGTATATTATTTATAGACAGCAGTGGTGGCGGTGTTGCATGTTAATAGTTGTTTCTTTTGGCCGAATTGTTCCTGTTGGAGCCCGGTATCGTATTATCAAACAGGCTAGATCCCCAGCGCTTTATCAATATACGACGTCTTTATTGATGTGCTTGAAACCTGTGCTAAATATTATTTCATGTTGATAATATTATGTTTATTTTATTTGATTATTTCTTATTCGTTAATAACGCATAGGTACTATTAAATATATTTATATTCATTTTCTTGTGTTTTTCGAACATTATATGTAAATTAGTTTATGTATTAAATTACACAAAAAAGATAATATATTGTCATATCAATAACAACATGTATATTGTATGACTAATCAAGTAACGGCGATCTATATTAATTAATATTATATGTGTATTTTTAATATTAAATATATCATGCATTTTTCGGAAATTATATTTTTCAATATTCTACATGATAACTAATATTAATTTTATCAACATCAAACCTAACTCCCGGTTTTTAAAAAGACCAATAAGAACGTCGTATTTCGATACGTCGCTGAGGCTATAGTGGCCAGAGTCTAGCCTATTTGGTAATAGTCATCCTGGCAATAAGCTTATCTGTCAGTTGTCGACGACGCGACGAATGTTTCGACGGCGTCGACGGCGGCGGCCACAGCTGCTTACCCCGGGTGCACCTTGAGTTGTACCTTGTTGCACACAACAATATCGTTTTCGCCACTCGTTCACTATAGCACAATGCTATAATATTATATCCGTATAATGTTCGGCCGCTGAGAGCGTAGAATCACGCGATCTCGTAGATCACGCATAAATAATTTAATTCACTTACAAGAAAATTTGGTAGAGCATAAATTTAACATAACAATAAATAAACATAGGACGCTTATAAATATGGTTACTAAATATGTTACAAATATTTCAATATTTGCCTTTTTATATTAGGTTATACACAGTGTTGTAAAAAATTCTTTTGAAAAAGTATTTTAATACTAATATTTATATTGGAATAAATTTGTATTCTAAATAATTTTAAAGTATTTGAATAAAAATACTCTTTAGTTCATATTAAATATGTTAACTAGTGTTTAAAAAAATTTAAAATATCTACTAAGTTTACTCAATTTAATATAACTAATAGTTACTTTACATGAAAAATACTTGTTATTTTCATAACCTTCAGTCCTGATGTACATTACTTAAAAATGGCAAGAAAATGTTTAAAAATAATGAATTTTTCATAGTAGCTTAATTTTATAACGTATAAAAATAATTGGTCAATTGCTTAGATCTAGATATCAAGTGGATAATTTAAATATATATATATATAATCATATAGGTATTTCGTTACTAAATATATATATATTCCATTGTGTTGCTAAATTGAGAGTTTACTTATTTGAACTGAAATTAAATACGAGTCCTCGGAGTCTTTCTGGAGCTATATAAATTAAATAGAGAACTTTAGATTTTCTAATGCAGAGATAGCTTAACCAACTATATCCATAGGATTCCACTAGTAAAATCAATCGACGGACGTTTACTAGACGAACAGAACCGTACAATAATGTTTATTAATTAATTTATGTACATCTTTTGGACTAATTTTATAATTATTAACTCTCGTTGCACCAACGTATTAATACCAAACCACGTACTTTTCGGGTCATAACTTTTAGTTGTTTCACGTTTATAAGCATTATTTACGTAGCACGCCAGGCCGAGACTTTAAAAATCATATAACTTTGGACGCCTCGTAGTGCGTATTGTATGATCACGATTAGTATATGTTTATGACGATCGACGCAATTTTTATCGTTTTACGTTTGAAACTCGAGGCGTTTTAACGTGCATAACCACTTTCTCTACGATCATAGTTTTTGTTTTGTGATTTGTAAACAATTTTCATTTTATCGTTCATCAGTACAATAATTTGTAAATGTGTATATCTTTGCGAACCGGTGTGTTGTCACGTCCGGCGTTGACCGCGTACGTTAACATTTCGTTTTTGATTACGCTTTGATACACAGCGTCGTTCTTCGTTTCGTGTATATCACCATCTCACAGTTCAGGAAGTTAATTTTTTTTTTTCCATTAATAAATAATATAATTGTTTGTTTTGTTTTGTTTTGTCGTGTTCTTTGATATGCTTGCCCTCATATTAGTCGTGAATGATTCACAACGTTGAACGATTAACAAAATTTTAACAAACTTTAACGATTATTTCTTATTTTGTGTCGTCTACTATACAGTGAGTACTCTAATAATCCGGTATATCGTCAATTGATAGCGCGACAATAGATAAAGTTCAATAGATTACCTGTCAATTGATTGTTTATGTCCATAACGTATATTACTACTTATGATTTAAAATCAATTCTAAACTTTAATTATTATAGTATAAATTATATTTGATACAATGCATATATTTTTACAAAAAAGTGCATAGGTTGTTTACACGTATTCAATGGCGATAAAATAAAATCATTAGACCATAATCACGTATCTGATGTGACATACCAAGTTACTTCACGACATAATGATTAATATTAATTATGTCCTTTTATTATTAATTATTTATATTAGGTATATACGACATTTTTTAACTTTCTATTTAATTAGTTGTTTTAAATGTGTATACATATTTGTAATTATATTTATTATATTTGATCATAAAATATTTTTATTTTCTACACCATCTATTGTCAGCAATTGTCAGCCTACATATTGACTACTTTCTATTTTCATGTCTTTTTATTAAAATTAATCGTAGTAATTCATGTTTAACCCATTTTCGAAGTTTTCGTAATTTTCCGTGGCAACATTTTCTCGATTCAAACGGATAAAAATGCTAATAAATTTATTAATTCGTGGAAATATTCCAAATCACGTTCTTTGTGGCTCTACTTTTTAGTTTTTAGTTCATATATAATACACATAACCCTTTAAGTAAGCACCGCGTGTTATTATTTGAATTTTATTTTATATAGATTTAGTGGGTGGTTATTCCGAAACTCTTCGGGTATATTTAAATATATACATACGTCACTGATTTATAGTTCATATGAAATTCACATAATTTTTTGTGAGATGAATAATTTTTTTTTATTACGAAAGAGGTGGACATTTTACAAGGCGCATTGGACTTAAATTTTAAAAAAATTGTATTATAATTGCTATAATAAGAATTTGTAAATAAAGAAATTTGATTTTAGTTTTTTACGTGAATTTGAATATTTTAATAAATAAGTCCAATGTGCTCTATAGAAAGTTCATTTCTTTCTAACAAAAAAATAGCATTTAATTCAGACCTCCAAACGAGGCAAAATAATTTTTCCTATAAAGCATGTTTTGAGCCATAAATCCTGCATTATTTTAATCTTAGGCAGCGTTGTTGACATATTCACATATTCAGTACGTGCGTAAATCTCCTGCAACCCATAAAATCGACGGGCAGAACCACCAATGACTCGTCTTTTCTACTCGACAACGTTTGTTTAAATATGTTTATACAAAATTTCAATTCATCACATTCCCTTTAAACTTCTTCTTAAATATATTATTGGTTAAAACTACGCGAACGTTGGAATATTATTAATATTTATAATTATTAAATTATCTCAATTCAATATAATAATATTTGTTGCTGCATTAATCACCAACTTTTTTTTTTCGATAACAATTTATTAGTTCATACTTTTGACGTCTCGTTTCTCGAAAAATATTTTAATAGATACATTAGGTACATTTTTTAAAAATTTTATAAAAATAATATTTTTTACAATGGATTGTATATGTCCGTGACGTATATTACGACTTTTGATTTAAATTAGTTGTATATGTCCATAACGAATATTACTACTTTTGATTTAAAATCTATATTATACTTTAATAACTATATTATAAATTATATTTTTTAACTATAATATGTCAATGTCATTAAAACTAATAAAAAGTAAAAGGGGCACCAATATGTTAGTGCCACTAAGTTCGAAGACGAAATAATAATTAATATTAATTATATCTTTTTAAAAATGATTATTTATATAAGGTATATACGAATTTTTTTATCTATCTACTTAATTAGTTGTATAAATGTGTATACATATTTGTAATTATATTCATCATATTTGATTATAAAATATTTTTATCGCCATCTTTTATCAACCCTTTCTATAGTCAGAAAATGTCGGCCTTTATATTGTCTACTATTTATTGTCACGTTGTCTCTATTGAAATGGATCCTAATAATTCATGAATAATCCATTTTCGAAGTTACGTAATTTTGCATCGTTTTCACGATTCAAATGGATAATATTGCTATAAAATGTATTAATACGTGGGAATTATTCCAACCTATGTCCTTTTTGGCTATATTATTATGGTGATTTTTTATATAAATATAATAATTGATTCTATTTAAAGTTAATTATAATTTTCAAAATTTTTAAAAATCTTGTCAAATGTCATATAGGAGGCTTAATGACAAGTATAATTTAAAATATTAATATAAATAAACGATTATTTAAGTGTTTCTGTCCAATATACTGTATTTCATGCTTATAGTGGTTGTTTAAATCGTTTGCTAATTATATGCACTGCAACTGATGACCATATTAATAATATAAAAAAAACTAATTATAATTATTATTATAATAATATTTTATTTTTCATAACTTAATCTTCCCTAAGCTGAAATGGCGTCCAGATGATAATGACTGACCGTATTTGGTATTACATTACTGTGGTAGCGGTCGAACTGTTTGTATAATATATCGATGATAGATGACACGATGCACGGGTAAATAAAAATCAAAAATGAATTAATTCCACCAATGTTAATTAGCTTAATTTATATTTATTTGTGTTACATTAACATTAACAATAAATATAATGACAAATGTTTTTTTTTAAACTGATGCGATGGACGCTACGCGCGAACTAACGCTTCGCCAGTCGGTCGTTCGTAGTCCCGATCTTACATATTGTTTTAATATTTAATAATATACATATTTATATCGTTTCGATATACGGTCGCGGGTAATAGGTAGTAAAAACCTATTACGTAATCGAAATTACCGTAGTATTATAAATATGTATATTTCGCTGCCCGTCCGACCGCGCGCCGATGGAGACGACCACGATAAAGCGCTTCGCTTAATTATCGTATATGGTATTTTCGACCGCATTATTACCTCGATCCGGGGCGGACAGTTGATTATTTTCGGCCTGACAGAATATACGATTCGAAATATTGTTAACATAGGCCGTGTCATAGAACATTTCGATACTTCTAACGGTTGCGCCACCGTCGACAGCATTATATTGGTCACACTGAATCGGCATATCGCAGCCGCCACCGGTTGCTCTAGCCGGACGGACGCGTT
>CM023362.1:24352332-24383723 GCA_013282895.1 Eriosoma lanigerum | reverse complement strand
CGGCATATCGCAGCCGCCACCGGTTGCTCTAGCCGGACGGACGCGTTAGGAAGCCATTTTATTTCGTTTCGTTTGTTTATCCGTTGAGACGTGTTCGTCGTCGTTCCGTTGGTAAAATCGCTATGTTAATTAGTCATAAATGTTCATCGTCGTTCTTCATGCCCCGTTGTTTTGTAATTTATTTCGCGTTTATTTATATGTTTTATAGCATTAATATTATTCTATCTTCCAGAGACTTGCGCTATTCTAATTAAAAACTTATATAGTCGTTCAAAACGAATCGGATTACAACTCTCGTTGCACCAACCGTATTAATACCGAACCACGTACTTTGCGGACCAAACTTTTTAATTGTTTCACGTGTTTTACGCATTTTTTACGTTCCCCGCGAGTATACAGCGAGTGATAAAAACATGTAAACCTTTGCGTCTCGTTGTGCGTAGTGTATGATCGCTTTTAGTAGTGTATGACGAACATCGCCATCTTAGCGTTATACGTTTGTAACTCGAAACGTTCTAACGATCAAACCACTTTATCTACGATCACAGTTAATTTTTGTATCGCGTTTTACAATTTTTATTTTATCGGTTCACTACTACTATAACTTATAAAAGTGTACATCACGACGAATCAGAGTGTTGTCGCGTCCGGCGTCCAGCGTTGTATATATCACCATTTTGTTTTTGATTACATTTTAATATTAGGCGTCGTTCATCGTTTTGCGTGTATCACCGTTCAGTACGTTTTTTAATTTTTTTTAAATAAATAACATTATTCGAATAATTTGTTATGTTTCGTTGTGTTTTACGTCTTGTATAAGTCACAGCGATATTAACCAACAATCCTACAGAATGAAGATTTATTTTCTGACGTCTACTATATAGTGAGTACACTAATATTCGGTATACCGTCAATTGATAGCGCGACAATAGATAACCGGATAGTTTATAATATATGATAATTGATTATATATGTCTATAACGTGTATTACTTTATTACTATATAATGACCACTTTCTATTGTTATGCTTTCTTTATTGAAATGAACCTTAAGAGGATGTCATACCGAAACGAGAACGCAAGCAATGCATCATAGAATGCGCTTTCGTTACTTTTGTAACGGCGCAAGCACGCGACGCTCGCACATTGCTCGGCTGATACGGGTGCCATTAAAACGCAAATTGTGAGCGCGTTTTATTGTTTCGTGAACGTTCGTGCTGTGCGCATCGCATAATTATGGTTATTTTAGAAATAACTATAATAGCTATGACTACGGATGGTATGACGTGGCTGTGCTTCAACCTGTCTATAGCTGTTATATAGTATAATTGCGTGCGCCTACAAACTATTGATATATTAAAGCTATTGTTTGCCTAAATATGTATATAAAAATATAGTTTATAAAATATATCACACATTATAGCTTAAATTATATTTATCTTGTTATTACTTTTTAAAATATATAAATATTAGATATTAGACTCGAGTCTATAATACGTCATGCACTACACAATAAAAAAGTCCATCTATTAAAATTAAATTATTACAAATTATAGTCGTATTTTTTTATTAATTACAAATAACAATATAGGTTTAAAACTATTTTTTATTTTTTATCTGTTTTGTTTTTATTTGTTGTTGTATTAAAATTCGATCGGGATCTTTAATGTCACTTATTAACAAACGTTTTCCAAATTGTGGGTTTGTTAGTTCCGGCAATAAACATTCATAATAAAATCTGTAACAGTATTAACTAGCTATATGTTCCATAAAGATATAATCTTGCAAATAATTATTTGAGTAATTAAGTTTAAGGTACCTACATGTTTAAAAGAGGATGAATATTTTTATTCCAAAAGTTGTCGCAATATTTAATTTTTATACTATAACACCAATTTTCAGTAAACATAAAAAAGTGGCATTGGTTCCTTTTAGTTACATGTAATTGAGTTTGAATTTGGAAATAATAATTATGATTTTTTTTTAACGAAACCAATTCCTTATTCTTATCAAGTGTACAATAATTAATCTAGAGAAAATTATTTACAAATTTCAATAAAATTAAATAATATTTAATTGAAACTATTACTTTTCCATCATTAATAGCCTCAAATATATTTGAATAATCTTTAGCGGAATAAGGACATTTAATTTCGATTATTTCGTCATAACCAATAAGGCCATCTAAAATGTGTTAGAAATTGATAAAATAATAATACATAATTAAAAATTAAAATAATTGATGTTTAAATCACAATAATGTCCAACGGTAAGACTCTTACCTGGACTTGCTGCTAAGTAAGGAACATCATTATCCACACAAAGACCAACAGGTTGAATATTTAAATCAAAAGTTAGATTAAATTTTTCTTTAGCAACTGATTCCATAACACGTCCATACTCTACAGCTTTTAATTTATTATTGTTATGTCCGTACAACAGTTCATGAACAATTTTCTTACACGAGGTGGAAGGCCTCATTTTACATATCTTACCCACATTAGATGCTGTTATTCGTTTTCTTCTTTCGGAATACCATAATTGAGATTTCGTCTGTTCCCTGGTTTCTTTTTCTAGATAATCTAATTTAAATTTGTTATTTATAGATAAATAATTTGTATATTTTATTGTTACTCGTTTTTTACCTCTATCAGTTACTTTTAACTTATTTATAAAATCAATTTTTTTAATTTCTAATTCTTCTGAAGATAAATTGTCAGGAGGCAATTCTTCAGCAAGACCATAATGTTCATCAGCACCAGCTTTAGAACAATTTTTTCTAACTTTAAGTGGAAACAATTCGCGTCGTCTTACATTATTACAACGTTTTCTATGAGCGTATTTTAAAAATGCTTTTCCGAATACACCTAAAATGAAATAAATATATTTTAAATGTTCACTGTTTTTATAAACACAAATATATAATTTATATTAAAAATACCTGGACTTTTGTTTGTTACATGTTTATTTATTACTCGTAAGTATTCCTTCGAATTGAACGCTACAACTGCTGCTTCTACTCTTGTATTGTACGTATTACGTTGTGACAAATTAATTCTTTTTCCGGAAATGTACTTGTTAATTACACTATTGAATTGTTCACATATATTATTGTCAACATTTATTATCAAACTATTGGAATGTATAATTAAACGATTAACAATGCTATTGATTTCCAACATCATTCCACTCATTTCTGCTTGTTTAACCCAAATTTCTTCGTCAACGTTTTTTCTTTTGCAAAAATATGAATCACATTTTTTATGTTCACCCAAAACATGATAAGGGCTGTTAAATAGATCTCTTGATAAATCTAAAAATATTATAAAAATTCAAATTTGCATATGTGACCTTACATACATTTTTAAATATTATTTATATTTACCGGTTATTTTCGTATTCGTGGGTGTTTCTTCATTTTTTCTATATTGTATAGCTTTTACTACAGCTGTACGAAATCGCATTAGATTACTTAAAACAAATTTTCTTAAACTAATGGGAAATTTTTTTTTTTTAGCAATAACAGTTAATTTTTGTACATAATTGCGTAACAAGTGGTTACGACATTCAATTTTTTCAACTAAAAAATTTGAACCATACGGTAATATTTCTGATAATCTTTTGGTGACACTACTATCACCATCACCTAATATACAATTTGTAATAATATTATTGTTATAATATCTAAAATTTTATATACATTTGTACATAAAGTAATATTATACTGTAATATATAAATTATACACACCAATGAGCTTCTTAAATTTCAAATTATGTAAATGTACACTTTTCAAAAAACCTTCTGCAACTCCATCGGCTTCCATACAAGTTGCTGATTTTTTCCAATTAAGGAAACAGTTATGATTTGATGGAGATGCATTTTTAGATTTAGCACGGCTACATATTATACAAAATCGATTTCTTATGCCAATAAACAAAATTTTTTTAGTTTTATAACCAATAATGGTTGCCTAAAATATATTTTCATAAACTTTTAAAAATTACAAAAAAAAAATAAAAATAAAAATAAATTATAAAAATATTTACCACTCCAGATAATGCATCGTATTTTGTCTTGTAGCTGCGTTTTGACCATTGGCCATCAGCAACTACAGTACAAAATGGTATTCCGTCGTCATCTATATCTCCAGCATCAATAGCTAATTTTCTTTCTTCTTCTCCTGCTTTACGTATTTCTTCCCAAGCTACATTATGAATATTCTGACTTAATTGTGTATGGACTCTAGAAAAAGTTGTATGTGCCATACAAGGAATTTCTATTGCAGCAGAAAATTCAAATAATTGCGTTTGTCCAATACCTATTTCGTAAATAATAATTAATAATTAATTATTGTATTTATTTAAATTTATACATATAATCTTACCAATTGCTATAGTTCCATTTGTTATAGCTTCATTTATAGGAAATGTTTCACTAGAGTCTGAAGAAATTATAGATGTTATATTACACATTTCACAGACAAATTTAAATCTTGAAAAAAAACCATTTCGGCTTTCAGAAACAAACTTCATGTTCATAAATGAACAGTCAAAACCACCATCATGCGTGCTATTTTGAATTTGTTTAAAAATATATCCAATATCCACTATTCGTCTACCAGTTAAAACTACAGTCTCCCTATATATTAATAAAATATAAATATAATGATCTAAACCTACTTAATGTTTTTAAAAAATTAATCAAACTAACTCTAACTCAATATTTTTGCTTTCAGTTTCTGAAGTCAGTACATAAGATTCAACATATTGATCTAATTGTACAGGATTATTGATTGACATTGGTGTTACATAGTCTGTGTATAGTTTTTGGGGCGTTGAAGTACACCTATTAGTTTACATATAATTGAATTTAGATTATATTTATAATGTATGATATGTATAACAAAAGCTGAAATCGGGCAAAATGCCAAAGCAAAACTAGATTTACAAGTCCATACGTTCAAAAATGCATTAGTTATCATGAAAATATAAATTAATTTCGCCAAAATTACAAAATTATGAATTTTGATATTTTCCCATAATTTTTTTGTAATTTTTCTTCTCCCGAGGAAAAATGTTTGAGAAATTCGAAATTAAGCTAAACAAAGTATTAATTATATAGATGAAACTTTATACCGAAATCATACCCACCTATTCTTGGTATATAATCAGACCATTATTACTAAAAAAATGTTTTTAGACATCATAAAAAAAAATTTTTTGTAATTTAATACATTTCTCGCGCTCCGCTTAGAATCTAAAATTATTTAATAAGATCTGAAAAAATGTAAAAATATGCAGTTGAAATACATTATATTTCTGAATTTTTTCACGCATTCCGAGCAATTCTAGTTCTACACAGCCAATTAGATAAATATAATAATATGGTAACTTACACAAGATTTGAAATATTTGTATGAATCGAACTAGTTGTAGCAACATTAAATGTATCATATGATGAACAACTAAATGATGTCGTTGGTAATTCATTATTAATAATATTTGAAGACGCACTGTCTATTAATCTACATATCACATAGTTTAATTAGTATAATACTTCAACAAATTTTCGGAACAATAAAAAAAATTTTAGTTAAAAAATACAAGTCATTATAAAACAAATACATTTCTTGTTCCGCTCAATATATAAAAATGTTTACGTATTTTAAATTACTATGTTTATATATTGTTAATTATTAATTATTATTCATAGATATAATATTATAAAAAGCCATACAATTTTCATTTCGTCAAAGCTCAAAGTTTATATCATAAATGTTTTATAATTTTATCGGGTATATAAAATTCTAAAATACTAAAATTAAAAATAGGTATATAAATATTTAGAAAACAAATATTACTTACACAGCACTTCTAACATTTGGAGACTCAATACTTTGTTCCACTATATCTATACCATTTATTTCGATTCCTAGATTACTCGAATTAGATATATTTGTACATGATTGGGAATTCGAAGTAATTCTAAAAAGTTATCGTATAATATAAAGTTTAAAAAACTCTTTAAAATCTATTTAATAATAATTAAACCATGCAATACTTACGTTTTTACATTTTTGGACCACCTATTTTGAATAAGAGATTTTGCAATCTTACTTCTGGAAGTCCATTTTACATTTCGTTTTTTATTTGCCATAGTTATAAGTAATAACGATAGTCAAAAGTATAAAATAAAATTTGTATATGTTCAAAAGACGTCAAATGTAAAATAATAATATGTATATAATATAATATTCGTTATTTCGTAAATTTGGCGCGAAAAGAATGAATCATTCACGCCGTAAAAGCGCGTCAAAGCAGTAAGAACCCTAATACGAATATAGCATGAATATGTGACGTGAAAGTAACGCTAAAAAAAGGCACCAACATATGGTACAAATGATTTATTGATATAATTGAAGTAAATTATTTTAGGTTTTATCCAATTATTTTCCTATAATTTAAATATATATTATACACTACTGCCTAGTGAAATTGGAATGATCAAAAACCTAGTCAATAAAATAGTGTACAAATTACACTTTATTTAAATATTTCTATGTGCCTATAAGTCGTACTCATAAAGGAAACTATTTATCTAGTTACCTAATAATAATAATAATAATAATAATAATAATAATAATATATATATATAATATACTATCTAGTATATTAATATCTACATTAGTAGAAAATGCTTGTAATAAATAGTAATAATACTTTTATTCAATGATGAATCAAATATAGATAATATTCCTATTACAATTTCATTACATTCTAATTTTAGAATAATATAATAATATTATGTACTATGTGTACGAGTATATAATATTATTATTATGCTTTGGAATCAAGTGCCGCGGCCGCGGCCGTCGCGTCGATAATGATTGCATGAACTTTATGCAGTCAATTGTAGTGGGGGGGAGTAATGCACGCCGCCGTCGCTACGTCCATTGTAGCAGCACATCGCGGAAGAAAAAAAAAATTAATAGGAACAAACATAACTACGTAAAACAATTAAAAATCGAGTTTAGAGTTATTTTAGAAAAAAAATTCTAAAATGAAAATTAAAGATAACAATATTATCTAGGTCTTGACATATCGGTTTTAGAATTAAACAACTGTAACAGTAGATATAAAAGATTAAAAAAATGAAATTTTCAACAATTTGAAATGCCTGTATATTTTTTAAAAAATAATATTTTTTTAAACGGATATGTCACGCCCTAGATAATATTCTAAATAATATTTTTCATAATTGGTACTTTGACGCTAAGTTTATTCATTTTGGAATAAAATTAGTTTTAAAAAACTATGTTACTGTGTATTATAACAATCGCGCTAACATCCTCTTAATATTTTATGTATAATCCATTTTCGAAGTTTACGTAATTTTCCGTCGCACCGTTTTCTCGATTCAAACGGATAAAAATGCTATCAAATTTATTAATTTGTTGAAAATATTCCAAACCACGATCTTTGTGGCTCCACTTTTTAATTTTTAGTTCATACACACTTAACTTTTGATGTAAACATCGTGTTTTATTGTTTTAGTTTTACAATTTAAATTATATGATAATTGATTGTATAGGAACTTAACGCATATGACTACTTATAGTTTAAAATCTATGCCTATCATAATAGTATAAATTATATTTGATACAATACATATATTTTTACAAAAAATTGCACAGGTTGTTTACTCGTATTTTAATTTTATTAAAATAGGTATTGATTTATATTTTATTAGCAATAAAATAAAATCATTGGACCACAATCACGTACCTGATGTGACTTACTAAGTTACTAAACTAACATACCAGGTTACTAGACGAAAAATTGATTAATATTAATTTAATATTATTATTATTTATTATTTATTTTAGGTATATACAAATTTGTTTAGCTACCTATTGAATTAGTTGTTTTAAATGTATATACATATTTGTAATTATATTTATTATTACTGATCATAATACTGTCACATTACTTAACAGGCTAGATCCCCAGCGCTGGTTTAAGATACGATGTTTTTATCGGTGGTGTTTGAAACCCGCGCGCAATTTTATTTCATGTCTATATTATTACGTTTTATTATTTGATCCTATATTACTTCTTATTCGATAATAACGCACACAAATTTGTCTTCAAATTAGCATAGTTACTTATTTAATATATTTTTATTCATTTTCGTGTTTTTCGAACATTTTATGTAAATATAGTTATTAGTTTTTATACTTATGTATTAAATTACTTAAATAAATTAATATATTGTCATATTAATACCTATACGTATATTGAATTCCTAATCGAAAAACGACGATCGACATTAATTATATTAAATGTGCATTTTTAATGTTAAATATATTTCCTGGGTTTGTGGGAAATTAAATTTTTCTTTATCCTACATGATAATTAATATCAATTATATCAACATTAAATAAATAAGAAAAACATCTCACGGTTTTTAAACAGACTAGTACGTCGTATTTTGATACATCGTTGAGGTTTACTCGGCCAGAGTCTAGCCCATTTAACCACCCGACAATTAGCTTATCTGCCAGTTCTGGACTACGCGATGATTGTTTCGGTGGCGGCGGCAGCGGCCGTGGCAGCTCCCTCGAGCACCCGCATTATCATTCTTATATCATTACTGCTACTCTATTGCTTTAGTATATAATATAATATAATGTTCGGACGCTGACGGCATAAAAGTTTTTCACGCGCGTCCGGCCACCATGCAAAAATACTATTTAATTTACTCACAAGAAATTTAATATAACAACAAATAAACATAGGACGCATATATATAGTAACAAAATTTGTTACAAATATTTCAATATTTGCATGTTTGGCACAACAATAACTAAATATAAAATGTAACAATATTAATAAACAAAACGTATGGATAAAATTCAAATAACAAAGAATGTAAATTAAATGTAAAAAACAATCCTTGCCTGTCTGGCAAAACCGCACAATAATAATATACAAAATAATAATTCACAATAATGAAAATAAATATTAAATAATTTGCCGTTTTGTCAGAACAATCATAGAATAACAATAACAAAATAAATAATAATAATAATAATAATAATATATTTTGGCCCTTCTGGCTCAGAATTAATAATTTAGACCATCGTTTCTCAACCCCATGCGACCCCTAAAATTGATGTAATATATAGTCAATCACTTTGTTACACCTCCTCCCTATTTATATTAGGGTATACATTGAACATTAAAATTATCCTATAATTGACCAAACGAAATATACGTATATATCCATTTATAAACACCATGTCTAGTAATTTAAACTTTTTTTTTTTTGTTTGAACGTTATGTCTCGGGTCGTTTTCACAAAACATGTATGTGGTAATTGCAATATGACGAAAATATATAATTCAACGGCAAAAAACAAATATAAATAAGGTCGTTTAAAATGGTTTGAGAGTAAAAATACCAATAATAAAATGTATACAATATTGGGGTGCTATGAGAGTATCTGAGGGAGCTATAATCCCCCTAGCATCCTACTAAACTACGCCCATGAATTTAGACCATCGTTTTTTAGTCCTTTTGGAGTCGCGATCCCCAAAATTAGTATAAAATATGGTTAATCACTTCTTCCAAGAGACTTCTTCCATCTATATAAGAACAATAAAAATATTCTATCATTGACGTAACGAAATAGACGTCTATATCTATTTTTAATACAAAATTTATAAATACCATGTCTAATAATTTAGACTTGTCGTGGTTGAACGTTATCGTTTTCTTGTGTCGTTGGGAATTTCCATTAGCCAGTGGATTTATTGATCACATAAATAATACAATTCGAATAATTTTGTCTTGTTTCGTCCTCTTCCTTAATTTAATGTGCCTGCCCCCATATTAGTCGTGTATGGATTCATGGCGATGTTAACCAATAAACCTTCACGATGAATTCTTATTATGTGACTTCTAATATACAGTGAGTGCACTAATTATTCGGTATGCCATCAATTGAAAACGCGACAATAGATATAGTTCAATAGTTTACCCGTCAATAGATTTATTATGACCATAACGTATATTATTACTTTTGATTTAAATTGATTGTATATGTCCATAATGAAAATATTACTACTTTTGATTTAAAATTTATACTATACTTTAATAATTATATTTTTTAACTTTAATATGTCAATATCATTAAAACCAATAAAAAGTTAGAGGGGCACTAATAACTTGACGATGGTTAACTAAGTTAGTAGACGAAATATTAATTATTATTAATTATATCCTTCTATAATTTATCATTTATTATTTATTATTTATATAAGATATATACGAATTTTGAGCTATCTATTTAATTAGTTTTTTTAAATATGTATACATTAAAATGTATATTTGTAATATTTATTAAATTTGATCCAAAAATATTTTTATTCACTATCTATTTTCAACACTATCAAAAATTATCAGACTATATATTAATATATAATCTATATATAATATTGACTACTATTTATTATCACGTTATCTCTATTAAAATGGATCCTAATAATTCATGTATAATCCATTTTTAAAGTTCACGTAATTTTCTGCCGCACCGTTTACTCGATTCAAACGGATAAAAATGCTATTCAATTTATTAATTTGTGGAAAATATTCCAAGCCACAATCATTGTAGCTCCACATTTAAGTTTTTAGTTGATATATAATTCACATAATTTTTATTAAAATGAATAATTTCCAGAGTTAAAATGAAAAAAAAAAAATTTTGGTTACGTTAAAACAGTCTTATCTTTATAAATTTAAAATTGTTCCACGTTATAAAAAGATTTAACGTTATACATTTTTTGTGTTTGGTAATATAAACGTTGTGTTATTGTTAATATTAATATTCTTCATGTTATTGATAATAGACATATACAATTATATATATAAATATAATAACCTAAATATATATATATAAGAACTACAACTGATAACCATATTAACAATATAAAATAATATATAATTTTTCATAGTTGCCATTTTATTTTTTATTACCCATTAATACATAGCGTCTTTCTTCGTTTCGCGTACATCACTGTTCAGTGCTTTTTTAAGTTTTTTTTTTTTTATAAATAAATAAATAATATAATTTGAAATATTTGTTTTGTTTAGCTGTGTCCTGTAATGTGCTTGCTTTCATATTTGTCGTGAATACTTCACAGCGATGATAACCAAGAACAGTACACGATGAAATTTTATTTTGTGACGTCTACTTTACGGTGAGTACATTAATAATTCGTTATACCGTCAATTGATAGTGCGATAATAGATAACGGTCAATAGATAATCCGACAATATATATATATCATATATTTATAATATATGATAATTGATTGTATATATCCAAAACGTATATTACTATTTTAAAATCTATATTATACTTTATTAATTATAGTTTAAATTATATTTGCTACAATGCATATATTTTTACAAAAAAAAAATTATTTTTTTAAATTAAAAATTTATTTTAAGTACTGCAGGTATTTGTTGATATATTATGGGTATTAAAACAAAAATATATAAATTATTATAAAATTAATTTTTATCTTATCCCAACTCTAATGAATTTAATACATTTAAATGAAATAGCCAATAAGTATTTATTTTGAAACTATTGTATTTTGAATAGCACTATTGACTTTCACTCAGAATTGTATTTTCTTAAGCTATATCAAATCTTAATTATATGAACCACTGTTTCCACTATTTCTTATCAATCGTTTCTATTAGTCTGTTAGAAACCCGCGAGAAATTGTTCTCATTTATTTTATTTGATCCTATATTACTTCTTTTTCGTTAATAACGCATACAAAATTATCTTTTAAACTAGCATAGATACTCATTCAATATAATATATATATTTAATTTCTCGAGTTTTTCGAAGATTATATGCAAGTATAGACAGTATAGTTATTAGTTAATGTATTAAATTACATAAATAAGATAATATATTGTCATATCTATAAAAGGCTTAATATGTTTATTGAATGGCTAATAAAATAATGGTGATCATCAATTATTAATATTATATGTGTATTTTTATATTAAATATATTTCGCAAGCTTATGGAAAATACATTATTCTTTATTCTACATAATAACTAATATCAATTATGACATAAATATGCCGTTGCCTATTAGAATAATTACAATTGTAGTATTAATGTAGAATAATGTGTTTTCGATTTTATGGACAGGTGAGTTTTGATTGTAGGGAGTACAACATTTTTTCGAGTATACACTGTAATCTTAGGAAATTTTTTATAATAATTTAACGTTATCAAACTTCAACAAATATCTGATATAGCCGTCGTCATCGCACTGTCCGTTACGTAACAGCACAAAACCATTATAAATATTAAGATAATATTATGTGATATATACAATAAATAAAAATAAAAGTAAACACTGTGTGTTATTATTTGAATTTTATATATTTTGGTGAGTAACCACTTATTCCGAAATTCTTCGGGGTATATTTTAATATATATATATATATATATGTCACTGATTTATAGCTCATTAGAAATTCACATAATTTTTATTGAGATGAATTGTTTTTTTTATTTAGAAAGAGGAGAACCTTTTACACTGCGCATTGTCTTGGATTTTCAAAAATCGTATTATAATTGCTATAAAAAGAATATGTAAATACCGAAATTTTACTTCAGTTTCTTACGTAAATTTAATAATTGTAATGAGTTCCATAGAAAGTTCCTCTCTTTCTATTGTAACAAAAAATAGTATTTAAATCAAAACTTCAAATGAGGCAGGTAATTTTTCCTATAAAGCATGTTTTGAGCCATAAATCCTGCATATAATTTTACTCATCGGCGTCGTTGTTGACATATGCACATTTTCAGTGCGTGTGTAAATCCCCTGCAACCCGTATAGTCGACGGGCAGAATCGCCAATGACTTATCTACTCGATCAATGTTTGTTTAAATATGTTCATATAAAATTACAAACCATCACACTTCCTTTGAAATTCTTCATAAATTTTATAATTTAATTATTGGTTGAAAATACATGAACGTCGAAATATTATCAATATTTATGATTATTAAATTATCTAAATTCAATATAATAATATTTATCGCTGCATTAATCTCCAATTCTTTTTTTTGATACCAATTTACTACTAGTTCATACGTACGACGTCCCGTTTTTTTGAAAAATATTTTATAATATTAGATACATTAGGTTCATTTTTAAAAATTTTATAAAAATAGTATTTTTCACAAGTGATTGCATATGTCCATGATGTATATTACGATATTTGATTTAAATTGATTGTAAATTTCCATAACGAATATTACTACTTTTGATTTGAAATCTATATTATACTTTAAAAACTATATTATAAATTATATTTTCTTACTGTAATATGACAATGTCATTAAAACTAATAAAAAGTAAAAGGGTACCAATATGTTAGTGGACGATGGTTAACTAAGTTCGAAGACGAAATATTAATTACTATTAATATCCTTTTATTATTTATATAAAGTATATACGATTTTTTTAGCTATATATATAATTTGTTGTTTTAAACGAGTATACATATTTGTAATTATATTCATTATATTTGATCATAAAATATTTTTATCGCTTATCTCTTTTCAACACTTTTTATAGTCAGAAATTGTTGGCCTATATATTGACTACTATTTATTGTCACGTTATCTCTATTGAAATGGATCCTAATAATTCATGTATAATCCATTTTCGAAGTTACATAATTTTCTGTCGCACCGTTTTCTCGAATCAAATGGATAAAATTGCTATTAAATTTATTATTTCGTGGGAATTATTCCAAACCACGTTCTTTTTGGCTATATTATTATGGTGATTTTTGATATAAATATAATAATTTAATTTATCTTAAGTTAATTATAATTTTCAAAATTTTTAAAAAACTTGTCAAATGTCATATAAGGATGCTTAATGACATGTACAATTTAAAATATTAATATAAATAAATGATTATTTAAGTGTTTCTGTCCAATATACTGTATTTCATGCTTATAATAGTTGTTTAAATCGTTTGCCAATTATGTGCACTGCAACTGATAACCATATTAATAATATGAAAATAAACACTAAATACTAGTATTTTATTTTTCATAATATTTAAATTTCATAATTTAATCTTGCCCAAAGCCGAAATGGCTACCAGATGATAAAGACTGACCGTGTTTGGTATAACATTACTGTGGTAGCAGTCGATCCAGTTGAATTATATACCGATGGTTGTAAAATTCAATAGTCTTGACGGTTGCGTCACCGTCCTTAGCATTATATTGGTCACACTGCATTGGCATATCGCAGCCGTCACCGATTGCTCTTGCCGTACGCGGACGCGTTGGGAAGCCATTTTATTTCGTTTCGTTTGTTTAGCCGTTCTGACGTGTTTGTCGTCCTTCCGTCGGCAAATTCGTTATGTTTATTAGTCATAAATGTACATCGTCGTTCTTCATGTTTCGTTGTTTTGTAATTTATTTCGCGTTTATTTTTTTGCGTTTTATATATTAATATTATTCCATCTCCGAGAGACTCGCGTTGTTTTAATTAAAAAGTTATATAAGGCCCGTCTTCGTCGTTTCAAACGCATTCATTGGTTTACAACTCTCGTTACACCAACGCATTAATACCGAACCACGTACTTTGCGGACCAAACTTTTTAGTTGTTTCACGCGTTTTACGCATTTTTTACTTTGAGTCAAGTATACAGCGCGTTGCACTAAAATATATGCAAACCTTAGACGTCTCGTAGTGCGTAGTGTATGATCGCGTTTAGTAGTGTATGACGGACACCGCCATTTTATCGTTTGTTACTCGAAGCGTTCTAACGCGCAATCCACTTTATCTACGACCACAGTTTTGATTTTGGTTTTGTATTGCGTTTTACATTTTTTAATTTATCGGTTCACAACTACTGTAACTTGTAAATGTGTTCATCACGGCGAACCGGAGTGTTGTCGCGTTCGGCGTTCAGCGTTGTGTATATCGTACGTCACCATTTTGATGCACGGCGTCGTTATTCGTTTCGCGTATACGTTCAGTGCGTTCTGTTATTTTTTCTTTATAAATATTTAATAAAATCCGAATAATTTGTTATGTTTCGTCGTGTTCTTTGATGTGCCTGCCCTCTATTCGTGTATGACTCACAGCAATATTAACCTACAATCCTTTAAGATGAAGATTTATTTTTGACGTCTACTATACAGTGAGTACTTTAATAATTCGGTATAGCGTCAATTGATTGCGCAACAATAGATAACCCGACAATTTATAATATATGTACATATCCATAACGGATATTACTTTATTACATTATATGACCACCTTCTATTGTTAAGCTATCTTTATTGAAATGAACATTATTAATTCATGTATTATCCATTTTCGAAGTTCACGTAATTTTCCGTCGCACCGTTTTCTCGATTCAAACGGATAAAAATGCATTTAAATTTATTAATTCATTGGAGATATTGCAGACCACATTGTTTGTGGCTCCAATTTTTAATTTTTAGTTGATATACACTTAACTTTTAAAGTAAACATCGTGTGTTATTATTTTAGTTTTACAATTTATATTATATGATAATTGATTGTACATGACTATAACGCATAATAATACTTTTAGTTTAAGATCTATATTTTAATTTAATAATTATAGTATAATCTATATTTGATACAATGCATATATAATTACGATAAAATTCACAGGTTGTTTATAGGTATTTAATAGCCATAAAATAAAATTCTTAGACCATAATCACGTATCTGAAACGCACCGAAATAGTGATAAATATTAATTATATCCTTTTATTATTTATATTACATTTAACGACTTTTTTTAGCTACCTATTTAATTTGTTTTTTAAATGTTTATAAATATTTGTAATTTTATTTATTATAATTAATCATAAATTATTTTTGTCCACTATCTATTTTCAACCTTATCTATTGTCACGCTATCTCTATTGAGATAGACCTTAATCATTTATGTGTAATCTATAATAATAAAATCCATTTTCGAAGTTTACGTAATTTTTCGTCGCACCGTTTTCTCGATTCAAACGGATAAAAATGCTATTGAATGTATTAATTCGTTGAAATATTCCAAACTACGATCATTGTGGCTCCACCTTTTATTTTTTATTTGATATACAATACACATAACTTCGGTTCTAAAAATGTTTTGACACACACACATAAGATGAGAAAGCAGAAATTGCAACAATACTAATTAAAGGTTACGGTTATTTTTCCTCTTCCCATTCGTGATAAAATCCTTTATACCCAGCTTATATCCGCAACAGCACGCAACCTTAATATACTATCCCGGTATAGCAAATGAGTATACAGGTTATATTACGTATAACATTGTATATCATGTATTTGTAGCAGTGGTAGCAACGGTGCATGTAAATAATTATTTCTTTTAGCCGAATTATTGCTGTTGGCGTCCGGGCAGCGTATTACCTTACAGGCTAGATCCCCATCGCTGTATCAATATACGACGTTTTTATTGGTGTGTTTGAAACCCAAGTATAATTTTATTTCATGTTTAAAATATTACATTAATTAATATTGTAAGCGTATTTTTAATATTTAATATATTTCACGCGTTTTTCGGACATTTTATATTTGTTTATTCTACATGACAACTTATAATTAATTTTATTAACATAAAATATGTAAGAAGAAACACCCCCAGTTTTCAAAAAGGCCACTGAAAACGTCGTATTGTTGTAATACGTCGCTGAGGTTCTAGTGGTCCAAGTTTAGCCCATTTGCTAATACGCCACCCGGTGATTAGTTTATCTGCAGGTTTTCGACGATGCGATGACTGTATCGATGGCGGTGGTGGTAGCCACGGCCACTCCCTTCCTGTGCACACCCACTATCTGCCGATATTGTTTCTGCCACTCTATCGTTATAGCATATAATATTATATTGTTCGGCTGCCGAGAGGGTAAAATCACGCGCGCTCGGACACCACGCATATTCACCTACAAAAAATTTTAGTTGTGCGTAATTTAACATAACAATAAATAAACATAGGACGCATATAAATATGGTTACTTCATTTGTTACAAATATTTCAATATTTGCCTGTCTGGCATAACTGCATAGTAATGAAATATAAAATAATAATTAATAAATTAATTCTCAATAATAAAAAAAAAAATGTCTATTGTTTGTGTGTTTGTCACAAAGATAATAAAATAACAATAACAAAGTAAATAATAATAAAATAAATTAAAATAAAATAATTCTGGCTCAGAATTAAAAATTAAGACAATCGTGTCGCAACATCATTAGGGTAGCGACCACCAAAATGAAAAATATGATAAAATTATATAAAATATGCTTAATCACTTTGTGACACACCCTCAGTATTTATATTATGGCAGGGTATACATTTGAACAATCAGAATATCCTACCATTGACCAAACGAAATATATCAATTCCATGTCCAATTTAAATATGTCAAGTTTGAACTTTATGTCTAGGGTTGTTGGGTATTTCTATTAGCAGTGGATCGATCACATTAATTATTTATTTTATGATGTTTATTCATTTATTTATCTTTGGGGCTAACATTCATATTATTAACTCTCGTTGCACCAACGCATGAATAATAAACTACGTACATTTCTGGTCATAACTTTAAGTTGTTTTACGGTTTTAAGCATTATTTATATTGCCCGCGTGGCCGTGACATTAAAAAACATATAACCTTGGACGCCTCGTAGGCGTTCTAACGTACAAACCACTTTCTCTACGATCATAGTTTTTGTTTTGTAATGCGTTTAACAATTTTAATTTTATCGTTTCATTAGTACTAAAATTTGTAAATGTGTACGTCTCTACGAACCAGAATGTTGTCGCGTCCACCGTTGACCGCGTATGTCACAATTTCGTTTTTGATTACGCTTTGATACACGGCGCCATTCTTCGTTTCGCATGTATCACTGTTTAGTGCGTTTAAACATTTTTTTTTCTCTATAAATATATAATATAATTTGAATTGTTTGTTTTGTATTGTCGTGTTCTTTGATATGCTTGCCCTCATATTAGTCGTGTATGATTCACAGCGTTGCTAATCCAAACCTTAACGAATTTTTCTTATTTTGTGACGTCTACTATTAAGTGAGTACACTAATAATCCGGCATATAAAATATTATATGAAACAGAAATCAATTATAACGTTTACGTGATTTATATTTATAATAATTATTATAATGAAGTAGATAGAATAGATAAAATAAAACAGTTATTACGAAATGAATTCTGTATTTTGTATTAGTAGCGTTGTTAGAAAATTATTTTTACTTTTGTTTTGTGTATTTCATACAAAATATAATATGTTGAGTTGGAAAATGGAATGCATTGTGTTTGCATGTACTGTATTATTATTGGCAAAGAGAAATCAAATACTCTGAAAAAAAAAGTAAAAATACATCGCCATATGTTCGCATCGTTTGTTTGGCCTTGTGACTAGTCTGATGAGGGGAGAATTAATGTACCTTTACAATGTAATATAATATGTTCGCTGTATATGTACTTTATGTCGGTGTAAATATAAATAAATCGGTAACCACCTGCTATGATGCATTTTTTTCACCGTCACATTATTATCTGGAGGTAGTTTATATTTAGTATTTTGAAAAGATCTTTCGGGTTTTTAACGCAGTGGGTAAATTGCTATCGGCATAATTTATTACGTCCATATAATATGTTTTAAACCAAAAACTCTATTCCTCGTCGTTCCAAACTCTAACTAAGTGTAGGTATATTTATTATATTATACAAGAAAAAATAATTATAATGTCAGAAAGGTCGGTAAAAATAAAAATAAAAAACATATATATATATATAATTGGTAACCATAAAGAGAAATTTGAGTTCGAGGGTCGATAAAGAATGATTATAAACCATAACTGACAAGTTTATTTATTACGGTACGTCTTGTAATATATTGTCGGTGCCGTCAGACAATATATTACGAACAACATCATGATAGTATACAAATTATAATGTTATCTGGAATAAATTATCAATTGAAAAAAGTAACCGAAGCCACATTTTTGTTCGTTTCCATAATATAGTATATATTATATAACTACTATATTTTATACATATTTTAACAAGCCACCTTTCGTCAAGGACAAAAGGTTGTTGGCTATCTAAAATGCCTACACGTTATTTTGTTATTATTTAAATATTTAAATTGATCATAAAAAAAATCATTTCAAATTACCATAATACAATAATATATACCTCTGATTATAGATAACTTATATCGGAACGTAAAAAAATACAGCCGGATATAAAAACTTAAAGACAGCACCGGTTTATTTACCGCGGAACGGTCGTTATAATATTGCAATATTATTTTAAACGTATTATTATAATATGGAATAATCACGAACGATATTAAAAAAATGTTAACTACAATTTGTATATATATAATATGTATAATATATATATATATATATTGTTATATATAGTTTGGGTTAAAATTATAAATAATTATAAGAACAATATATGATCACCGAAGACGCTAATAACTAAAATGACGTTCAACGAATTGTTTATTGACTAATTATATATCTATCTGAGTTGTTTGAATAACAAAATCTTCTAAAGCGTTTTCGAATTTATGTTAATTTTTCTTAATCGATGAGAAAAGTCAGAAAGTAAATGTTAATGAATTCTGGTTATTTTATACATCTCAGATATTTCATTACGAAATCGACGCAATGTATTATTCATATTAATAATGCTCTTGAAGATTGATAAATTAAATTAAATATTTAAACTTTTTGGAGAACATCATAATTTTATAAAACAACAATATTGAATAGTAAAGGAAGACATATATTGTATAATCAAAAAAATGTTATATAGATAACTATAACACACATATATAATATATTAGTTATAATTGTTAGATTTTCATTAATAGCATTATTAATATAATATTCTGTTCATATTTAATATAGTAAAACATACACAATAATACGTAATGAATTTGATAACATCGTCCTTCATTTAACATTGAATAATAAACACAATTTTTTTACAAGTATACAATGAAAAAAATCTATTTTAATTTATTATTTAAATTATTGTTTTGGATATCATTTAATTATGAAGCTATTAAAAAATTTTTTTTAGAAAATTAATGTGATAATTGATATTGACCATTATTATTTTTGTCACAACTTAAGTAGGTACATTTGTGAAATTATTTTCACGGATATATACGTTTTTTTTTTAATAAATTGTAAACATAAGTGACATTTTGAATTTGTTATTTTAATTAAATATGTCGTGTTTTAAATAATTAAAAATGCTATGAAACAGATAAAGTTCTCATATAGTGTTTGTCACTTTATGTCATCCGTTAGATAGACGAAGACTTATAATATACGGATATAGTGTCTACTTACGATTTAACTGAATTTAAAATATTGAAGATTATTATTTTATGTTATTATGTTTTTACTTCAATTACGTATTATATTATAATATTTTTCGTTTGTCGTTCACTAGTTTACTAGTAGTAGCATAGGCGGATATCGAGGGGACTTGAAGGGGCTTAGCCCCCCTCCAGAATTTAAAGTTAAAATAAAATAATTATGTATTTCAATATTTGATATTTATCAATTACTTATGAGTAATATTATAATATTGTTTCTTATTTATGAAAATAAACACGAGACAAAACATCCAACGGATTATAATGACACAATAAAGTATTTTTATATTTTTATAATTTTGGGTTGAACAATTTTATTAATTAAATGGTTTTTGTTGAAATCTATTAATTGGTGATTCATTACATCGTTACAAAAACTACCATCCTGTTTAATTTTCTTAACAAATATTTCTAAAATAAAAAAAGAGTTTGTAAGTTAATAACGAAACATACGTTCGTACGTTACGATTACGATTCAGCGTGAAATTTTATGTGATTTTATACCAATTGAATCTAATATTCCAATAGATTCTGGTTCTCATAATAATAGATGTTATATAATTTTAGCTGTAACTTTCCCTATTGCCTTTTAGAATTATTACAATTGTAGTATTAATGTAGAATAATGGGTTTTCGATTTTATGGGCAGTTGAGTTTTGATTGTAAGGAGTATAACATTTTTTCGAGTATACTCATAGGTAATTTATACAAGTGGTAAAATTTTGAACGTATTTTAATATAATATATTGAGTTTTGCTAAGAATCATATTGTCGTAATCTTAATTATAATGAATCACTATTTCCACTATTTCTTATCAACTGTATTTATTGGTCTGTCTGAAACAGGCTCGAAACTTTCCTCTTTTATTTAATGTTGATAATATGTTTATTTAATTTGATCTTATATTATACCTTTTTTTCGTTAAAAACGCACACAAAATTATCTTTTACTAACATAGTTACGCATAGTATAGATACGCATTCAATAGTTATATTCATTTTCTCGCTTTTTTCGTACATTTTATGCAAGTATAGTTATTAGTTACTGTGTAAATTACATAAATAAGATAAAATATTGTCTTCAATCAATAACAGGTATATTATGTAAATTGTACGCCTTATTTTAATATTAAATATATTTCACGCGTTTTTCTGAAATTATATTTATTTTTTATTCTTTATGACAACTGTTATCAATTTTTATCAATATCCATTAAATGAGTGAAAAAAACTAGCAGATTTCAAATAGACCTATAAAAACGGCCAAAATACGCCACCCAGCATAAGCTTATCTGCGGGTTCTCGACAACGCGACAACTGTTTCGACTGTGGCATCGGCGGCCGTGACTGCTCCCTCTCCGCGAACACGCACTATCGCACCGATATGGTCTCCGCCGGTCTATCTTATATACTAATATTCATATTAGGGTTTGCCCGTAATGGACCGTAACTCTTGCGGAGCGTAAAATCCTATCACGCGCGCACGGACACCAGTTATTAATTATTTAAATCACTTACAAGAAATTTTGGTTGTGTGTTAATTTATCAAATAAACAAACAGAGGACGCAAATAAATATGATAACTAATAAATGATAAATAATAATTAATAATAATAAATGATTAATGATCAATAATTAATGATATGCAATAAATATTTCAATATTTGCCCGTCTGGCACGACAATAACTAAATAAAAAAATGTAACAATAATAATAAACAAAACGTATGGATAAAATTCAAATGACAAAGAAGAAATACATATTAATTTTAAAATTACAATCTTTACCTGTCTGTCATAACCGCATAATAATAAAATATAGAATAATATAAATGCAAAAATTTCAATGATAAAATCACCGTTCAGCGCTTTTTAACAATTTTTTTTTCGTGTTCCTGCCTCATATTAGTTGTGTATGATTTACAGCGATGTTGACCAACAAGCTTTCACGATTAATTCTTATTTTAAAAAGTTTACTTTACAGCGAGTACACTAATAATTCATTTATACCGTCAATTGATAACTCGACAATTTATAGTATATGATATTTGAATGCATATGTCCATAACGGATATTACTATTTTTATTTTAAAATCTATACTTTACTTTTATAATTATATTTGAAATTTATTATGTCAATGCCATTTAAACTAATAAAAGGTCAAAGCAAAGTACCTAATATCAATTACTATATTACTACACGAAATATTGATTAATATTAATTATGTTCTTTTATTATTTACATTAGGTATTTACGACTTTTTAGCTACATATTTAATTAGTTGTTTTAAATGTGTATACATATTTGTAACTATATTTATTTTATTTGATTTAAAAATATTTTTTATTTTTTATATATTTTCAACACCATCTATTGTCAGCAATTGTCAGCCTATATAATGACTACTATTTATTGTCGTGCTATCTCTATTGAAATGGACCCTAATAATTCATGTTTAACTCATTTTCGAAGTTCACGTAATTTTCCGTCGCAACGTTTTTTCGATTCAAACGGATAATAATGCTATTAAATAGTAAATAATTAAATAACAATTTTTAATATGTAAAACATATATTTCGACCGATGCAAAATTAACTAACCTAACCTCTGGAAGTACTTTAATTGTTGTCAGGCTTAGTCTAAATTGACCAAAAAATATAATGTTTCCAATCCTCTTAATATTTATTATTAAATCAATATGGGCAATGCACCACTTTGGCAGTACAATAGTACATCTATTATATCTATAGCTTACAACTGTCATTATAATATTATAGTAATATTATCTTTTATAATATTTACATGCATTTATTATAAACTTTTTCTGATTCATATTATATTATTTTATATTACATTATTATTTATTACAAAGGGAAGTCGTAAATAGACACAAATGTTTTCAATTCATATAAGTATACAACCATTTACCATAGTGTAGTGCAAAACTACAAACCCAATGGTTAGCAAACGGCATGTTTAAGTAATTAGATTAAAAGTAAATTAGTACTTATGCCATGTAGGTATAATATTATACTACCATAATTACTACTTTGTCGCTTATGATATGTGCTGTGTATGGCGTATGTTGTAAGTGCAATAGTATATACGAGTACACTGCAACTCTCTGCAAGTACGAACAGTATATTTTCTATTGCGTACTACGGTCTATAAAAGCGTTTTATGTCTGTAATATTTCTGGATGACATGAATATATTTATTAATCAACAATTATAAATATAAATAAACTTTAAATTTTAAAATTTTATATGCAGTTGCACAGGAACTATTTTTCTTGTGGGAGGAAACATTTTAAGAAAAATCATGATATACATTAAAATCAAATACAAATACTTATTGATTTTTGTAAAATAGGTTAATCTACTATTTTGTATATTAAACTAATAGTCTTATTTATCTAATTTAATTTTGAATATAAAATTAAAAACAATTTTAATGGGTTAAATTTTTAAATTTTATTTGTTATACAACTTTTCAAAATTCATTTCATTACATATTATATTATTTAAATATTAAAAATAATAATAATGTAATTTAATTTAAACTATAACACTAAAATGTTTTAGTATTAAGTGTATAACTAATATGATGATAATTTTTAGAGGGGCAAAATTATAACTTGATTTCTGGCATATTTAACAGGGATCGAATGTCCCCTCTGCCCCCCTATCAATGGCGCTGCTGTATATATAATAGTGAATAATAAAAATAATATATTCCTATAATATTATTTTCGTAATGAATTCAATTAATAATTGGATATTTTCTCATTGTACAAATAATTTAGGTGTATTGTAAAGAATATATTATTATATTTATTATATTATTTAAAAGTTTATTTATAAATAGTATAGTATCATTTTTTCTTTACTTTAATAATAATAATATAAGTGTAATGTTACTTAAAAGTTACTATATTATTATTATTTTCTTATCCATATTAATATAATTTTTAATATGTATAATTTCTTTTATAGTTTCAATAAATATTTTGACTTCATAGATCAATTACTTACACTATTAGATACATCTAATATTATACCACGAATCAAAACTCTTATTAAAAATTGTATGTGAAAACTAATATAATGAAATTTAATAACTTGTTAACCAAAAGAGTGATAATGTAATTGTAAAATATAATAAAACGAACATGTATCAAGAAGCCATTGGGCTCTTTCTTAAAATGATTGCAATTATTACATGTTTCACAATATTATGTCTATTTTAGGTATCGCATAAACTGGTATGTGTCAAAGAGTCTATATGGATATCAACTATTCCTCTAAGAGTATGAACATGCACAATTTCTTAGCAGAGTGATTGGAGTTTTCATGTGGATTCGTTGTATGACGGAAGTAACAACACGATCGATCAATTCAAATTAATAGAACAAGTAGAATACATTTACCGCTTGCTTGAATTATTCGCTATGCTTGTCTAAAAATTTTAATTTTGATAATAGCAATTTTCTAAGGGATGGTTCGTAAATATGTAATTATTTAGCATGGCCGGTCAAGTTAATTAATTTTTTTAACTTGTTTTAAAGTTATTAATATATGTTATTAATAATTATTTTGTTAACTTGTTAAGTTACAAGTTAACCAAGGAAAAAAAGTAAATTTACTTAATTAAAAGTTAAACAATTTTTACAGGTAATAAAAAAAAAAAATGAAAAAGTAACTCACATTTTCTGATTACTTTACATATAAAAATAAAACGATAATTACAGTCTATATAAGAATATATACGATAAGTAATTGTTTTAGAAATTTACTAGACAGAAAAAAACTAGATAGAACACCTATAGTTTTATAATAACTTTAATATTAATTTCAAATCATAAATAAATCAAATTTAATTTTAAATCATCAACCACCAAGTCATTCTGCGGTGATAATAATATGTAGGTTCTACTAATAATGTAAGGTTTGTAATGATTCTAAAAATAAAATAGTAAATACAAATACAAATACAAATTTAATCGTTATCGCATTATCGTTTACCTTGGCACACATTTTGTTATTTTGGGATATAATAATCAAACAAAATAGTAAAATGCAAATAATAGTCGTGTTTTGGTGTTTAACCTGGTTAAATATGTTATCACACATATTTATATGATTTAGGTAAATTATCATAAATTAGCGAATTTTGATTTTCCATTCAAGGTAACAAAATTCCAAAATTTACGTAATATTTAATTATGCAAAATTTTCTATGTAATACATTGCAGCAATTAAATCAATTAAATACTGAATATCTGCAGATGTGTTTTTAAATATAATATACCAAATTAATTTCAATGTAATAATAAACAAAGAAGGAAATTAATTTTACGCATTTTAAAGAGTCAACAACATCACCGCATACAAAATACTATTGACAAATTAACTGACTCTTGACTCTTATGAGCAGTGGTTATTTTTTCTGATTTTCCGTAGTGCACATTTTCCATGGTGTACCTATTGAGATCATGATGGGGGAATCCCTCCTATGGTTGTATACTATATTGTGTGAAATGTGCATTGTTAATGTGGATAAGTGTTCAAAATTATAAAAAAAAGGGGGGAAATTAAATTTCTTACCCCTCCCATAAAAGAAAAACCTAAGTACACTACTATAATTTTTTTTTTTTTCTATTAATTTACAATTAATTTCCATTTATTTTATCTTATATGCATATATATTATTATTAAAAAAAATCTTATTTTTAAACACATTTGTGTTTTCGTAGTGCACAAAGTATATCGTAGTACACACAAAAATAGCCATTGCTTATGAGTATTCAAATTAAAACTTTTTAGGAATTTCATACGGTGCGTTTATAGTCTGCTACTATATCATGTTGAATAATACTCTTTTATTTTAATCGCCTTGTTCAGTTTCACCAAATCAGCGGCAGTTTTTTCCATAGTGGCCTGCACCTTCCTAATCCCATTCCTCCCGGTGCCACAAAAGTCTTGCGACGATTGTAGAACACACATGGCCTAGGAACTTCACTTGTCATTATCAGTTCCAATAACATAAACTATGTATATATATATTATATACAAACTATTGCTATGAATATTTGTTTATTTAGTTATTTAATTTAATTTAATTCAATTCTATTTTGTTCTTTTTATTCAATTTAACTTGCTGAGTCGTAACTCCATATTCGACAATCAACGACGTAGTACCCAAAATCATCCACACTAGCAATTATCTGTGTATCTTTGATAAATTTGATTTACTGTCATAAACTGATAACTGTTGGAATACGCTACAATTTTCCCATAATGCATATTTAAGAACACATCACCGAGACTCATGACATTATCCAATGCTGTTGTAAAATTCAATCTTTTTGGGGTACAACGGTAAATCGCTTCCACGCAGTGTACCCTGGGCAACGTCCTAGACGGCAAAAGATTTACCAAACTCGGCTATCGTAATTTCCTAGACCTCACGATGATACATGACATTCAACCAACTAAACATAATTAACATAACCAATAAGTACTATCGTATATTAATACATTTTAAAAACATGAACAAATTTCCATCATCCTTAAAATTATTAATTTTCCAAATAATTGGTTTACTGTATTACAAATAAATAAACAAAATTGTATTATGATAATTATATAATGCTTTCTATTTACATTACGCAATGCTAATATATTTTTTAAATTTTTTGTCCAAGTACCTATATATATAAATGACCTGTATTTAATACCAAAATTATATTTTTTATCAATTTTAAAAGACTTTAAATAATTGACACAATAAACATTTAACATAAAAATTTTATATTATGCACACAATATTCATTTACAGGGTACATACTTACTCTTAATGATTTTATAGATTAATAATTTAAATGCAGATGGCTCTGGATCTGTAGATCAAAATATTTATTTAAACCAGTTTATGAACGTAATGGCAATATACACTTGACAAAAATTTAAGTACCTCATGTGGTTCAATTTTAAAAAGGAACATATTTCAATTTTTAATAAAAGTTTACTGGGCATCATTTGGAATAATTTTTAATTTATCAAATTAATTACAATAATAAAACGGTTGAAGATTTTTTTTTTAATAAATTTGTCAATAATTATAAAAAATAATGAAATAAGGATTTTAAATATGTAGAATATACTCTGACCAATGCAAAGTAAACTTGTTAATAAACTCAAATATTTTTATATTTACATTACAAGAGGTACTTACTTAATTTTTGTTGAGATTTAAGTCTAATTCAACTAAAATATATATTTTATATTTTTTACTGCTTCTAATCCCCTTAAGTATAATAATGTTTATTATACTTATATACATATATATATATATATATATCTTAAAAATAATAATACACAAATAATTGATTTTATTTACAAAATATATAGTATTAAAAATTAGTTAAACCTTATAAACTTATGTACAGTTTTAGTTTCAGATTTCTCTCTTTCCCTCATTATTTATATGTTTTCAACTTGGTTTAACTAATATTTGTTTTCATATGTGTAACCAAATTAATCATTCTGCTATTTTTTCAATTATGCTCCATGTGTTTCATTTATATCCTCATTAATTAACTACAGTTGATTTCTTTATTAATTAAAATAATTTATATGTGAGACAAACTAATTGAAGATGTCAAGAATATTCTTTAGATTATTTTGAAATTGTATTCAAAATTAACATTTGTATAATATAACATATCTTGTTTTATTTAAAATATAATTTCTCCGAAATACTCAAAATAATTTATTATTTATTATCATTTTAAAATATAAATCATTTTGAATCACTAACAAATTTAAGGTTATTTATTATTGTTATTTTGTGGCATCTAATATATTTCACATTCATTTCTCAACCTAATATAAATGTTTTTTTTTTTTTTTTTTAAATATCTCATAATTATATGAAAATTTGGCAAATATAATGTTATCCCATCAGAACATAATTTCTTCTAGATCTATTCTTCAAGCAACATTTACCAATATCTTGTTGAACCTATTATAATATAACGTACACAAATTTAAGTGCAAATGTGTGATAAGATATTAAGAACACTAAAACCGAATTAATACCACAGTCCTATAAACGGAATTGAATAACGGTGTGCTGGTTTTTATACTAATAAAATGATTTGTAATTTATGAGCTCGATACCGAATTATTGCCGCAATCCTATAAACGGAATTGATAAATGGCGTGCTGGTTATTTGTTGTAATTAAATAATTTTTAATTATTCAGCTCAATTATGTCGAATTATTGCCGCAATCCTATAAACGGAATTGATAAATGGCACGCAGGTATAATATTAGTTGTGGTTCATCTACTTACAGAATGAAACTACATACAGTAATATTTTATCACACAATACTTTCCAATACACTATTTGATACATTTATATTTCATTAGGAAAATACATTTAATTGGTTATCTGGTGATGTTTGTTGAATATGAGGTTGTTTAATCTTTGTCTGGAAAATTTGTATTCTGATGAATAATATGTAAATAAATATTTTAATTAAATAAAAACATAAAATGAAAAAGAGAAAAAAGAAAATAATAATAATAATTTTAAACAGAGAATGAATATTACAAATATATTTTTATGCTATGGAATAATAATTTTGATCCTTACCTATTGACAGTGAACAAAATGAAAAATGATTTTAAATAATAACCATATAAAATTTTTGAAATGCTTAAATGAGATTGAAAAATAAATATTTTGATAAATATTAAGTTCAGTTATGGTGGGCGTTATAATAAACTTTAAATATAAATCATTTCACATAAATAAATACCACCTATGTTGAAATTGAATCCCTCATACTTTTTTAACATATTTTACACAGTCTGTCAACCTCACACAACCTTATTTTAGTTGCCTCTTACAGCAGATATGAGGTATACTAATGTATGTTTATTATTTTTGTAAGATGAAAATGATTTCTTTTATATATTACCCATATAATATAAATGATATTCAAAAACTAAATTTTATTTAAAATATTTTAAATTTTATTATGCTAAATGCACAAAGTCAACATAAAACAATTGAAAGAAGGTTGAAAAAAAAATCTATCACGATAATTAATTAATAGTAAATAATTATTAATTTTAATATATATATATGTATATAGGTATACTAAAGATCTAATAAAAATAAAGAAATTAAGTAGTTAAATATAATATTATTAAATTCAACAGTTCAAAACTTGTATTTGTATATATAGGCAAATAAAACATAGTAGATTTATTTTGTAGTTGTAATTTAAGTGTAGTACCTATAAGGTATCCTTTAAATTTAGAAATAATGTATCGATGGTATAGATCCTATGATCAATGACGTTCACGTTGTTAAGCAAATATAATTGATTATATTGATCATAATTATAAATATATATAAACATTTTATTTATCAAATGGTCATGAGCAAGCGTATGAATTTTATCTTTTAAAGTGAAACATTTGTTATCGTAGCTACAATATTAATAGTTCTGATTTCATGCAGGTAGTGTGGAATGGATAGAACAGAAGGCGTTAGAAATATAAATTATTAAAACTAAAAATTAACTGTACAAATTTCTAATATATTTCTAATATAATAAATACATTTAAAATATTAATAATGATAAAAAAATACACTGTAATGAATTGTATAAAGCTTGGGAAAGAAATTTTATATTTCTATTCATTTGTCAAAGAGTAATATCCAAATTATAAATGTGTTAAAAAAAATATAAAATGCATGTGTCATCTTAGCCTAATTAATAATTAATTTATTATTCATATGTAAAACATATGAATAATAAATTAATAACTATCATATTTTTGAAAAAAAGAAAAATTAATTTCTACTACTACTGAACAATAATTATAATTTATACTTAAAACTATAAACATAATTTATAGAAATGATCGTTTATATTATACATTTTTTAAAATTGGTGGAAGGGAATTGGCTTAATGATCATTCAGAACAAAGATCATACCTACGCATAATAATTGGACAAAAAGGACATTTGTTTGATGCATTTTTCCTTTTGGACAATCTTACTATATTTTAGAAAACAAAAATGTAAATTAAATAAAATATAAATTTTAATATAAAATCAAGTCGATTTCCATAATTTGTCGGTGTAGTACAAATATATAAATCATATTTTGAAAACCAACATTGAATCTTTTTATTTTAAATAATAACTGATAAGTAATATTTTATTATAAACAATAATTAATCAATTCAATATGATCGAAAACATATAACAATTTAATAATATTAAAAAAATTATAAATTAATTTTTTTGATTAAATATAGTTATTTTAATATATTCTATAAAATAACCTAAGCATAAAAATATCTAAGTTTAAATAAAATAGTTTACTTCTAAAGGATGAAAGTTCTAAATACAGCAAACGCTTATTAGACTGAATAATTATAACACAATAAATTGGTGGATTCAGTGAAAGAGTGATTAGATTTTTGAATCTCTATTCGAATTTAAAATTGAGTCTAAACTTGAGCATGGTGGCAAGATTACAATTTTGAATTTCGTCTTCTGTTTGATATTGCAAATGATTTTCAATAACACAAATTCTATACCTCGTAAAAAAAAATGTAATTTTGATTACGTAATCGTGTATAAAATTTAATATTTAAGTTGAATCGAGATAAGAATGTAGTTTCTTTTTCTTTTTTTTATTTTAATATATATATACATATATATATATAAATGATATTTTGTTTGCTCAAAATTTCAAAATTGTTTTTCTTGAAAGAAATAATTAAATAATGTTGTTTCTAATAAATAAATATTAAGTT
>CM023362.1:24330755-24351832 GCA_013282895.1 Eriosoma lanigerum | reverse complement strand
TGTTTATAATAAAATATTTCTTATCAATTATTATTTAAAATGAAAAGATTCAATGTTTATTTTCAAAATATTATGTATATATATGTACTACAACAGCTAATAATGACAATCGACTTCATTATATATTAAAATTGATATTTTATTGTATCTACCTTTTTTGTTTTTTAAATTATAGTAAGGTTGTACGAAAGGAGAGAGACATCCAATAAATGCTTTTTTTGTTCACTTAATTAGTAAGCATAAGTGTGAGCTTCGTTTTGCATGGTTATCGAGGCAGTTCAATTCTTCCGATTTCATTAATTTATAATTAATGATCATTTGTATTAATATTGTGTATAATTTAAGTATAATTTATATTTTTGTTCAGTATCTACAGATATTATATTTTCCTTTTTTTCAAAAACGTTTTTTTTTTTATTATTTATAAGTTTATATTATAATGTAATTATATATTGCCTTACTTTTTAATTATAAATTATTATTAATTATTATTTTATTTTTTTCAGGTGCGGAGAGTGGTCGAGGTCTGCATGGCTGCTGAAGTATATCAACCTGAGTATCGAGATGAGAAAAAAAGTTGTCAACAATTTTGGGAAAGATTTTTACAAACTAATGAACGCTGTATTCGCTATGGTACTTATTTATTTGTATTCCTTTATAAGATATAAACTTGATTAATTTTTTAGGTAACACAAAATTTATTTCATAAATAGAAGTCATAAAAGGGGAAGTTCATAGACATTTAAGAATTTGTCCGCTGGCAATAGGGTAAAGTGTACAGTTAGTGGCACCCTTTAGAAAAGTATATATTTGATTTTATGATATTTCAGACTTTTTTTTATTTACCTTCAATTATAAAATGATCGAAAATTTCAGTTATTGGTATTATACTTTCGGTTTTTGGCATCCTCTAAAATTATACACGTTATTTAATATTTTTAACGATGTATTCGATTAAACTATTGAATAAAACTACCTATTTATAATTTTTTGTAGATAGATAGTAGGTACTGCTTAGGTATAATGAATAATAATTATAAACACATCTATAAGCACTAAACTAAATTTAAACTACACCACACTATATAAAAATAAACATAGGTAGGTATTTAGTCAATGATTTTATAATTTAATTTTATGCTTCATGTAGGTAACTCTTTCTAAAAATCATTATATTTTATTTAATTACAATACCTATGTTCTGTAATGTAGTTAAGTGTAAAATAGATACTTATTATAAAAACTAAAATTAGAACATCTAGCAGTAATAATAATAATGTTAAACAACTATAATAGACAGGGACCTATTATAATATGGATACCTAATTATTTAGTTAAAGTATTTGACTATAATAAGAAGAAATAATAAAATACATTTCAAAGTAAAAATATTTATTTGGTTTTAATTAAAACAGTCTTATGTTTTATCACTTTTTTTAGTCTTAAATGAATACACCTAGTTAACAAATACCTCCTAATACCAATAAAAGAAAACACAACTTATAGATTTAAATTTCATACCTTACAAAATTTAACAATATAAAATCTAATAAACTAAAAACAAAAAAGAATTATGAGACTTAATTTTCATAACAAAATTTAAAAATATTAACAATTTAAAAACTTAGATTAAAAATTAAAAAATTTCAAAGCAAAAGTACCTTGTTATAACAATAAAATAGGTATAAAATAATAATAATAATAAGTCTTTATAATAAGTAGGTAGTTGATACATGTAAAGAAATGTTAATATAATTATTAAATATATTAATCACATTAGTGTGCTAGTTAAACTTTTTTGGCAGGAGTATAAACATTTATAACATGTAAATAAAATTGATTCTCCTGATCCTTCATTGCAGTATTCATTTTTATCTAAACATTTAATATGATAAATGTATGTACAAAACTAACAAGCCAAACCATTTTGAACATGATTTAGACTATGTCCAAAACTACATCCAATGACTACATCCAAAATATAGTCCAGTATTTTTATAAGAACTTGACTTTTTATTGCATTTATCAGCATTTATGGTTGAAACATCAGCAAATTGTATTGTTTTTTTGATTGTCTAAATGTCCACTCGTGATAATTTCAGCTGGATTTTTTTTTTTTTGAAGCTAATGATTTAAAAATATTTCTGACCACATCTCGTTTAAACTGATATTTTTAGTTACAGGCACAATTTTAGTTTTAGTCAATTAATAATTTATTCTCCAGTCTTTATTTTTTTTTTCTCCATTCAAATACTCTTCTTTTCTAACCTTCTATGAGTGGGCGAAATGCAGCTACGTCGGCTGGTTGTAATATTCTAGTCGAATTAAGGTATAGGGTAACTAAAATAATATGTAAGTCGGAACAAAGTGTACTGAGTTGATATGTGAGATATGGCCACTTTTATGGCCATTTACAAATAAAATTACAGGTAATTTTATGTTATTCTGTAGTAAAAAAGAATGAAATATATTTGCAATAAACTCGTAAAACGTTGCCGATTTCATCCAACCACTGTCAGACAGACCAATTCCCCAGTTAGTCAGTACTGAGCTCACAATATTCTGTGGAAATCTTTTGAAATTGTACATAACCATAGGGTAACACATCACTTCAGCTGTACTAAATACAAACATGACGGTTAAATTTTCCTTTGAATTTCCTACTGAGACTTCATATACATCTTTATAACCCTTGGGAGCTAAAATTGATTTTGTTTTAAGAAACAAGGAGAACTCTGTTTCATCATCATTAAATTGTTGTAGGATCACACAATAAATCAAAAAAACTATCTTTTCAATACCGTTGAATACCATCAAATCATTTTTTTATATCATGTTCACTAATACAAGCACTTGCATTTGTTACATGTTTATTTGTCCTGACAGATATATTTGGATGACGCTTCATGAACGAATTGTACCATCCAATACCTATAAAAAGAATATTAAATCGTTTTAATAATATAAACAATTATTGAACATAAAAAAATTACCAGGATAGTTATTTTTAAAAATAGTATTTCGTTCATTTTTGTCCAGATATTGTTTCACACTAACTAAGAGATCATCTTTTCTTTGAGTAAATCCTTTCTGACTACTTTCAAGTATCCATTTTTCTAATGTTTTTTCTTCAGATAATACTGGAGCTGGTTCGCACGATATTTTTTAGTGAGGATTTTTAATTCTATGTTGTAGTGTTAATCTTGGTACAGAAAACTTTTTTGAAGCAGACTTTTTTGACATGTTTTCATTGACTTTAACAGCAGTAGTCAAATTGGACTGAGAAATTTTTTTTTTTTTTTGGCATTTTTATAAATGAAATAATAAATCATTAGTTAAGAATAACTATTATTAATGACCATTCAAGTTGAATATTACTCATGTTCTATAATTTTTAAAGTAATGCCAATAATTAAATTAATACATTTTATTTCCATTTCAATAATTGGTACCCTATGTCAATAACAAATATTTCAAATATGTAGATATGAGTTATTGGTATACCATTTTTCTCAAAAACAAATATATTATTAAATACCTATTAGATAAATTGTTAAAAATATTCTTTAGAACTAAAATATACATTAAGCTAGTACAAATAGTGGTTTAAATTAAATTAAGAGCTTAGGTAATTAAGAGCTCTTAAATATAGTCTACTAATAAAAACAGTAAATACTTACCAAATATTACAGATTTTTGAGACTACTGAAAACTTTGATAATAACTAATTAATAATAAATTGTTATTATCGGGAACACTTGATAACAAGACATGATCAGTGTGGCTAGATATATATAAAAAAAAATCATTTAAAAGTCAAAATGCTCACTAAATACAGATAAAACACTTTTATAGTGCCAATAACTACACCAGTGTCAACTATATAACTATATAACCTAATAACTGTACACTTTACCCTACCACTGGCTATTTTTCAATAATCTGCTGGTTATTTTGATAACATCAGCAATTGTCCAAATGTAAGTATAAATCGGCATTTACATTACAACCTTTTTAATAAGTATTAGGATATTATTTCATATATAGCGCCGTATGTAGCACCAGGATTTTGCTTCGACTGTATGTTGAACTAAGTATAAATTATCATATATATTATTAATATATTTCGTCAATTAAAATTGTGTTATTTAATAGGTATACGCAGAGGATTCTGCTTAACTGTGAAGAATCTGATGAAGTTTTTAGCCTCGACTTAGAAACTTTAAAAGAACAAGATTGTCTAAAACCGATGCTGGAGGATGGAGGAATAAACATTTAAAAATCATAAATCACCTGTTGAGTGAATATCAAATCTATGCAGAATAAATGGCGCTCAGGTTGTGGACAAATATGGACAACGGAAAAGTTACTGTAAGATTGGAAAGTATCCTTACTTTATCGAGTTCATAAAAAGGTGATAAATAGGAATGCAATAATTATCGCGGAATTTCCCTCTTAAGTGTTGCGTATAATGTATAATGAAACCGGACCAAATCATTGACGATTATCAATACAGAATCGATACAATTTTTTTCGGAATTAATTAATTTTATTTCACAGACTTTGTAAAATAATACATACACATCAGTAAAGAATATTGTAGATCCAAATTCGAAAATATAGTATCACAAGCGTGTACTAGTAGTTTGCGTTTCTTTTCCCATTTTGATTATATTATTAATTTATGTATAGAAAATAACAACGGAAAATAAACAAAAAAAATTAACGGGGACGGATAATCAAAACGAACTAAACAATAATCATGAACAATTGAAGGGCTCTGTGCAATAACCAGACAGCTCCGTTTTATCATTTTTTTCAGGAAGCATATAATTAAAGTTTAATATATACATAAGTGAAAAACAATAAAAAGACAAATTATTTTATATATTTGAAATAGTGATAAAAACTGTGGTACCCTGTATAAAGTTGATATATGAATATTTTTTACACTTTTAGCCACAAATAAGAAATTTTTCTTGGAGTTGTCTTGTTTATTGCTCGGAATTAGTAAATCTTTTTTTTTTTTATAATGAAAAAAGCTTACTAATAATTATTATTAGTTTTTTTTATCTAACTGAGATAATAATTATCATGTACTTATACTATCAAATAGCATACTTGAGTTTTAAGAAAAATAGCTAAACCTATACATGTTTTTTTTAAAAAAAACAAAAAATTAGTTATAATTTCTGGACAATAAACAAGATAACTCCAAAAATGATTTATTGTTTTCACTTTGAACTCTGATAAAAAATAATTAAATGAACAACTATAACAACTTATGACAACATTAACTTTGGTAAATAACTATTAATAAATTTAAACGGGTAAATAATTTAAATTTAACAATATTATTTTTATCAAAACAAAAAAATAATGATAGTTTAATATGCGATAACACGTTTGAAGTACAGTATAGGCAACAATCATGGCAAAAACAAGACAGCTCCGGAGTTGTCTGGTTTTTCGTCGGAAAACAAAAAACCAGGTAGCTCCAAAACCATTATAATTTCTAAACGGATAGTCGGATTTATTTCGTTGTTAGACAGAAAATCTGATAATAATATTTTCTATTTGAAATGATGATAATACGAATTTCGCAAAAAATGGAGCTGTCTGGTTATTGCACAGAACCCTTCAATTATAAAGTATAAACACAATTTAATATTATTAATATTCACCACTAAACATTAACCGCATTATATTTTTTACTAAGAATATGGTTTTTATAAATTTTATATATTATATAAGTAAAACATGGAAAGAAGTAGAACAAACAGTAAAAACCAAAACTGAAGTACTACTACTACTTGGGTATAAACCAGGAAAAACAAGGAAAATGTGGTTCAATGAAGAATGTAAATAAGTTTTTATGAAAAAGATAAAGCTCGCATGAAAATGCTACATGAACCCAATGAAGTTAACAAAAGATTGTTGGCACTTAAACAAAGAGAAGCAAAAAAGGTCATTAGATTGAATAAGAAACCGCTGAAAAAACAACGCATACGAATTATAGAAAATAAATGAAATGGCCATTCAAAAATATTTTTTGGAAAAGCAAATGAAATAAGACATGGTTACAAGTCCAGACCAACGGTTATGATAAAAAATGATAGAACCCTTCTAACAGGCAACAAAGAAATCGCATGCAAATTCAAAGATATGTTTGCAAAGCTTTTGAACCAGCCAAGGATAGATATTACTGTAAACGAGTCGACGACAGTTGAACAACTATATGAAAACTCATCAAAATATGAAGTAGGAACTGGATTAAATACGCTTAAGAATGGTAAAGCACCAAATTAAGATGAAATAAGATAGGAATGTATAAAAAAGGGTTTCCTATGCTTACTGAACTATTTTCATAAATTAATAAATATAATCTGGAAATAAGAGGAAATACCCGAGTCGTAGTAAGTATCTGTCCTATATCATGTTTTTAAAAAGAGACATATCATGGATTGTGAAAATTATAAGGGGATCTCCCTTCTCAACACAACTTATAAGATTCTGTCTAATATTCTTTTGATCAGAATCAATTCAGGGACTTTGAGAACTGTTTGTTTGACAGTATGGTTCTAGTGGCCGTTAATACCCAAGATAGATACGATATATAGATACATGGAGGATTGACTCAGGCTAGTATGTTGTATGTAAAACCGAATAATTATAAAAAACAGGATTTTGACCAGATAAAACCGAAATCGTAGCTGGTTTACCAGGACTGTATATCTATTTATTAATTTAAATTTAAATATTTTATATAATTTAATTAATTTTCTGGCAATAATTTATTGTATAGGTGAACAATAGCGTAGTATATTCCATATGCCGGATTAAGATAGTCATTTGAAATATTAATCTATATTACTAAATTTATTTCATACGCAAGTGGAAGTTCGTGGTCACATAAAAATTTATCGGCTGGCAATACCAATTTTGATAACACCGTCAAATGTCCAAAAGTCGGCTTTATACACTTTATATACAACTACATTAATAAGTGTTAGAATAATATTTCATGTACAGCTCCATAAATGAGACCAGGATTTAGCTTCGACTGTATGATGAAGTATAAAATGATAAAACTCGAGCTGCTCACAGATTACGATATGTTGCTGATGTTCTAGTGAGGTATAAATTATAGTTTATACAGTAATGATAAACATCAACTATACTTTTATTATTTAATAGGCATACATAGAGAATTGACTTGGGCTTGTATGCTGCATGCGGAAGCAAATAATTATAAGACACATGATTTTGACCAGACAAGACCGAAATCGTGGCTGGTTTATCAGGACTGTATGTATATCTATTTATTAACGTAAATTTAAATATTCAATATAATTTAATTAATTTTCATGTAATAACTTGTTGTATAGGTGAGCAATATTGCAGTACATTCCATGTGCCGAATTAAGATGGTCTGAGCGGACACTCTTAGGCTTTAATGAAAAAACGAAACATCATCTAAAGACCTACCTTTCCTTTCAAACAATAGCGTACTACCGGGATCAAAAATAAGTTTACGACAAAAAACGATATGTGATATTACTACCATAATTTTCTAAAGGAGATGAATTAATAGTTGAAAAAGTAAATATTTAATGTAAAATATAATGCAATATAATTTATTATATTATTTTATGATTGTTTCAGGGGTAAATATTGGTTGAATTCATACAGTCTGCGTGCCTAGCAATGTTTATTAATTTAAACACTGAGATGAGAAAAAAAAGCGACAAACGATGTCGAGAAATAGACAGTTGATGATTAACTGTATTCGGTATGTTACAAATTTATTGTATAATATATGGATTAGTTAATAAGTTGATTTATTTTTATAGGTAAGACTATTCATGAAAAGTATGTCGAATTAAGAATTAAAATGGAGTTGGTGTCATGCCCATGAAGAGTACAAAAGTTAATAAACAAAGCAACATATAAACACTGTACAACGTATGAAAAGAACTTTAGTAGCAGTCTCACTCGAAAATAGTCTTTGATTTTTGTAAACATTGGCTTGATATATATATATATATCAGGTTTGGTGTGTTAGAAGTTAGTAAGAACCTAATATACGACTACCATTACAATGTAACACAGCAACAAAAAATCATTAACTTATTACAAGTTTATATATATATATATAGAGATATTTTTATATGAATTAAATAAAATGAATATTTATTTTTAATAAGTTAATGATTTTAATGTTTTTGTGTTAGTGGTTATTTTAAATGTTTTTTAATTTTAATTTTTTTATAATAATATGATCGTTATTCTTTTTCTTTTTTTTTTTTCTGTAGATTTTTCGTTATTAAGTTATACATTAGAAATAGTAATCTATCCAACTATACATCAAATATTAAATGTCTATGTAATTAGTTTCTTATTGATTTTTATTTATTTTGTGCAACCATGTTTTTATTTTTTTATATTGATTGTGATTGTTAATTGTTTTTTTAAAAATGTGAGTGTAATTTGTTTGATATACCTAATGATTAAGTTTATATAATGAATGAAATTATGTTTGTCTTGTTAGTAATTATATAATTATATGTTATACATATAAATATAATTATATGTAATAATTTTAAATATTAAGTTGTAATTAAATTATATCATGTCTACATATACTGTATATGTATAGTGTATTGTATTGTGGTATTTTTTATTTGTTTGAATATTTTTTAGCAAAATTAAATCTTTTATGTTTTATTATATTTGCTTGTATTAATTTGTCTACTTGAATTCTTAATTCTCGTTTTTTTGTGTAATATTCTAAGGGCCAGTTGTACCAGTTTAGTTTAAACTAAGATTAAACTAGGATTTTCTTAAACCGAGTTTAATATACAAAATTGGGTTTTACAAGTCTACTTTAACATTTAAACTAAGTTTAAATGTAAAAATATTTAAACCACCAACATTGATGGTTTAAACTACGTTTAACTACAATATTAACATAGATATTATTATTATATCTAGATTATCATTTATTATGAATTGTGATTAATTTTATGTTTAATAAATAAATGTTTAAGTATAATAAATAAAATATTTATTAAATATGAAATTATGGAAGTTATGAGTGAAGATGAAGATTTTTTAGAATTAATTAATCTGGTGGTACATCCACGTGTACCAAGATTATTTCGTCAACGCACAGATTATTTCGAAAGTCTTCGAGACTTCGAATTCTTTGATAGGTTTCGGTTGTCGAAATCTACTGTATTATTTATAAACGATTTAATTCATCATAAAATTGAACATCCCACAGATAGGTAAAAATATTATATTAAAGTAGGTATTTGAATAAAGATAATTTGTGAAGTATTTAAATAATATACTTATTATTAAAGTTTTCACATAACTATTTTATTTTTAAAGTATTTCTAGAGGTTAGGTTTTAATTTAAAAAACTGAAAGTGTAATAAATGATTAATAATTAAATTCTTATAGCATTCATATTTCTCTTTAAATATCTTACTTTCAAATAAATTTTTTTTATTGAAACTTTCATATCTATGTTTAATTTATATAATATAACACATCAAAAATACATTTTTTTTTTAGGAACTTTGCAGTGACATCAAAACAAATGATATTAATGACTTTAAGGTATTTTGCGACAGGATCATTTTTAGTTGTGTGTGGAGATTTTATTGGTGTGCATAGATCAACAGCTTCAAGAATAATAACAAAAGTATCTAGGGCTATAGCTAGTTTAAGTTCGCTGTACATAAAGTTTCCAGAAGAACCTGATAAAATTGCTAAAATAAGACAAGATTTTTATACAAAGTACAAATTCCCCAGATGTATAGGAGCTGTAGATTGCACACATATCAAAATTAGATCTCCAGGGGGAGATAATGCAAAAATTTTCCGAAATAGAAAACAATACTTCTCTTTTAATGTTCAGGCAATATGTGATGCAAATCTCGAATTTTTAAATGTTGTAGCAAGATGGCCTGGTAGTGCTCATGACTCAACAGTTTTTAATAATTCTGCAATTCGAGGTAAATTTGAAAGAGGAGAAATGGGGGATAGTATTATTATAGGAGATAGTGGATATCCAATCGGACCATTTTTATTAACAAAGCTAACAGTTACATCAACACAAGGTGAACAGTTATATAATGAATCCTTAATAAGTACAAGAAATTGTATTGAACGCAGCTTTGGTGTGCTAAAACGTAGATTCCTTATTTTATCTATTGGAATAAACATAAATGTTAGTAAAGTTGAAGCAGTCATAATAGCAACTTCAGTATTGCACAACATTGCTTGTGACCTAAATGAAATAGTGCCAGATATAAGTAGAGAACTTGAAAATAATATAAATTTGGAAAATTTTGAACAAGGGATACTGGTATAAGGTCGTCAACATAACATAGCAAACGAAATTACAAGAACTACTTTGATTACATACTTTGAAACAATCTAATTTAAATTTAATTAACATTTTTAAAACTATTTAATTATTACTTATTAATAAATAACAAGTTTTTAGTATTTAATAATATGTTTCTTTAATATGAAAATTTTAATATTAAATATTGATATTGTTTTAAAATAAAACAAGTAAAGATGATATAAATTTAATATAGTCGGTATTGAAATAGAATTTATATTTTTAATTTTTAATGAATATTATTAAATTTATTTTGTATTATTATTGTTTAAATTTTTTTTAATGGCCTCTAATTTTAAATCCAAAAGTTCCATTTCTTTTTTATGTATTTCGTTCATTAATTTTATTCGGTGATCTGATTCTTTTTTTTCTATATCAAAACTAAGTTGTTGGCCAGATCTCATTAATTTTAATTTTAAATTATGCTCTTTTTTCATTCTATCTTCTTGATTTACAACCATATTCGTCTCGGAGTTTGCCCATTTTGTCAGCTTATTTTGTAATATATTATTTTTACTGCGACCTGCTTGAACTATTTAAGTATAAAAATTAATTATGTTAGAAATCTACTATAAATACTATCAACATTATAAATATTTAACTGATAGAATGGATAATTTACCCCAAATTTTCTTTTGTACAATCATATTTACAATAAAATATTTTTTAGAAAATTACTCATATTTTATTAGTAATAGGTTTAGATATGTATCAAAATTTTAAATTAATGTTTATTTCAACTTTTTTTTGAACATTTGAACCTTAATACAATAATACTTATTACAAAATACTTACTTTAATATATTTAATATAAAACTACTCATAATAGGTATGTATAGTAATTGCTTAAGCTCAGATACTAATTTAAAATTTATAGTTACCTTTAATTTTCTTTTGTACACTACTACTTTTTATATTTGATTCTGCTACATTTGTTTCATTTACCATTAACGACTCTTCTAATAAAATGAAATATAATTCAAATTTACATTTAAAAATTTGCAAAGTTAAACATAATATAGCCATAAATCAACCTCACCACTAATACCTAGTTTCTTTTCAATATTCATATTTTCATCTTCAGTATCTGATAATTTATTAAAAATATTTTTTGAAGTAATTGACGTTAGCGAAGATGAAGGTTGACTTCTTAACATATCAGGACTATACTCTGACTAATCCAAAGCTATTTCAACGGGCGATGAATTAATAGCTAAAACTGTATTCTGATCTACCTTAGAAACTGCTTCAGGAATTATCAACAAATTATCACTACCAAATTCCGAATGAAATCCAGTCATTCTATGACCAAGAATTTCTTGTAAGTCACTATTAATTTCAGATCACATATTTGTAGAAATTCCTTTAGCAGGTCCTCCACCAGTACCACGTAAATATGCTCTATCGTCAGAAAACTTCCTTTTGGCAGTTTTTTTTTAAATTCTCATACTTACCTTTCAGTGAAAGTTTAACATCACGGTAACATTCACCTCTACATACTATTAAATTCTGACGCTATTTTATCGTACGCTGCAGCTTTTAATTTATTTGAATTGACGTCTGTTTTTTTACATTCAATTAAATTTGTATATTTTTTGACAAGTGATAATAATATTTTTTCCTCTTTAAAGGAAAAATTTACAGCTCTGGATTTAGGTTTCATTTCAATTATAAGAATTATAATTAATAATTATAATATAAGAATTCTAATACATATTCAAAATATTAATAAAATACGGAATAGAGAATTTCGCGTTTTGATGAGTGATATTATTATGATAATAAATTAACAATATCATACACTTATACCAATATATATATAAAACCTACTTATTGAGTGGCTAAACGTAGTTTAACTAATCATAGTTTAAACTACTGTTGTAATACACGTTTAATTTTAATCTTAGTTTAATAACTAAACAAAGTTTAGTTAATCTTAGGTTTAACTGATTATTGTACAACTGGCCCTAAATGGTAGATTAAATTGTGGTTCTTTAATATTTAGTTTAAGATTAACTTCACAGGATTCGACCATTGCTTCTTTAATTTGTGTCAAATCTAATGAAAATAAATTTAGGATATCGTTTTGTCAATTTTATAAAATCATTTGGTTCATTGAATTATTGTAATTTAAGGTGTTCTAATTTTTTTGTTTGCTGCTTCATAAGCACAACTAGAAACAAAACCATGGGGGTGCTAAAATTTTAATAGTTGTCCTCCACAATTAAATTCACTTATATTAATTATAAAATAATATTTAATAATACTGATCAATTGATACATACAATTTGATTAATTTTGAATTACATTTTTACAATAATTTCTATATTTCTTTAATTTTATAAAACTTTTTTTTCATTTAATATTTAAACAATAAAATAATTTTTTTTTAAATTTCTGCAATTTCTCATAGCTTATTGAATATAACTAATTTTTCACATTGAATACTAAAAGTTATTTCACATTTAATATGTAAGACACTTAGGTTTCTAAACAGTTGTTGCATAGGCGTGTTCAGACCCTTTTCGAAGATCTTGCACAAGCTAAATGCACACTGGGTAACTAAAATAGTTAAGTTAGAAAAAAAAAATGTTATAACTTTATATGTTTAGAACAATGTTTTAGTGATACTTTGAAGGTTAATGTAATGTATTATCATCAATCATTGAATTCGAAATATTTGATCATTTATTAATTTTTTTCAAAAATGATACTTAAAGAGCGATATAATTTAAGGTTATATAACTATTGTTAAATAGTTAAATTTGAAAAAAAAAATTTCACTATTGCAATGCTACTACGTCGTCGTTCCCTAAGGTTCTACGGTGTTCATCAACGTGATATATCAAATCCTATCCAGTTAAGGAGCAGTCGGTTGGCTATTTCCTACTACACTAACTGGTCTTTTGAACCGGATCGTTAGACCGATATAAAACAAAGGTTTCTTATTTATATTCAACAGGTCCTAGAAACTTATGATCTGCTTCCACAGACACACGGAAAAAAATAATTTAGTTATAGTAAATGGTTGTTTTTATTATAGTTGGCCTAACAATAAGGTTTGTTACCTTTACTTAAACGTTTAGTTGAGAGTACCAAATATGTTTAGTTGGGTCCCATAGTACATAGTTTTAAGAATACAACTCAATTTTATAGTTAAATATTCATTTAAACCATTTAAAAGGTTTCATCAACCATAACAGTATGATTGTATTTACCGAAACCAATAAAGTACCTTATCATCTATATAAATATATATATATAATATATTTTTATAAGATGTAGGTAAAAACCAATTTTAAAATAACTGTACAGCTGCAGTCGTTTACTTCCATATTTCTTGGAAATTAAGAATCGTGAATTTATGATTACGGACGCGCTATTGTCACACACACACGAGACACGACTGCGCCTATTTATATATAGAAACAATTTTTCATTTCGATATCTACGTTTGTCGATTGATCATTTGCCAATTTGCCCTGATCATTACATGTCAGTTACACGTTTGTAAGTTAAATTTTGATTTTTTACTATGGATCATTTCGTTATAAGAACATTAGAGGAACTAAACATTCCATCATATATTATTGAAGAATTTAAAGGTAAGTACCTATCTTAAAATTAATATAGAATTTAGATATTTTTTACTATAACATTATTGTTATAAAAGTCAATTTTATTTATAATAATTAGTATATATTAGTCTTAAAACAATTTTATTTAAAGAGTAAAATATTGTGTAATAACATAGACAACAACATTAAACTTTTCATTGAAACAAATAAAATAACGTAATATTTATATTTCTAACTAATATATATAATTTTTTATGACTAGATCAAGCAGTAGATGAAGAGGCATTTTTCAGTTTAACTGAATCGATGGTTCGGGAGATTTGCCCTCCCATTGGATATCGGGCAAAAATTTAAAAAAAAATTAATGAATTAAAATTATTGAATGGGCAGGTTTATAGTATTTTTTGAGCATAATATATTAATAATTAAATATAAGTCAATGTTTTTATTAACTTAATTAGGATTAATATTAGTATTAGAATTGATTTATGGTATAATATTAAAAGTTTACCTATATACTACATAGTAAATAAACACTGATTTTTTTATATTTTTACATTTTCTTATATAAATTCATTTTACTAATCATCTCACCAATTTTCATTTTTTCTATCAATAGTTTTGTTGTTTAATGCAGTTTATAGTGGTATCATTTAGTTTTTATGAAACTTCAATAATCTGAAAATTAGAGTTATTTATTGTTAGCACATGAACAAGCTTCTGTTGTAAATGTTACTTGCATGTGACGTGCATTACGTTGATACCACATTATATGAATTATAATAACATATTAAATATATATTTACATATAATCTGTTTAAATACTAAATTTTAACAGCTACAGTTATTTTTCAGTTTAAAGTAAATTTTACATGTTTATAATATAACTGTATTTTCTACTTTTGCTGATAAAATGTATTTGTTCTAAAAATATTATATTTTTTTTAAAAAATCATTTTATGGGTAATTTTCATTTAAAATTTTAAACTGTATTTATAATTGTATAGGTTTCTTCTAATTCCTCTTTGGATACACCAAATTTTAATATTTTGGCTGATGGTAATTTGAGTGACGTGAATAATTTATTGAATCCACAGGAAATTTCTAATGTTGAATCAAGTATGCTTTATTTTATTGTTTTTATTATTTCATTATTTAAGAATATTAATTATTTTAACCAATTTATAGGTTCATTAATTGAGAATTTTGATTGTACAGCTCCTGCAATTAATTTTATTGATAAATCTAACATCAACTATACTGAAATACCTAGCACCAGCTTTATTGATACACACGGTCCTAGTAACAGTACCAGTTCTAACATTGATAAAATTGATACACAAAATACTAATAAAGCCACTGTACGTTTATTAAGTTAATATAGTATATATAAAATATACAAAATATACTAATTAATATATTATATAAATGTTATATAATTTTATTTTTATTATACAGGTATCATACCTATATGTTGTATTCTTAACATTTTCTTTAAACGATGTTAGTGCATTATTTGTTGTCTCTATCTAGGGTTCAGTATATCAAAATAACTATACACAGAACAAAAATCTTGCATTTTAGGATAAATTTAGAACTTATAAGCTTATCGTCAAATTTAAAGTGAAGAATATTTTTGAGAGTCATTCACATATCCATTTTGTAAAATATTTCCGTAAAGAAGTATTGGAGGTTTGACTTTGATTTTTTAAATTAAAAACAATTATTTTTTATTAAATAGTTTATAAAATGGATATGTCTGATTTGTAAAACAGACATATCTTTTAGTTTAATAATAAACGTTTAAGCTCTAAATGTACTCTAAGTGTCACAAAATTTGTATGCTGCATATGATTATTTTGTTGTATTATAAATTAGGCAGACAGAGATAGTAAATTGCATTTTGACATTCTCTTTTAGTTAATACTAATATAATGAATTTTTTATCACAGACATTGGATGCATCAAGCATTAACTTGAAAGCTATTTTGAATAATTATCATGATGGCCAAATTATTATAGATAATTATGAAAAATTTAACAAACTTAGTGGGCTATTGAGAAATAAGCTATCCCATATTATTATTACACATTTTCTTAAAAATAACATAGAAAAAAGAATATCTACAGAACAATTCATTGCATTGTCTCAAGAAATTTGTCATTTATTTTCTTGTGAATCCAAAGAGACATATTATACGCCGTATAAAAATGAGGCAAATATAATATCTCCAGCTAGAGGTAAACTATGGGATAAATACAATAATTTAAGGAAAGATATAAGAAAAACAAACGTAATATCCAAGAGGGTTACTCCTTGAAGACTCTTTTATACCTAGTGAAGGTATAGTAATCCTGTGTAATTTTTTAACTAATATAATATGTATATCCTAATCTTTTATTCTTTAGAATTAGCAGAAGATATTATATGGCTAAAAAATAACTGTTCCCCTTGGAATATCGTTGAACAAAAGTGGATAAATACATTCCAAGAGAGGTATCATGATTTATTAAAAAATGATGACAAAAATATATGTTATCTAGAAGTTTATCCACCTCTCAAGAGCCCACTAGGTTTCACTTTGGTAAGTATGAAATACTTTTAAAAAAAATTTTATTAGTTATTAAATAAATACATGATTACAGATCGATTTAGATTTTAACCAATTATATCCACAAAAAGGACTAGTACTTTTTACTAAGTTTGAAATTTTAAAAAATAAAATATCAAATTATATTAAAATAAATAAAAGGCAAGAAATTGATAGCAAACTTATTGATCAGATTATAAATCCTTCAGTTTCTGGTAATTATTTAACAGATAATTATTATATTATTAGTTACATTCTGTATGAAAACATCTTCCTTAGATTTAGCTTTTATATATATTCATTCCTGATTTAAATAAAATAATGTTTGTACACTTTTATATTACTTCAATACATAGTGCAGTATTAATTCTTGGAATTTTATAGAATTATTTATAAAAAAAAAACAATTGTTTTCAGGTATTGATACAATTGCTACTTTAAAAGTATTTATAAAATTATTTAAGCCCATTAATGTAGCAAAAAGAACGCAAACTGGATTAAAAAAAACTTTTATCAGACCATCAAAATTAGAAATTCAACAATCATTTATTTATTATGTGAATGTATGTATTTTCTTTTTAAAAATATTGTATTACTAATATTGAAATAATTAATTATTACTTAATTTTTTTATAGACTGTGTCACAGTTGAAAGAAGTGGATGATGAAAAATCAAAGAAAGCATTAAGAACGGGAGAAAGACTTCAACCATATATGATTTTTATAGAAACTAACAGTCAGGTGACTTCTTTTTATGTTATAATTAACAAGTATTTCTACAAAGTAGAGAGTGCACTGAAAGCAATAGATATTTGTTTTAAGTCTTTTTTTGTTTTTCACTTAAATTATCCCCCTCAATGTGAACAAATTTGGCAATTTATTCAACAATTTATTTATGACATTACTACAAAGTTTGACAAAAAATTTCAAAATGTAAGTTCAATGACTTGAATAATTGTTAATTAATAATCATTTTATACAACTTAAGAAGCTTAATACATGACAGTAATTTATTTTAATTTTATTTAAAGCAGTTTGTTAAGTTAATGTTTCTTTTTTTCTTTTTAATTGTATTTAATAAATTATAAAATGCCATCTTGCTTTATTTGTTTTATTGATGTAAATAATTTTAAAAGTCTAGTCAGGCATATCAAATTATTTCATTCCTTTGAACAAATTATAGAGTATAAATGTATAGAGCAATCATGCTTCAGATGCTACAGCTCGCTAGATTCCTTTAATAGACATTTATTGAGGCATACTGTAGTTGACCAAGAATTTTCTAGTAATTTACATACACAACTTCTAAATGTTAACACATCATATCAAAAAAGTAATGAAAAAATAGACATTCCTGAAATTATAATTCCCCATTATGAAGTATCCATAGAGGCATTTAAACAAATTGTTATTAGGAATGCAATAATTTTTGTATCAAAATGGTATAATGAAGCTGTTATACCCAGAAATAAATTACAAATTCTTATAAATGACCTCGATGGATTTAATGATGATTGTATGCAAATTATAAAAAAAGAAGTATTATATAATTTAGAAAAAAACAATAGTGATTTAAATTTAATTTCTAAAATATCAGAAATGTTTGATATTATTAATAATCCCTTTATAAATTTAAAATCTGAATACAAACGTTTGCAAGTTTTAGAAGATTTAGGAGTTTATATAAAACCAATTGAAGTAACCATAGGTAATAAAATGAAAAATATTACTAAAGATGATAACATTGTTATTGAATCTGTTAATATAATGTTGTTTTATTCCATTAAGGCATGTCTTTAAAGTATTTTTTGAACAACCTAATCTATTAAAAACAGTTTTAAAATATTTTGATTATTTAAATTCTATGTCTGGGGGAATTGTTTGCAGTTTTATACAAAGTGAAGTTTGGAAAGTTAAATGTAGTAATAATTCAGATAAAATAATCATCCCTTTCTTTTTGTATTTTGATGAGTATGAAATAAATAATCCTCTAGGTGCTCATGCTGGGAAAAAAAAAATTGGGTGCAGTTTATATATCATTTGGGTCATGCTTCCCTCCAGAATTCCGGTCTTCATTAAATTACATTTTTCTTGCACTTCTTATTGCTAACTCTTACTGCAATAAAAAGATTATTAATGAAATTAATTATTTACAAAGCAATGGTATAATTGTAAATGTAGAAAATAAAAATTACACAGTTAACTTTTCCTTAGCATTAATTCTTGGAGATAATTTGGGCCTACATTCAATGTTAGGTTTTAGTGAAAGCTTTATGGCAAACTATCCTTGTCGATTTTGTTTATGCTCTAAAATTGAATGTAATTATTTAACAGTTCAAGATAATAGTAAAATGAGGACTGAAAAAAATTATTCACAGGGTATAGCTATAAATAATCTATCACTTACCGGTATCAACGAAATTTGTGTATGGAACCAAATTGATAATTTTCATGCAGTTAACAATTATTGTGTAGATTCAATGCATGACATTTTGGAAGGGGTTTGTTCTTATGATTTATCTGGTATTTTATATGAATTTATAATTAATTTAAAATATTTTTCTTTGGATACATTAAACAATCGCTTACAGTATTTTAATTATGGTCCTTTAGAAATCCAAAATAAACCTCATTTGATATCTATGGATGTTATAAGAAATAAAAACAAAATTAAAATGTCAGCAAGTGAAGTTTTATGCTTCAGCAGACATTTAGGTATTATAATTGGTGACCTTATACCTATTAATTCAGAATTTTGGCAATTATATATATTACTTAGACAAATTATACAGATAACAAATTTAAAATCAATACAGCCAGAACATGCATTATTATTAAAAATACTAATTACAGAACATCATGAATTATATTTAAAATTATTTCAAACTCACTTAAAACCAAAGCATCACCATTTATTGCATTATCCATATATAATGAGTAAAGTTGGTCCTGTTTCTCATTTATGGTCTATGAGATACGAATCTAAGCATAGGGAATCAAAATTAACAGCCAATTCTATTACGAGTAGAAAAAATATTTGTTACTCATTAAGTGTAAAACACCAACTAAGACTTGCATATCGATTATTATCTAAATCTGACACATTATCTTCATCTTTGGGGTCATTAACCTTTGGAAAAATAATAGAGATGACTAGAATTGATATTGACAATATTCAAAATAAAATATGTAATCAGACTGTTAATTTAAATTCTGTGAGTTTTGTTTCATGGGTTCTATTTAAGGGAATTCGCTACACAACCAAACAGAGAATGATAATTATAATTGATGTTAAAGATTTGCCTATATTTATCATAATAAAATATATTTTTTTTAACCTCCTATGTGACATACCATTTATAATTGGTCAATGTATAAGTACTTTGGGGTTTAATGAACATTTGCAAGCATATGAAATAGAAAACAGTGACGATTTAGTTTGTATTTCATTTGATAATCTTCTTATAGAACATAGCCCATGTGTTTGTAGTACTATGTCTGATGGGCATACATATATATCATGTAATTTTTAAAATTTTACTATAACTTATTTAATAATTTTGTATTTATTTTAATGTATATAATATTATAATGTATTTACTTTCCTATATTGTAATTATGTATATACAATTATTATAAAACAATAAAGATATTTTTATGACATACCTATATTTTTGTACTATTTTATTTTTATATATATCCTGTCCTAGTAGTTTATATAACCATTTCAAAATGGTTACTACAAACAAAAAAATTGTTACCATTCCCTTATAATATATTTAGAAATACTATATATCGTCCTTAAAACTTAGGTTAGGACAACCATAATTTTTAGTTAATGTAAATTCCAACCATAACTTTTGGTTGATGAGATTCCAACCATAATTTTTCGGTTAAATTTCCAACTAAATGGATTTAGTGCTATTAACTATGTTAAATGGTAGTCCCTATACCTACCATTGATTTTGGTTAGGGTAACTATTTAAATGGTATCTATAACTATACATTTTTTTCCGTGCACAAACAACAATTTTGGCAACGAAAACAAAACCAATATATTAAATAATATTATCAATAAACAAATACACTATCACCTGGGTAACCCTGTTCTTGGAGGGTAGTTTATTATAGACCACAGGTGAAGGGGAGTACGAGACAAGCTTGACATCACTCATAATTTAATTTAAATGAAATACAAAAATACGTAAAACTAAAACGACCGCTCGTTAAGATTGTTAAAACTCGACTCATTGTGTGTCGTACTCAATTCACCCGTGCCTAGAGGTCACTTACCCTGGCACCACAAGATTAAAATTATGAAAAAAAAATATACCACGAATTAGTAACGAATTCGTAATTTTTCGTAACCAAAATTCCCGAATTCGTAACCTTATTTAAATCCCTTTAAAACTGTTTTTTATTTGTGGGTGCCAGGGTAATATTACCCTGGCACCCGCAATGGTCAAAAATCGACCTACAGACTCCAAG
>CM023362.1:24262861-24321154 GCA_013282895.1 Eriosoma lanigerum | reverse complement strand
TTGTTTACGTGATACATTTAAGGTTAAAGTCACGATTAATCATCAAACATTGAATTCGAAATTTTTGATAATTTTAAATTTTTTTTCAAAAACAACACTTAAAGAGCGATAATTCAATGTTAAATAGATAAATTAGAAAAAAATTTTTTTTTTACTTTATATGTTTAGAACTTTGTTTACGTGATACATTGAAGGTTAAAGTCACGATTTATCATCAAACATTGAATTCGAAATTTTTGATAATTATAAATTTTTTTTCAAAAACAACACTTAAAGTGCAATAATTTAATGTTTAATAGATAAATTTGAAAAAAAAAAATTTTCAATTCATATGTTTCTACGAAAGTTTTAATGAAACTTTAAAGGTTTAAGTCAAGTATTATCATCAAATATTGTATTCGAAATTTTTGGCCATTAATAATTTTTTTTCAAAATCAACAATAAAAAAACGATAATAGAGGGTAAATTGATAAAATTCGACAAAAAAAAAAATTTTCAATTACTTTGTTGAGAACAATATTTTAGTGATACTTTGAAAGTTAATGTCTTGTATTATCATAAAACATTGAATTCGAAATTTTTGATAATTTTAAATTTTTTTTCAAAAACGACACTTAAAGAGCGATAATTCAATGTTAAATAGATAAATTAGAAAAAAATTACTTACTTTTTTTAAAGAAACATATAAATAAATAAATAATAAATAATATAAACTCTTCTATTTGGGCTACAATGTTTATCAATACACCAAAATATGGGTTTTTTCGAAAACTTTAAGTGTATTTATATATTTAAATAATATTTATATTTTTTTATAACACACTTTTTTAATATATTACCTGTTAAAAATGTTGAATGTATTTTTCAGCTACTTTTTAGTTATTACGCATTTGAGGAAACTCGATATTATTGTTCACATCTTAAATTCTTAAGACGACGCTAAAGCTAAACCATATTTGTTGTCCCTGTCTATCCATTGGAAAACAGTAAAATCATAGCTACTTAGAACCTAAATGCCATCATTGTAGTTAAATTAACAAATTAAATATTTATCACCAAATTTAAAGATTAGATTAGATTTAAATGGCTTTTTGTAAAATGTCATTTGACAATAAACTTAGTTATGAAAAAAATTAACTTTTAAAATGCTTATAACTGGGTTGTTAGATGAAATTTACAAAAATACCACCAGTTTTTTAGTTAAATAATATTTAATGGTCTATCTACCAATTAAGGAATATATAAAATACAAATATATATTATTATGTAAATATGTTACTTGTGCTAAAACATAATTGTCAATTCAATTTTAGAAAGCTCCTTTTTAACAGCTGTTAAATTAAACCAATAGGTAGTGGTTTCTGAATTTTAGAAATGGAAATTTTTATTTGATAGTGGGACCATCATTTCAAACAAATATTTAATGTTAAACAAATGGCAAATATTTGATAAAATATTTGACTGTGTGAACCGGATTTAATGGCAAAGCCGTTACAGTTCCGTTAATTTGAGAAGCTTTATGAAGAAATGGATAGTATTCTCATATCACTTCTTCTTCACTTGTAGAACGTTGACTACCGAGAGGAAAAGTTCTTACAAGACTTGTCGAACTTTTTGAAGAAGTCACGTATTATTTGAAAACGATTAAGTAAAATTCTTCCGTGATGAGAAGTTTATTTTAAAACTTACGCACTTAGCAGATATATTTTCAAAATTAAACGAACTTAATTTATATTTGTAAGGAATAGACGGAGATATATTTTCAGCTCATGACAAAATTCGACCTTTTATGAAAAAACTTTTGCTGTGATAAAATAATATTAAAAACAGTATGTTTGGCTCTGTTGAATCATTTTCTCATTTCATAATTGAAAATCAAATAGAAGTTGATGATAAAATTATTACATTTATTTCTAATCATTCAAATACACAGAAAGATAATTTTGATTCATATTTTCTGAGTGAGATGGAGAATTATTAATAATTTTAATGGGTATCAAATCCATAATGAATAAGTGGTAAAGAAAAATTTATCGAACTATTTTAAGATAGTTTATTTAAAATTAATTTTAATAAAAAAAATTAATAGGTTTCTGGTTGCCTGTTCAAGAAACTTATCCAACTGTTTTCAATGAAGGTGTAAAGATGTTACCGCCGTTCATTTTATCATATAATTGTGAAGTGGGATTTTCATCAATGGTCGCTATTAAAACTAAATTATGGAGCAAATATTTATATTGTCAAACTCATTGTATCTCAAGCTAACAAATTTTGAAGTGTATATCTCAATGTAGTATTGAAAAATAGGAAACAATTTCACCCTTTACATTAAAATTATATACCTACTAGTTCCTTTTTTTACCAACTAAATAAATAATTATAAATATTCCTTGAAATAAATTTTTAATTAAAATTTACTATTTTTAAAGTTTTCTCGTTATCAACTGATCCATGAACAGCAAAAAAAAAAGGCTATTGATATTATTGTGGGTTGCCAAAATTTAAATAATTTCCGAAATGGGTAGTACCCTCTGGTTAAAAAATGTTATGTGCTAGAGCTAGATAACCATCGTTTTATGATAAACTGATAACAGTTTCAATAACAAAAAAACATTTTTTTAAGTTAGTCGAGTGAATGTTAGTCATTAATATTCTTAATACATTATATAATATATAGTTAGGACATGAAAAAAATATTATTTTAATTATTTTAGTTTTTATTTTAATAAATTGAACTGAAAAAAATACTAACATAGTCATATAAGGTCAAAATAAATTAACTACGTTTGACTATAGTCAATACATCCAGTTTTTCATACTTTGTACAGTTTAAGAAAAGGTGTCATCAAACAGTCATAACAAATCGATAAAACTTAAAAAGTAGTTTTATATATGTAATTTTTATTGTGAAAATAACGTTTCGATAGGAAATGAGAGCATGAGTTATGGAAAAGTCGAAATTTCATCGTCTTCAAGATGATAAGAATATAAATATAAATAAGTCTGGGTACTACACCCAAGTTTAGTGGCAGTTAAATAATTGAAGATCGATGACGAAACTAAATTATATCTTATCTATAAAAAATAATCTGGTGTGGAAAAACTATACTAGATTAAAATCTTCATAATCTAACATGACGTTAAATAATTTGTTAAATACACAATTAACTGACAGTGTAAATCGCTGAATCATTGCTTCCTACTATAACCGCCACCAAATCTAATCTACTCAGGGATTATGGAAAAAACAACACACGACTAACATTACGAAATGAATACAATCGTAAATAAATAAATAAATAAATAAACAAATTAAACAAATAAATACATAGACAATAACGAATAGTGATATCGTGAATAGTGAAGTGACCCGACGCAGTAACGTAATCGAATTATGAATGGCGTAAACATTTTTGTTCATCGATAATCAAGCTGGCTCTTGTCTCGATGGAGGCGGCGGATGTCCTTGCTGGTTCTGGTTGTTTTGGTGCTGCAACATACGCTGTCTGTTCCTGCGCCGACTGCTCCGGCTACTAAAGTTGGTCCGCGGCGACGGCGATTGCGACGGTGGCGGTGACAATTGCGACGGTAGCAGACCAATTTCAGCCCCATCCGATACTTCCACTCCACTCGGGCCGCCACGAGGCCGGCGCCGTCGTTGCTGAAGTTTCCATTGTTCATTTTGCCCGTTTTGGTCCTGTATGATATGCTGTTGCTGATCATTCTCTTTCTGATGCTGCACATTTGGATGGTGTCCGTTTTGATGTTGTTGCCGTTGGTCCATTAACATCTCCAGCTGGCGACGCATCTGTCGCGCATGACGTTTACGTTGCTCTTGAATCCGTTGACCGTGTTCCACAATCAGTCGGGCCACGCGCCTTCTATTGTGTCATACAAATCACATAAATAAAATATTAAACAATTACACGACCGGCCTATCTCACGACAGTGTATTTCACGAAAACTGGCACTCTTCTGAATCGCGTTTGGTGACATTATTTCAGGGGCTCTTAATATTGGCTGGTAAAGAGCTGATAGTTCTACGAAACAACAGGTGGTCAAACATCAACAGCATCATTGTAATTTTTAATATTATTCTGTCATATAACTACGCCAAATATTTTACCCACACATATTTTTTTTCATCACTATTATAACATGATAAATAACTTGATTTATCATGGTCACAGTCGCGTTACGTAGAATACTACATACCCATCATATCATCGTATATATATTTTTAATGCAATATTTATTAATTAGATTTGTTTTTACAAAAAAAAAAAAAAAAAATTTCGATATATAATTAGTAGAATTATTCATAATTTGTATTAAAATAAAAAGCATTTAAATTATAGTATAAAATTAATTATATATACAAATAAGTCATTAATTTAAACTTGTTTGACACATGTTTAAGTGCGCCTACATTAAAACGTCCACCAAGCGCGCTTAAGTCGAGTAACAATTTTTATAAAATATACTATAGGAAATTATCTAAACAGATAAGTGAAATTAATAATGTGGGTTACAATATATAAATACTATATTATACGATATATAATATTGTAAACATATTTCCATTCCCTTAAATTGTTTTTCTTACTCCCTTGGAATCTATGCAGAAACATACTTACTTGACAGCTTGTGTACAACAAGGGTTTAACTCGCTTGGATCGTCCTCGTCTTGCTCATCGGTGACTACATCGGCACCAATAACACTTCCCTCTTCGCCAACACCGCTAATGTTATCAGCTACACTCTCATCTCCACCTCCAGTTCCTGCATCGGAAGCCACAGTTTGCCCAGCGTCAAATAATTTTTGCTTAGCTGCTGTTAATTCACCTTCCATTTCGACTAAACGGTTCGTCGTGACTTCGAGGACATTTTCCAAATTTTTGACCTCGTTTCTTGCGGCGGTCCGGCCGAATTCTACCTCAGCCAGCCAGCCCGAAACGTCCGAAAGCTGGCTTTCAATTTTCGCCTTTGCCTCTTCTGCTTCCAACAGCTTCTGTTCCGCTTCTTCCGCCCTCTCTATACAATCAAATATAATGAAAATTATAAAACTATACTCGTTTATTCTCAAAGAAAATTATATAATACAGATCTTTTAATAGAGTTGGTATAGTAATTTCCGTTTTTTTATAGATATGTACATTTTAACAATTTAATTTATGTCCATCTTTGAAATAGATTAATTTTAATAAGTAAAAATGAGAAGACAAAATTTGTTTTTAAATATTTATCGATCTATTACAATAATACGAACTCACCTGTACACCGGTCTCGTTCCGCACGGGTTGCTTCCAACAAGTCTTCATACCATAACGCCGTCGTATCCACGGCTCGGCGCAACTTGACCAGCTCCGCATCCGCTTCGGCTCTGGCCTTGCGTCCAGCTTCAACGGCTGCTTCCATCGCACCCGCTGACACAGCTCGTTCACGGTCAATTTTAGCGGTACGCCGTATTTCATCTGCCATCAATTCAGCCCTAGCCCGTTCAGCCATTATCGCTTCCTGCATTCGCTCCGACCACTTAATCAAATAAAAAGAAATATAATGTATAATATGATCCCATAAGATTGAAAAAATTATATTAATGAGTTATTTTATAATTTTTGTTTATTTATTATTAAGATATTATGCAATTAAACATTGCAATACTTGTTCTCAGCAATAGCAGGTAGTGGCATTTCAAAAATATTTGATAATGAAGTATAATTTTCTGTTTATAAAATTTAAAAAAGTAACATGAGAATTTATATGTATATTAAATTGAAATATATTTTCATTACTAACATACTATCATAATGTCGAGAATTCAATTTTATTATTTATCCAAATTCCAAAATTCCGAATATCAACATTTTTAAAAAGTAGTTTAAATTTAATATTAAAGAAAGATGGCAGAACTTGAAAGATACAATTACAATGGCTGCAACGAAAACTCTAGGAAATAGCAACAATGCAGCAAGAAAGGAATGGATTACAACAGAAATAGTCAACATGATAGAGGAAAGAAGGTTATACAAGAGTTTGAACTGTATAGATTGACAGGAAAAATACAGAGTATTGAGGAATCTAATCATTAGGAAATAGAGGGGGGAAAAAGACAAATATTTGGAAGAAAAGTGTAGTGAAATAGAAACCCTCATAAAGACAGGCAGTAGTCATGAAGCATATAGAATGGTGGAAATGTCTTTTGGTCAACATAAGCCCCGAGGAGGGGGAATAGAAGATAACAACGCGAGAATGCTATATAAAGAAAATGATATAGCGAAAAGATGGAAAGAATATCTAGTAATCCTGTACAAGGAGGAAACACCTAAAGAAAATGAAACCAACGAATCAAACAAATCAAATGAAGATGATAAATTTGAAGAAGATGGCGAAATAGACCCAATTATGAGAGAAGGGTTCGACAAAGCTTTACGGAATCTGAAAAATAAAAAAGCAGCAAAAATCGATGGAATACAAGCGGAGCTTTGAAAGGAAGCGGGAGATAAAGCTATAAGGGAATTATTTCAAATTATCAAAGTCAAATACGAAACAGGTAATTGCCTGAAGATTACGTAAAGAGCCTAATTATCCCCATCCCAAAAAAAACAGCAGAAAAGAAATGTAAAGAATACCGTACCATTAGCTTACTATCCCATGCCTCTAAAGTACTAACAAAGTTTCAAACGTACTGAAGGTAAAATAGAACAACCGTTGACAGAAGACCGATTCGAGTTTAGAAGAAATATGGGAACGAGAGAAGCAATATTGGCGTTAAGGATAATCATTCAAAAAAGGATTTGGAAAGACAAACAAACATTTATAGCTTTTGTGGATATCGAAAAAGCATTTGATAACGTAAACTGGAAAGTCATGTTTAATATGATAAAAAGATTAGGGATAAAATACATAGATAGGAAACTTCTGTATAACGTATACAAGAATGAATTCGCAGTTATAAGGATCCAAGATGAAGAACTAGAAGTAAAAATAAATAGAGGAGTTAAACAAGGTTGTACATTATCCCTAATTATATTCAACGCATATATTCAAGAAGCAATAAATATGATGAAGGAAAAAGTCAATCTACGGATAAAGATTAATGGACAAAAAATAAATATATTACGTTTTGCCGATGACATAGCTTTAATTGCTGAAAGCTAGAAAGATCTGGCTCAACTAATTAAAACTATGGATAAAATATTCAAAAGAGTTGGGAATGAGAATAAATGTGAAGAAAACAAAAGTACTGGTATGTGAAAGAGAAAATACAAGAATACAGATAAAAATACAAAACCAAACAATAGAACAAGTAGATGAATTTACATACCTGGGAAGCGCATCAGCAAGAATAGAAGAAACAGAAGTGACATTATAAAACGTATCTGTCAAGCTAAAATAGCTATTAACAAAAAGAAAACTATATTTACATCAAGAAACATGAGTCTAAAAATAAGAAAAAACCTATAAAGACGTATGTATGGAGCATTGCCCTGTACGGGTGTGAAACCTAGACAATAGCAATGGAAGAAAAAAGAAGACTTGAGGCGTTTGAAATGTGGTACTATAGATGGATGCTAAGGATAAGTTGGATGGACAGAGTAACCACATTCATTTTATTACAGAGTAATAAAAGTACTGGAAAGAATATCAGATGGAAAGTTACTATGGAAGACATAGTCAGAAGACGGAACGAATGGATAGGTCATATAATAAGACACAAAGGATTGCTGAAATTGATAATAGAAGGAACAGTAGAAGGAAAGAACCGTAGGGGTAGACCATGACTGAAATTCATTCGACAGATAATAAAGGACCAAGGATGTGAATCATATGTGGAAATGAAAAGGAAGACGGATAGGAGGGAAGACTAGAAGATGGCTGCAAACCAATCTACGGATTGAAACCATAGAGAGAGAGAGTTTAAATTATCGTATGATATTATTATAGTTTTAATTATATAGATAATTATATAAGTATAATTTAATATTATGATATTTATGTGTTTTTAAAAATCTGAAGACACTTTTTCTGGTAAAAATAATGGTCCAATTAGCACAAATAGAGTATGCTTTCGGTTGCAAATTACATCTACTTGGTACTTTATTTAGCTCATTTTCCAAATTTCTTTAAAGTTTTTTCTTAGGAGAAAAAAAATTACTAAAAAATGACGGAAAATCGTCAAAATTCTTATAGGTAGTTCACAGTTTACTTACGTGGTAAAATTTAGGATTGATTTTCTGACTAAATATATATCTTTGAAATTTATCCAAAAATGTTTAAAATATTAACTGCAATTTTGGGTAATCGTATTTAGAACTAAAAGTTACTTAATCTGTTACTTAGATGATATTTAAATTAAAGCTTTGTGCTGTAACAATTTTAATAATTAAGTATAATTTTTAATTTACAAAGTTTGAAGTTCAATGATGAATTTACACCCACCCGCTCAGGGACCACATTCAGCTACAGTATTTGGTAACCTGTATTAGCGCCACTGTAGAAAATAATATTATTGTATAATGTAGTTTTTGTTTTAATTGATTATGGAAGACAGTAATAAACAACTTTTTTGAATATGGATAAGGGAATATTTGTATACTTGCCGCGGAATAAGACCAATCGTGCATGACTTTAAGATAATAAATACCATTATATATAATTTAATATCACGTTGTATAGCACGGACTGAATATTTTGTAAATAACGGACGATTTAGCGTTATTTTTACCGAGTCATAATTTTATTCCGCGGCGTGTATATTTATAAGTTACAATGGTAGTTAAATATATACCCTAGTCTCCAAGGCAGCAACCAATTCGGTTCGGTCTTGTTCCCATGTTGCACGAGCTTCAGTCAGCTTGCGGTCTGCTAGTTCCTGTTGTTCATCGGCAGCCTTACGACTTGCTGCCATCGCGTCTCTCTCCCACTGACGCCATTGTCGGCGTACTTGTCTTTCGGCAGCGTCAGCCGCTCGCTGTTCCCGTTCCTCCGCCTCAGCCAACAGTTGTCGTTCCCGAGCCGCCATTTCTGCACGGTGTTCTCGTTCTAGTTTAGCCATCTTCGCCGCCTCCGCTTCAACCAATGCCTGTTGTCGGCGCTCGGCCTCAGCCAAAAGCTCTCGTTCGTGTTTCGTAGTGTCTGCTAACAATTGCTGTTCTCGCTTTGCTGCTTCTACCACTGCAGCCGCTACTGCTTCCCGCTCGCGCTTGGCAGATTCTACAGCAGCTAACCGACGTTCGCGTTTTGCCGTTGCCACCATTTCTTCCGCCTCTGCCTTGAGCTCCTTCTCTCGTTTAGACAACCTTGCATCCGCCTCAGCCATAATTTCGCTTTCCCGACTGGATATTTTGGCATTAACCAAACTCTCAAACTCCTGCTTTTGATTGGCCAACCGCTCTTCCAGTTCACGTTCCCGTTTCATCAACACGTCCTTTAGGTGACGCTCGTGTTCTACCATTTCCTCAGCTAACTTCTGTTCGCGTTTCATCGACTCATTAGCCAATTCGGCCACCCGACACTCCAAAGTACGGTTTAATTCACGCTCACGTTCAATCAATTCATCAGTCATTTGGCGTTCATTTTCCGCCAGTCGTACTTTCCACTGTCGATGGACCTCACTCAACTTCCACTCGAAGTCTTCAATCAAACGACTCTCCACGTCTTGAACAGCCGCTATAGTTGCATCGACGTTCGATACCAAGTCAGTGGTCGTCAATAGACTTACAGACTCGACGACACCAATATCCGTTGGTTCCGACTGTGATTTGTAGTGCATCTATTTAGTATGAATTAGTATTTTTTATTATAGAAATATAGATATTATGTTTTTTTCTTAAAAATTGTCCAATTCTTACCTGTTTGGAATGCAACATCGCTGTCGTAGATTGATCTTCATCGTTTGTATTAGTGTCCACGGTGTTATCAACTGGTGTAGTAGATAATGTAATCGAATTATGATCAGTGTCTTCCTCCTCTTCGTTGTCGTCGTCGTCAACATCTGCTTTGTCCTCGCCAACGGCGGTCACGTCGGGTGGCGTAATGCGAACGCCCCCATAGTTGTCGTTACTAATTATAACCAATGGCTCTGCCACAATGTTAGAAGATCGCAGTTTACGTCGGCCACGTCGTGAACCTTTCCGTTTTACCACATTGTCGTTGCAATTGTGATGCATAATGACATCGGGTGGTGGAGGTGAAGTGGACAATTCTCTGGTCATTGCAACAGCGTCGCGGTCGCAGTTTCTATTATCTCGTTTTATGGTATCCTTGTTGTCATCTTCACATGTCACGTTCGCGACAGTCGTGTAACAGCTAACGTCACTATCACCGTCGTTATCACTAGACGACATTGAATTCGAGAAGAATTGCTCTCCCTCGTTTTCAACGTCGTTTTTGCAATCAAATATTTCGTTTCTGGTTACGTCATCTTGACCGCTACCACATGCGAAGACTTGTGTTGCCGTGACAAGAGTACCATCGTTAGAAGTCGTGGTAATGGTGTCGTTTGTTGTGATTTCTTCAAGATTCTCAATAGTTGTTTGTCCGTCGTCGTCGTCAGTGGTGCTATCAAGACTATAATAAAACAGTTTCATATTTTAAATATAGATTCAGGAGGTAGGGGAGGTCAAATAGTTTTTAATTTTAAAAATTGTCTATACCTATTGTTAGTTAATTTGTTTTGAACAAAAATGTTATACAATATATACCTGCAGTATAAAATTAATATTTAAATTAAAATGTTATAAACTAACTTTATACTTTATGCTTTGTAATTATTATTTTAATTAATTAGAAACATTGATACAATCTATAATTAGACTATGGCATTGTCAACAGCATATTTTATTGGCTACAATAAAATAAAATTATAGACAGTAATATTGACGGTTTGTATTATTCTGATTTGAATTATTATTTTGCATATATAAAACTCAATGCATTGTTTTGCATATTTCTGTAAAATTTAACTTAATAACCTTAATAACTTGTTATTTTCATGAAAGATTGTTAATATTATATGAATTGTATTAATAAAATATTAATATAAAATTTATGAAGTAACATTATTAAAAGATTATTAATTAATCTTACGGTAACCTTAATTCTGTGGCCAAATTTTTTTATCATAATGTCTTTAAATGTTATGATAATGTTGTTAAAATATTTAGTATAATATTATGATTATTTTTTTAACATTCTGATAATATCATGATAACATAAAATTGCTGTCTGGGAAATTATATAAAAGAATACTCAATCCCAATAGTCTTGCCCCTTGATAATTTTTTTAAATATAAAAATCGGTATTGTTTTCCTTTTTATAGTATGTGAGAAATAAATTATTTATGATTTAACATAATATGTTAAATATAAATCTTATATTATACAATTAATGTTTTTAAATTTTTCTTGTATTTAAATTATTAAATAATACTGTAAATTATTACAGATTATAGAACTAAACGTTGTACAAGAATAATTTACTGCCACTCTACATGCAATTTAAAAAAAACACTTTTTATGGTGAGTTTTTAAAAGATTACAGTTAGACAAAAAAAAAACATTTTTCATCATTGAAATTGTGTTTTGTAGTTATAGCATTATGTGCAACATAATTAATTTTCATTATATTTTTTTGCTACCAGATTATTTAATTGTAATTATTATTATTATTATTAATTCGTAATAAATTCGTATAATTGTTTGTTACGAAACTATAAGAAGACTAAAAATGAATCAAATGCAGAAATTGAATATCCAATCAAAATTTATATACCTAGGGCAACATTCCGTTTAAAAAATAATAAAGTTAATACAATTTTAGTACATATAACTAGTGATTGAAGTCATTTGATATATTTCACAAAATCGTGAAATATTGAATTTTAACACGTTTTAAACACAACTATTTTCAATTAATTACAATAGTACATAATTACAATATTACATTATAATTATCACAATCCAGACGAAATTTCTTAATTTAGAAAATATCGTATGAATAATATAGGAAATAATAATAATTACCTACACGTGTCATTCTTGAATCATTTGTATTGTAATATACCTAAATTTATAATAATCATATTATTTTTCACATTTATCTGTCAACCCTATGTGATTTATTATATTGTTTTCTTGTAAGTTTAATGTGTTTTATTTATTATAAATACAACTATTTTTAATTAATTACAATATTACTATACAGTTGTAGATAACACGTATTTTTCATGCGGCATGGCGCCTTAATAGGTTATAATTTTATTAATATAATAATTCATAATTATTATCACGAATCACTGTGAATCATTATTTATTATACCATTTGTACTATTATAATCATTAAAGTATAGTTTATTGTTTTAAAAGATGTCAAAAGACAAGCTTTAGAACAATTTCAGGTACCAACAGGCAACAAGTACAATAAGCAGTGTTGCTTAATTAATTATATAATTAATTATATATTAATTAGATAAATTATCTAGATAAATAATTAATTATCTTTTATCTTATCTAAATATTAATAAAACTATTAATTAATCTTTTATCTAAGATAAATAATTGTTCTATATTTGTCAAATTATCGATAGATAAAAAAAATTTGAGAACAAAAAATTAATTTGTTCTTAACCGTTTAAAAACCAATGTCATAATAAATATTTTTATTATAAATTGTCAATTTATTGTCATCTTCTCATACTTCGGTAGCCGACTTCGCTGACGACAAAGTCATATACATTTCAGAAAAAAATCCACACCTTGCCAGCCAACACTTACAAAATCACTTAAACTTACTAGCAGACTGGTACTCCAAATGGAGAATAAAAATAAATAGTGAAAAATCATCTCACATCACCTTCACTCTCAAACGAAGTACAGTACCCCCAGTCTATTTAAACAATAATATCATTCCTTTTTCCTCTAACGTCAAATATTTAGGTATGACACTAGACAAAAGGCTTACCTGGGCTACACATATCAAACAAAAACGTCTTATTCTAAATTCCAGACGAAGAGCACTCTTTCCACTCATAGGAAAACAATCAAGAATTAACCTAAACACAAAACTGCTACTATATAAAACCCTCCTCAAACCAATTTGGTTATACGGTATACAACTATGGGGATCAGCAAAAAAATCCAACCTCTATAAAATCCAAACATTCCAATCAATCTCGCTACGTATGATCACACGTGCTCCTCCGTATGTTTCAAACCACACCTTACACTCAGACCTTAAAATACTCACTGTTAAAGAAGAAGCTAAAAATTCCTATAAACTCTTTCGTGCCCGTCTTACAAACCACTCTAACCCTCTAATCCTTGCCCTAAACTCAGAATCCATTCCCGGAAATCCACCTAGACGGTTAAAGAGAAATTGGAACCGTGATCTAAAATAAATTTTTAACTCTCTAGCCAGTAAGTGTTACCGCTGGGTGATTGCTTCGTCATGTCACTCATATCAATTAACGTAAATCCTCAAACATGCTTATTGTAAAATTTATTTATAGATTGTATGTTTTAAAAAATAATAGTTAAAAAAAAAAAAAATTATCATCTTATTTTTGTGGTGGGTAAATGTGTTTAATACCTTTGGTTTATTTTTATTTCTACTAAATAACAACTTATGCAGTCATGCGATATGGACCGTCCCATTATATAAATTATAATATTAAATATAATATTCAATATTAGCACCACGATGTAGTTTCTCTACATGAAGTCTATTTCAATACCTATGTACTTTATTTATAATATAATAAATATCATATTATTTACCTATTCAATGATTAATTATGACAATTAATCAATGACCTAATATTTATAAGACGAAAAATAATCTTTTGCTTTGCGTGCGACAATATTATTGTACACGTGAATGTCTTTTCAATTCGATTTTCAAATATCAATATAATTTCACATATTCACACTGAGGTTTTTATTTTTACTAATGGATAGGAAAATAGGAAATATTTTATCTATATCGATTATAAACGTAAACAAAAGTTTTTTTTTAGAGTTTTGCTCCACATGGAATGGCACGAGTTATAATAATTCATAGTACCCATTGGCCATTAGTTCAAGGCAGTGAACAATAAACATAATTATTTTTAACAAAATAGTAATTTTATTTATAATTAATTAACTAATAATAATTGTCATAATATTATCCTTTTATTTTATTTTATTTTTATACATATATTATAGTACCTATATTTATAATGTTTTATAATATTTATATACTCAGTATTCCTATAAATAAGTATAATTATCTAATAATAATAAATCTATATAAAAATACAATAATATAGTCACGATTTCTCGAGCGAGAATATGGAAGGAAAATGTTTCCGCTATTTTATAATAATATAATGTTGTATGTATCGCACATTCGCGCCTAATTCTTTATAGTCCAATAGTGTTTTGTACATATTTTGAATTTATTTTATTTTATTCTTATTATTGAATATTCATCATGGACAAGTTTGTAATTAAAAAACAAAAAACTAGCAACGTTATATCTGATGAATTAGACGAACCTGTGGAACCCGCAAATTCCATAAATACGATTAATAAAAGGTGTTATCTTTTTGACGGTACTTTTTTAAAAATTGTAAACGAAGAAGAAAAAAAATTATCAGCACAATGTAAAAATTGTTCTTAAGTAATCAATGGACAAAAGGGATCAACTGGCAATTTTCTTAGCCACATAAAAGTACGTTTATTAATTAATAATTATTTAAAAAATTAAAGTACGTAATTAAGTGTTTTTAAGAATTTACCAGAATATCATAAACTTGAGTGAACATTATAGTAAAAACTTAAATTGAAAAAGTACCTATGTAGGTTCTTATAATTTCTATACATTGTTTTTGATAAAATATTCCAAATATAATTCTATATTTTTATGCAATAATTTATAATTTATATAATTATATAGATATAAACAATAAGCAGGTACTAATATCACGTATCAAAAATTTAAGGTTCATAATGTTACTGAACCTACAAAATATATGACTATTTCTCACTTGGAATTTGTGTTTATAAACATAGGCGTAAAGAGTGTTTGAAATTTGGGGAATCAGATCAGGATATTGGATACTCTTATGATTAAAGTCCGGATTTAAATTCACTAAAAAAGTTTAAAATAATATGCAAACATGCATAAAAAACTTGAAATATGCATCTAATATGCTTTTATCAAAAATATATGCATTTTTATACTAATATATAAATATATTTTTATAGTTATTTTATATTTTTAAATCGGGTGAAAAATGTAAAAATAAGTATTATTTTGAATTTATATAATATTCCATGTATTAGAAAAAAATATATTTATATTGGTTTTATTCAGTCCTTTTTCTTAATTACTTTGATTAATGTTATATACCCAATTGTTAAATAAAATTTGTAACAAAATATAAAGTAGAATTCTATATTTTAATTATGTTATATTAGATTTAATCAGATGAATTTTGTAATAAAAAAAAGTTATTTAAATATAAGATATATGAAAAAAAATTAAATGATCATTGTTTATTATTAATAATAAACCATTAAAAAATTATCTTTTATCTATATCTAGATATTTTTTATACAAGTTATCTTTTATCTATATCTAGATACTTTTATACGAGTTATCTTTTATCTTTATCTAGATAAAATTTTAGTTATCTGTGCGCAACACTAACAATAAGTACCACTTGAAGGCACGCAAATTAAATAAAATTATTTATTAATAAATAAGGTAATCCAACAACTTTAAATAATGACCAGAAACAGTGGTGTAATTAGACCAAATTTTTGGGGGGGCTTCAGACCCACCATAATATTCACTAATTGTGACCCATGGGGGTAAAAAGACCCACAATAAATAAAGGCGAATACTAATCAATAATGATAAAAAATAATTCAGTATTATTAAATGTATTGAACTTTATAAAATAATATTAGTCATTACAAAACAAGTGATATTTTTCCTTCTGTTTTAGCAAACATATCAATAATTTCATTTATATTTATATCTAAATTGAATATGTAAGCATCAAAAATCCATAATAACTAAAATAATATAATAAATGGAGTTTATAGAGTATAAAATCTCCGATTACAACCGACCAAACAACAATATATAATAGAATATATTATATTTAATCTAATATTTAGAATATATAAATATTTATATATTTCTTATAATATGAAATATTTTACTGAAATATTTCAAAATTTTAAATTTCATGAAATTTTCAATCCCTACCTATAACCCATAATAATATGTTACACTGTATTTAAAACTACATTTTTATAAATAATAAATTTTATGTTTTGATTTATTTTTTTGAAAAATTAAACATGAAATCAATGTGATTTTATTACAAAACAATAATGTTAATATGGCATTATCCTAATATTTGTATCATATATTAATAACATTAGGTGTTTTGATATACTTATATCTATATTATGACATTTAAATAACATTATTAAAATGATATTATAACATTTTTACGTAATATCAAAGAATTAATATAATAATGATGTTTCCGTGGCGAAATATATTAATTTTATTTTATTTATTTAATTAACGCCAATCGGCAATTACATAGTTGTTAATATATATAAACAATTTTTGTAAATATTACAGCATTCTAATATATAATATTTCTATTTTACTAATATTTATAAAATATCGGGTACTCTATATTATTACAAATGCCTACATTATTGTAATCAATAATCAATGAAAGAATAATGTTATAGTGATACACTAATATCGTAATTTTTTTAATTTTTATACTCAAAAAAACAATAATTAAGGCTGGAGATGTCTGGTTATTGCACTTAAGGGGGCTGGAGCAATCTATATTTTTCATGAATTTAGACTAATAAGTGGGCGAAAATTTACCTAACTTCTAATAGTTCAATTTTAATTTTGAAAAAAAATTTTAATTTATTAACTTATATTCTATGATATGTAGGAAAAATATTTTTATTTTATTATCCTATGACTCGTAGAACTATATGTAAAAAAAAAAAAAAAACAGTGAATTAATTTTTTATCATGGTTAATTAGCTAAATATAAAATTAAAAATCAATTTCCTACATATCATAGAAAACAACATAAGGAATTTTAATAATTTTTGAAAATAATAATTTAACCATTAGAACTAGGTGAATTTTTCTCCCGCTTTTTGTGCTTTTTATTCGATATAATAATTATGAAACCAACAAATACCTAATACACTTTACTATAAACAAGAGAATAACGAAATAGAATTATCATCAGCATATTAAATCTCCCAATCTTTTGCAAAACACTTCCAGAACAATAGTAGCAATTCTAATTTTGATAATAGTTTTATCACATACAAGAACTCAAAAGACGAATTTTTCAATATAAATACACTTCTTAAAAACAACAATTATGAATATAATCTACCTCTTACAATCAAAGAGCTATATGCAGAATTAGTTAACTGTACTAGTAATAGTTCCGGTCCCGACGATATACCATACGTCTTTATAAAAAATCTTTCAGAATATGCGCTTAATATTATTCTTACAATCTATAACCTGATATGGACTCGAGGAATTTTTCCGAGTAAATGGCGTCAAGCATTAATTTCTCCAATCCTCAAACCTGAAAAAAACAAATTTAATATCAACAGTTACCGACCAATATCTCTTACCTGCACGCTTTGTAAACTTCTCGAAAAAATAGTCAATAGACGCCTTGTTTGGTTCCTAGAAACTTCCAACAAATTTATAAATTACCAATTCGGTTTCCGTCGCAATCGTTCTACTCAAGATGTCCTAGCCACTCTACATACGAATATAAGTGAAGCCATAAAAAAAAACAACATACCATTCTTGTCGCACTCGACTTGGAAAAAGCTTATGATATGGTCTGGAAAAACAGGGTCCTAGATATATTATCTAGATGGTCAGTAGACGGCAATATGCTAAAATTTATACACAACTTCCTCACCGACCGAACATGTCAAGTCAAAGTTTCTCAACGTTCTATCTGACCATACAGCTACAGAAAACGGACTGCCACAAGGATCGGTCATCAGTGTAACTTTATTTCTAGTCACTATAAATGATATTTTTAACAATATAGAAAAACCTATAAAATATACACTATTTGCTGATGACTGTAATATATACTGCAGTGGTACAGATACTAAGTCCACAATAGCTCATCTACAAAACGCTATCAACTCACTAATACAATGGTCCTCTAAATCAGGTTTCAAATTTTCACCATCAAAAACCCAATGCATAATATTCAATAAAAAGAAAAATAGTTTACTACATCATATACACATAAATAATACTCCCACAGCTTATACAAATAACGTCCGCATACTCGGTATGATTTTTGATAATAAATTTACATGGACACCCCACCTCCAAAAATTAAAAATAAGCTGTAATACCAAAATGAAAATAATTAAAACTCTTTCCCACCTCACATGGGGAGCTGAAAAAAATAGCCTAATATTAATCTATAAAGCACTTATATTATCAAAAATAGATTACGGCTCTATAATCTATAACTCAGCAAAACCCAAAATAAAACAAATTCTCAATCCTATTCATAACCAAGCAATCAGACGAGCTATAGGTGCGTTTCGCACTAGCCCTATAGATAGCATTTTATGTTTATCAGGAGAACCTCCTCTTCAAATTAGAAGAAACAGAAACATATTAAAATATGTTACAAAAAAGCTCAGATACCCTCAACAATCAACATACAAATTATTCAAATTTCCAACCCAACTAAATTATCTTAAAGGACCAGAATCAATAATAGATACTTATACTCGTTTATGCGCGGATGCTAACATACACCTTGAAATAAAGACATCAATGGATTATACACTAGCACCTTACTGGATATATTTTCCTAAAGTTCACACCCAACTAACTCAATTCAACAAAAATTCCAACCACCATAACAACATTGTTTCGAAATTCAACGAGACCATAAACTCAGATTTTCTTGACTACAACCTCATATACACAGATGCATCCAAGAAAATAAATGGCACAAGTTGTGCATATAGTTCCGGATCTGTTAAGAAACTTTTTAAACTTTCCACCGAAGCCAGCATATTCACAGCTGAAATAACAGCCATTAGAGAAGCAATCGTATATGCTAATTCTACTAATTTAAATAAAGTTCTCATCATAAGCGACTCCTTAAGTGCCCTATCTTCTATATTAACAACAAATCCATCTCATGAAATATCCCAACAAATAATTAATATCACAGCTACCTCAACAAATACTATAGAGTTCATGTGGGTCCCTTCTCACTCCGGTATTACTGGTAATGAAGCAGTAGACCTATTAGCAAACCAAGCCATAACATCTACTGAATCAACTGAAATAAAGTCCCTACCATATAAAGATTTATTAACAATAATCAACCGAACTTTCAACCGACAGTGGCAATCCCAATGGGATCATATAACAAATAATAAACTGAAAAATATCAAAAAAACTGTTACAAAATGGCGTTCTCCTACCAATACCGCTCGAATTGTCGATACTGTCACCACCAGAGCTAGAATCGGACATACTCTACTCACCCATTCATACCTCTTCAAACAAGACGAACAGCCATCCTGTCATCAATGCAACGTTCCACTAACAATCGAACACCTCACACTCCACTGTCCTTTATATAAAGACGGACAGCACATATTAAACTACCCTACCAACATGGAGGAAGCATTTGGCGAAACAAATACAGATGTTATTTTTAATTTTTTCAAAGCCATCAAACTCACAAACCAACTATAAATAATTAAATACAAAAAAGAAAATATACCTCTAATTATACCTATCACTTAGTATCAACTATTGAATACATTTTTGATATTATATAAATCTTACTAAAAAATTATATATGTAAAAAAAAAAAAAACTAATATTATGTAAAACTTAGCAGGCTAATGATCCAGATATCGAAGCCTTACTCTTAATAAAAAAAAAAAAAAAATAATTATGAAATATTTTTGAGTGTTTATTGAATACATGTGCATGCGCGTACGTATGTAATAGTATTTCTAAGAATTGCAACAATTATATTAATATTCCATATCTTGCGATAACGATTCAATGATTCGATCATTAAATTTGATTTATTATAATTTATAATACTGAAATGAAAAGACAAGAATTAAATATAGGACCAAAATAATAATTATAGGTAAATATAAAGAATGAATGTGATATAAGTACACAATGGATGAGTAATTAGTCAGTCACTCATCGACATTATCATTGTGATTATAATTTACACTTGCGTAATACTTATTTCTCGTTATTCCATTTATTTGTGTTAAAAATGAACTTCATTAATGGAATATTAAATATTGTATATTACTATATATATATTTTTTTTTTTTAAGGGGGCTGGAGCAATCTATATTTTTCATGAATTTAGACTAATAAGTGGGCGAAAATTTACCTAACTTCTAATAGTCCAATTTTAATTTTGAAAAATAACTTTAATTTATTAACTTATATTCTATGATATGTAGGAAAAATATCTTTATTTTATTATCCTATGACTCGTAGAACTATATGTAAAAAAAAGCGTAAATTAATTTCGTATCATGTTAAATTAGCTAAATATAAAATTAAAAATCAATTTCCTACATATAGAAAAAACAGAGAATTTGAATCATTTTTTAAAATAACAATTTACCTATAAGAACTAGGTGGATTTTTATCCCGCTTTTTGTACTTTTTATTAGATTTATTAATTGTGAAATTTTTTTGAGTGTTTATTAAATGCATGTGGTGCATGTACATACGCGTATGTATGTAATATTATTTCTAAGAATGACAACGATGATATTAGTATTATATTCTATATCTTGCAATAACAGATTAGGTCGTTAAATTTGATTTATTACTATTTATAATACTAAAATGAAATAACAAGAATTAAATAAAGGCGAGAAACAATAATTATAGGTAAATATAATGAATGAATGTACTATAACATATATAATAAACTTTAGGCGATAGTGATAGTAGTGTAATGAAGCGTTTGAGAATGGAAAACCCTTATGGTCCAAATATTATAATATATAAAAATTGAATGTGCTGGTCTCATAGTTGATTATAATATATCATTTTTGGCTGCATCACCTGACGGTCTAGTTGATAATGATGCTATAGTAGAAATTAAATGTCCAGCATCAGCGAAAAATCTCAGTCCAAAAGAGGGAATCGCTTCCAAAAAAATAAAAAGTTGTCAAATAATTAATGAAAAGCTGCATCTAAAACGGAATGATAATTTCTATTATCAAGTACAAGGACAGCTGCATATTTCTCGTAAATTATACTGTTACTTTTGCATTTGGACAACTAAAGGTATTGGTAATTGGCTTATTTGAACTAAATTTTTTTTTTGTCAGTTATCAAATTATTTAATAAATTTACAGGTTTGATGTTTGAAAAAATAAAACGTGACGATAATTTCTGGGAAAATAAATTGGAAAAACAATTAAAAACATTTTATTTAGAATATGTATTGCCTCAGCTTATTGTCAATGAAACTCATTAATTGAATATTAATATAATAATATATAAATAATAAACTATATATTTGTTTTTTTATAATATAGTATATTACCTGTATAATAATTAATTATAGACAAATTGACGGAAAATAGCAAAATTGCGGTTGCCGTGTATTTGATTTTAATTATTGTATTATTTATTATAAAATTAATATAAATTATGGGTAGGTAATAAATTAACCAGTTTAGTAGGAGATAAAATACTAATAATTGTGGGTTTGTAATTTCAAGGAATTGACCGATAAGCGAAATAATAGCACACTCACACTAATGTTCATTTACTTCTCACACAGTGACACACGTGTCTGTATATATTTACAATATTGCCTATACAATACTCCTTAATAAATGATCTGCTCCAACCACCTTAAAATAAAATTTATCGAATATTTTTTTTTTCAAAATTACTTTTTTTTATTTATGGTTTCCCTTGATATCAGTACCCCCAACATTTTTAGTCCTTAGCTCCATTATTATATCTGCAAAAATTTACGAGATAACTAGATTTTATGTTCTGGCTCCCAGTGTCAAATATTTATAAAAAAAAAAATGTTTTTCATAATTCTTCTAACTTTTTTTATACTTGATTTCCTTAGATATTAGTACGCACAACACTTTTAGTTCTATATTTCATCGTCGCATCTGGTTTATTTTACAAGTTATCGCAACTCGAAAATGTGATCGGTGAATACGATATAAAATATAACAAAACTCGGACAAACAATAACCACATCAAAAAGCAAAATAATTTAATCATATTTTAATAAAAATAATGTTACATAGAAAAAAAATAGATACACCTAATAAATTACAATATATTTTTAAATTTATTACATACTACCTAATTTAATATTAAGTATTAACTATAAACAAGTAGAAACAATCGATTATATGTGTATTTTGTAGAATATTTTGTACGAATTTATAATATAATATAATATAAATAATTATAAGTTATAATTTAGTTATAAGTCGAAATCGTGAGATATATTCTTTACAATATGACTAATTTTATTGCAATAACTAGACATCTCCATTTGTATTGCATGTCCGTAATTAAAAATCGAATATGTCTGATTATTGCATTAATCGATGGGGAATTTTTTTTCTATAAAACAACACTTAAAAGTCATTTTCGTAAAAAAAAATGGAGATTTCTGGTTATTTCACCCTAGCCTTCAATTACTATCTGGGAAGTAATTGAAATATAGTATTTATACTAAGTATTTCAAATATCATGTTTTTTTTAGAAATTTGGTTATTTAACGTTATAAAATACTAATTGTTAATTTGTAATGTGGTATTTTTCTCATGGGATAAAATACTTTTCTGATGCATACGTATTTTAAAAATGTTAGTAATTAAGTTCTTAATAAAATATATTCTGAATGACAGGTACAATAATTTAGGTACTAGAGTCTGCATATCGAAGATCGTGAAACATAACATATTAAACAAAATATACCTACGTACGTTAAGCATATGAAACACGTCGTCGATCAGTATTTGGTTTTCGTAACTAATTTTATTGTTACATACTCGTCCGACGCAGTGTTATAATATCGCGAAATCTGCGATAAAGCAATAAATAATAATTTAATAATAAATCACTGCAATTTTAAAAATGTATTTTCGTTTGTTCGAAACAAAAAAAATTTAATAATAATGAATTTTAATACTGTTATCGGAAATACGATTTTCCGGTTGATTCACGACCGCGGTCGCGACGACGGACAGTTACGACAGAGATGGACATTACGAAACCGATGCCGACCGTCAATAGTCTTTGGGAACGCGTTCCAATGTCGATGCGACGTCAATGACGGCGACGGCAAACGTACACGAGACCACCGCCGGCTGCCAATACGTCGCCGCCTTTTGACTAATAATAACTAATTTATACGTCGCGAGTGCAACGCGTTCGCGTACGGTTGCAGTAGTGCACGTTGGTGTCCGGCGGTGTTTTATTTCTAATTATATACCATCGGCGTTGCGTATACACATTATTATAATATTATTATCGCAGTCGTAAAAACCGCAAGTCGATCTACAGAACGATCGTGGTCGCGTAGACCAGTGGTTCCCAACCATGCTAGTCACAGACGACTTTTGCGAATTACTAAATAAAAACGATAATATTTTTTTAAAACATCGTTATTTTTATTGCTCATTGATTCTACGCTCCCAGTATCCGTAGCAACAAGTGAACGCGTTCGTTCATCCCTTCGCGTGTTGAAAACGTAACAAAACAGGCGAATAAACATTATAAATGGTTTGACATTGTTATAAATGCACACCGAAACATAGAAGTTAAATTGTGAAAATATATTATTAACGTAATGGCTAAAACTTCCCGAAAATTAGCATTAATTCTGTAATATTTTGTTACATCCTTACACCTATGTTTATATAGGTAATAATATTTTCAGTATAAAATTTCGTATATTTAATAATAAATAGTTCTGATTTTCAAAAACATCGTCCAAAACTTTTTTCTGCGTACGTCCCTTATATTATGATAAAATCAATTTTTGTTGTTATAATAAATGCATAATATTATTTATGTTTTAAGATAAGGTAAGGGGTGGATGGATACCACTAAGCTCACAAGACAATATAAAATATCTGGGACTTAAGCCCCTAACAAAAAATATAGTTACATCTATGCTATGATAATTAATATTTTTTTTTTTTTTTGTTTATACAATAATAATTAAGAAATTACAATAAAATATAAATTTAACAAACGAATATCATATAATATAATCATAACATATTGTTAAATCGTATTGCACACAATTTTTGTTCCTGGTCTATCGTGTTAATATAAATGTAAAAACTATGTAGGTAAGTTGCATTATTTAATACCTATTCAAATAAATATTACAAAAACAAAATAAAAATATTTATAGAAACACCTCAGTCCTTACTAGCCTAAATATTAAGTATAGTTACACAAAATTAATATTTGTTTTTCATTAATCTTTGCAAAACTATTTTCTTTTTAAGTTAGTTATTTTTTTACAAACTAGGTGAGTCACAATTATATCAGTAATATTCCAGAAATCCATTTTAAGCTAGAAAAATATAGAATAGTTTGTAAGTTTCTGAGAATATTCATGGTTTAACTTTTTAAATTATATATTATATTTAATTGCGTATGTACTGTCATATTAATATTATAATGCAATAAACAGTATTGTAATAGGAAATCCGAATAGTATCTGAATAGAAATATGAAGACTGTAATTCTTCAACTTGATAAAATTTGACATGTCTAAATTTTGAAAAAATTAATCTCGTAAATAAACTACCTAAATAATTATTAATTAACTAAAATATTAAATATGTTAATTATTTATTAATTTTGGTAGTTTTATAGGTAGGTACCAAGCACTATATAATAATCATGAGTATACTATTTTCAGATACAAACCAAGGTGGTATCCCGTATTTTTACAGTAAATAATTTATCACACAGTGAAATAGAATTATAAACATTATTAATAATATATATTATTTTATACTTTCTACACATAGTTAAAATTTAAAATTCCAATATATTTTATTTTCATGTTCTTAATTAATATATATTACGTCATACAGAAACATGTTCTTATTTTTATAAATTGCTTATAATACGCCTCTGATTCTTGTAAATAATTTATAAAAATAATACGTAAATAAATCCTATATATTGAATATACAAATATACTAATAATGTTTTATAATTTTATATTTTGGTTATCTTATTTACTAAATTGGAGATTTAAATTTTAACAAATAACTTAAACAAAATTATCATTGAGAAAAAGTTTTTTATGGCGGAAGTGTGCCACGAACATTTTATAGAAATCAAAGTGTGCAGTATTCACAAAAAGATTGAAAACCACTGGAATAATAGTACCTATATAAATATTATGTTTATAATATGAATTTACATTATATTTTTAATATTACAATTATATAATAATTATATTATAATTTAGATAATTTCCTAACATTTCAAACTTAATTTTTTAACTATATTTTAAACATTTAATTTATAAACTCAAATAATATCATTTTATATCTATATATATAATATCGTTAGATTCGTGGAGTTGTAACCTGTCCTTAGGCAAATACATATATTGTAATTTAATACATAGGTGAAAGAGTAAAATAAAATAATAATATAATTTCGTATTATCGGAAACGTCGGTCAAGACTCAATAGATGTTTCCATGAAATATTCTAGAAGTCTAGATCAATATATTTTTGTAGCACGTATAGAAATGTAGGATACCACATCTAGTATATATATACTATACAGTAGAACCTCATTAGTCCGGACTTCGCTTAATCCGGCGGACAGCTATCTAATATTACGAAAAATACGCAGTTTATTCCGTAGACCAAAATAAACATAAAAGCGAGTTTCTCGAATTTCCCATAAGTACATATTATATTCCTATCTACCATCATTAAAGTTATCATAAACTATGTATTAGTAATTTATATTTTGGTCATTAACCATTCGCCGTATTCAATTCGCCAGTCGGTCGCCTGATACGCTTTTTTGAGTGTTTCGTGTGTCGTATGTTATTGTGCTTTATATTTTAGTCGTTATTTTTGTATCACGATGATGTCTTTAAGCAAACCTAGTCAATGTAAAAAGCGAAAACATACGTCTCTTTCTCTTAACAATAAACTATGCGTAATAGAAAAACTCGAAAAGGGAGCATCATCAGTGGCAAGCATTTGTGCGCAATATGGCATTGCCAAACAAACTGTTTCGGACTTGAGAAAGAAAAAAGACGATATAAAAAAGTTTGTCCTTAAATTTATTGTATTTATATTATAACCCACCTATTATTATGGGCGTAACTAGGGGGGCGTATTTAGTCCCACCAAAAATGTTTTACAAATTTTGCTAAAACCTAAATCTAATTTTGTTATCGAAATGAATAATACGCAATTAATGATAATCTACAAAATGTTAATACAAATACTAAATAAAAGTCCTTTTCAAATATAATAAAATCAATGTACGTTTCTTATCGTAAATAAATATTTATGTATTATGATAGTTAATTATTTAATATTAAAATTATGGTCATTAGTATTTTAAGAGGCTTAATTAATATAATTTTAGAATTATACCTAAAATACCCTATATAATTTTGTTTGTTATATAAAAAAATTCTACAAAATATGCTCCATCATTGTTGTTGAGGAGACGGGGGCCACAAATTATACGTCACTTACCCCGGCACCTAAAGACGGGCGGAAATAAGATTTAATTTAAACGTCTAAAGAAAATATTACCTTTTCGATTGCTGACTCACAGATCACAACAATATAAAATATCTAAATATATCATTTCAAAATAATTCACAGCAAAAAATGGATTAATATATTTTCTATAAACCAATTTTGTTTTTATAATAATAATCTGACTTAAACAACATATAAGAATAAAATATAAAAATTCCTAATTAATACAATAATTAAATATCAATTATAAATAACATAATATGGTGTTGTATTGAACAGCGATTATACGAAATATATAAAAATTAATGACCAATATATGATTAATAATAATTTTTAAAATACAAGTACCGCTGTTTAGCAAATAGTAAATATATATATATATATATTTATTATTTAATATATTTTTATATATATATAAAAATTTCAATATAAATTATATACGATATGTCTGTATGACAATAACTAAATAACTTCAAATAATGTAACACTTTAAATAAACTCTCAAAAACTCATTATTAAACAAAAAAGAATAATTCAACAAATACTAAAAAACCTCTCAATTGAATAACAATTTCTGTACTCGTAATAATATTATAATTATTTTAATAAATTTATAATAACAAATTGTACTAATGATATACGTCCATGTGCTGTTATTATAATACTAAGAAATTACGTGATAATAATGCATTCTTCTCTCATTAATTTACATACTCAATAATACAATATTTCACTCATTTAATTAATAATGCTAGATAATAATATAATATGATAAAACTGACGATAAATATTTGATGTTGCCATAAAAATCCACAATACAAAAAACTAAATAATTAACACTCAAAAATAATAATATATTACTTGACATATTTAACACGTGCACACATGGACGCTAGACAAAAGGCAACAAACACATCCGACAGTTATCATATTATAAAAAAAGTAAATAAAATAGATGGGCAATATTGCCAACGACCGAGGAAAGATTAGGAATAAATGAGGGAATGGTGCCGGACAGTAATAACGACGATAATATTGTAATATTATCAAATTAATAATTTAATTGCAGCTGTAACAATTGTTTTTAACACAAAAATACATGTTTTCAGATTCTGAGCGAAGTGAAGAATGTATTTGTTTTGCAAATTTTTTTTTGTGTATAAAGACACCTTTACGGGTAGAAATAATGGTCCGATTACCACTAGTAGGGTATGCTTTCGGCAAATTGTGTCTAGTTGGTACTTTATTTAGCTCATTTTTCGAATTTCTCAAAAGTTTTTCCTTGGGAGCAGAAAAACTACCAAAAAATGGCAGAAATTTGACAAAAATAAGTTTTCTAAAATTTAATTTTTTTTAATTTCGTGAACAGTAATTGAGTTTTAATCATAGTGTCTTGAAAAATATTTGAGTATTAACTTAAGTGAACTTCATTAAAAGAAAATATTTAGAAACTAATGGTTGTTTTTCTGACTATTATATTCTTGGCTTTTTTTCTAAAAATGTTTAATATTTCCTACAATTTTTGGTTTATTGGTTTGTAAATTTTATCGAAATCTAGACATATACTACTAATATTTTTACAAAATATTTTGATGATCGTGACTAACAATTTTTTTTATAAGCTTTTAAAGTAAAAATTCTTGAAAATTGGCAAAACTACGGTTTCATTATTTTATTTCTTAATAACTAATTAAGTTTAGATCGTAGGAACTTGAAATTTATTTTATATATTTACATTTGTAATTTACATACGTGGTAAAATTTTGGAATGGATTATCAGTATAGCATATTGTAATATATTGAATTTCGCTCAGAATCGTATTTTCTAATGCAATATCATTGCACTCAAATCTTAAGTATAATAAACCACTCGTATCTCCGAGGACCGAAAGGACGAAGGAGGGACGTCTACAATCGACCTTCCCACTTTTTTATAATTAATAATTAGTGTTTTTGTTATATGATATTTCTGAAAAATGGATTTTATCAGATTGGTAGTAATAATGGTACGATAATACAAAATACAAATATAATTAATAAATTATAAATCATTGATATAAAATATATTTATGTGTAATGTGTATTAGGTGTATTGAAACAATTGTATGCTTGGCCTCAGTATTCTGTTTGAACTGAAAACGTGTTATTAATACAAAATGTTCCGCAAACTAAATTTATTTCTTTGAGATCTGCAACAACTGAACAATCGCTAAGGACTGGACAACGATTTTTTAAATGTTTGTTCATAACTAAATGTATGACAAAAAGAAATGTGTCTAAGTCTTGTGTCGTAAGAACAACATTTTATGTAATTCAAAATGTCACCAAAGTTTAAGCAGCACAAATAAATAATATATTAGTCTATAATCATTTATAACATTTAATAAAAATATTTTCAAAATATGCATAATACTTGGAAGATTTATATTTATATGATTAATATTTATATGACATTAATTCTAAATAATAATTAATTTTTTTTTACCTATTTTAACTAGTTAATGATGTTAATACTTTAACTATTTACATTTTGGAATTGTATAAAATAACTTGTCTCTATTTTTTTTTTTATTATAGATAGAGTATTTAATTAATGTGAATGTGTATACTTTCACTAAAACAGTACGTTTATCTATAAAATAACGGATTTCATACTTCAACGGTAACATATACACACATATTATTTGTTAATTTACTATAAATTTATATATGATCTATTATATATAATAACTTAAAAAATGAATAAATTATTTCCAAATATTTTGTCTAATACCTAATCACTAAATTTTTTTATCAAGTCATCTCTGTCCGCAATAATAACTACTTGTTTTTGTTGTGAATAATTTGTAAAGTTCTCTTGGGAAAATTAATATTGTATGTTCAACTCATATTTTTATATAATACATTTTCATGATTTAATTAAACTTGCTTTTATTTATTATATTTATTGAGCATTAAATTCTCAATTAATATTAAAAAATCAGAATATACAATATACAATGTATATAATATTATAATTATTATTATATAAAAAATATATGTATTTTGTCTTGATTATAAGATACCGAATCTGGTCCATAAATTGGAACCACTAAAATGACGCACGACAATGATGCAGCAAACGACGTCAAAAACAATTGGCAAAGTGGCCACGATGAGAAAACAACGTATTTAAAAGATCGTAAACGGCAACTACGACAGACCATACGCACGACCTGTACACTGGCAAGCACGAACGTCAACCAACTTATCATAGCAATTGCAAAATTGGCAAACTGCTTCGCAAATATTCATCGGACCGGTTATTTACAACAAGCCCGCGATAAAAACCGCCGTCGACAATAAGGACCAAACAATACATTTCATTACAAATATAACATTTTTAAATAAAGCCTATTAAATTGTATATAAATTAATATTTTTAAAATATATTGGTTTAAATAATCAAATAATAATTTAAAGTTTTAATGTCATAATTAATATTTTAATATTTAATAATTATTTTTTCTGAATAAAAAATAAAACATTTTATTTCAATCTGTATAGGTTACCTACTTAGATACCTAATTTAATGAGTAATCAAAGTTATTGTTGATATAATATTAATATTTAATTATGGTTTAAAATAAAAATATCAACGTTTAATACGTATTATAAATTGTCATACTTTTAAATTTAAGATTTAATTGGAATTTAAACAATGATAATGGTTGAAAAAAAAGAAACATTAGTGTATCTAAGAAAAAAAGGTAGTTTTGATTTTAGTGATTATCCTCTAACAATTAAGAATATATATGATTTATAAACATTTAAAGGCGATATATCAGGCAACCAAAGTTATAAATATCAATTGATGAGTTATTAAACTGAACTTTATTTTGTGTTTTTAATTTATTTATTTTTTAATGATTAGGGAAGATTTATATTTTAATAATTAGGGAAGATTAATTTTATGAAAATTGTTAAATATTAAATATTGTATATGAGAAAGATATAAATAGTTTGATTGGGTATGTATAATAGTTGAGTTATATGGCAAACTAATATTTATAATGTAATGTTACTAGTGATTGAAGTTTGAAATATTTCATGTTTTCATTTTGAAATATTTCACAAAATCGTGAAATATTGAATTTTAACACGTTTTAAACACAACTATTTTCAATTAATTACAATAGTACATAATTACAATATTACATTATAATTATCACAATCCAGACGAAATTTCTTAATTTAGAAAATATCGTATGAATAATATAGGAAATAATAATAATTACCTACACGTGTCATTCTTGAATCATTTGTATTGTAATATACCTAAATTTATAATAATCATATTATTTTTCACATTTATCTGTCAACCCTATGTGATTTATTATATTGTTTTCTTGTAAGTTTAATGTGTTTTATTTATTATGTGATACCTATAGTAATATACGTATAATATTTAAATAGTATAAACTAATATGGGCTTATAAATTATACACATTGTACTATACTATTATAATATATATACTATATATGTATTATGATATTCCAGTTGGTATAATATTTTAAATTTTACTTAAGTATTAATTTTGTTTTTACTATTATTAAATGTATTAAAAATAGGGATTGAAGTCATGAAATATTGAATTTTATTACTTATAAACAACTATTTTTAATTAATTACAATATTACTGTACAGTTGTAGCTTGTAGATAACACGTATTTTTCATGCGGCATGGCGCCTTAATAGGTTATAAATTTATGAATATAATAATTCATAATTATTATCACGAATCACTGTGAATCATTATTTATTATACCATTTGTACTATTATAATCATTATAGTATAGTTTATTGTTTTCAAAGATGTCAAAAGACAAGCTTTAGAACAATTTCAGGTACCAACAGGCAACAAGTACAATAAGTGACCACTTGAAGGTCGCAAATTAAATAAAATTATTTATTAATAAATAAGATAATCCAACAACTTTAAATAATGACCAGGAACAGTGGTGCAATTAGCCCAAATTTTTGGGCATGAAATTTTCAATCCCTAAATGTTACCATAATTATTTTAAATTATTTTTCAGATTATTAAACCCTCTTATATCGGAGGAAAAAATGTAAAATCTGTTGTTAAAAGACTTATGCCAAAACTTTTTTCTGATAGTCATAGTCTTCTTTCAAATTATTCGTATACTGGCAAAAAAAAGGAAAAAAAATTTTCAAGTGTATTCTGTATATATGGTTTGTTATTTTTGACGAGTTCACATATAATAATTATTAATATAGTATTATATAAATGTTATATTAATATTGTAAATTCAAATAATTTCTTATGAATTGTTATATTATAATACATTGTTGCCACCTCCCCCCCTCCAACAATAATAATTGATGCAATTCTGTTTTTAATTAAAACATTTGAGAATATGAGATTTTGTAATCAATATATGATTTTTTGGAATATTACTATTTTAGATATCATTGATTTAATATATGTATAATATATATAGGATATTATTAAGGATAGATCCTAATGGAAGATATCGTTACAAGAAATAATATTATAAATAATGATAATACATCATTTCAAAAAGATAAAACAGGTTAAGTATTTAATCAAATTTAAAAACACAAATTACTACGCAAATATAAATATAGTTATGTAATAGTATGTTTTAATTGTGTAATATCTAGTATATCATAGACCAAAACTTATAAATGATCTACATGCTTCATCATATCATTTCATCATCAGATTCTTATTATGAAATACTATCGACATCTAATGACAGCTCTTTAATAGTTAAAAACAAGTATTGATAAACGAAGACTTTATTATTAAAATTGTAAGTATTTTTATTTTTTTATTATATTAATTATTAATGTATAATGAATTATTTTGCTATTTATTGGTAAAAAATTATTTATCTTTTTATTCTATAGTTATTGTAAGATAACTAATATAATATAATATAACAATGTAATCAGTCAGTTGCTTTTCAACCGTCATGCAGTGAATGTTGTTCGCATATATAATTAATGTGTAGTCTTTAATAAATAACTTTATATAATATGGTTACAGTTTATTCATTATTTATGTTTAAAAAAATATTCCTTAAATCCTAATTAGTTATTAACTAGTTATATGTATGACTAATAATTAACTTCCTATAATTTATGGGACTTTCAAATAATGTTTTCAATAATTAATTTCTATTTCTAACATTTCTTTTTTTTAAAACCTACAGATTTGTATAAGTTAAAAACTTGTAAACTTGTAGGATTATGCAATTCTATTAATTTTTTTCAAATAGGTTATTGAAAACAATTTTTACAAATAAATATGCGACATATAGTTTTACGTGCCATAAAGAAAATAAACATCCATTCAACAAAACCATTCCATCTCTTCTAATTCATAAGAACTTTAATATTAAAAATTAATGCAATTAGTAACATTAATTATTGTGTATTACTTTTAGGAGCAATTATTTCTTCTTATTTTAAAGATGTTTCACTTTAGTGACACAAATAACAAAAGAAATAGAAACTGTTACTACTTTACTAGCATTTGGTTAACAAAAGCTGGCAACAACTATCTGCAGCAACATCAGAAAACTAAATAATAATAGTTTTAATTTTTATAATAATAATACCAACATTTATATTTAATAAATAATAATAATAATAATACATCTGTATTTACATTATTTCATTGATCTTTTGTAATGAAATAAAATAATCAATGTTATTATATTATATTATATATTAATGTTAAATTTAATAAGTATTTATTTCCTTTTATATTTAATATAATTATAATATTATATTATTAAGTTGATAAATGAGATTAAAAATATATATTGTGTAAACTAGTAATTGTATAGTATTGTTATACCAGGTAAAGGTTTCTTGAATTATAAATGTAAAATTTAGAATGTTCAAAAATGTTTAGAGATATTTTCGCTAAAAATTTAATTTAATTTAAAATTTATTGATTAAACAGTATAAAACAGTACAGTATTAAACAGTAAATAGTGTAACCATCTATGGTAACTATATATTATAGTGGGTAGGTAAATCACTTTTTGCATATTCCTAAATCTAAATTAATATAGTGTAAATTATAATGATTATTCAATAATTATTTTTATTATGTTATGTGCATATCCATCGAATTATTGTCTATTGTTCAAAGATATCATATAGAATATTCAAATAATAATTATAATATGTGGCTCAATTTACTGTTTTTGGGTATTAAACTTAATTATTAAAATTTTTAAATGCGTATTACCAAAATAAAATGATTTATAACAATGAGCTAAATCGTCATTAAACACATCGGGAATAGACGATGGCCAAACTCGACGCCGACCTGTCTTCCGCGCACGCGTCTAATAATAGCTAATAATATCGGTGGCCTCCGCTACTGTTTTCCGAAACATGAGATACCGTTGTGAGTTTATAATTAATCGCAGTAATATTAATAATTTGTTATAAGTGTACCTTTACTAATAAAGTAATAACGTTCTACTATTTAATCATAAATAAATTTTTTTTTTTTTTATAAGACCAGGTTATTGTTTTATTGTTTAAATTTTTTAATTATTATAATTTAACTCGTAATATAGAAGTGCGTCAGAAAATAACAATTATAACGTTCGTATAATGTTTTGAAAATTAGTTGCATTTTTAGTCATATTAGTCTATTTATTGTAAATTTCATTCAGATTTGTCGATCACGAAATCATATTATTTTTTCGAGTTCATATACTACTTTGAAAATAATGATTAAAAAAAATGGCTTTAATTTGCTTACAAATGTTGGCTTGATTAATACAAATTAATTATATTGTATGTAAATGATAAAATACAAATATTAACAATTACGTTAAAAAAAAACAAGTTTTTTTATGGATTATTGAGGAAACATTTAGCGCATAATTTTCTTATATTTTATTATTAATAGAAATACATTAAATAGGTACAAAAATATGCTTTAGTAATATTAAGTGCCTGTACGGAAACTATTCGGAACCCATTTATTTGATATAATTCTTTTGTTTTCATCGTTACTAAATTAATTGTCGAATTAAAGATAATTGTTATTTATACAGTGGAAAAATGTTAACATTAAAATTAAGAATTTGAGACTATAATATAATGTGATTTCAGTGTAGTGTTTATTATATATAAGTACATTAAAATTACTGTAAAAGTAGTAAAAATATTATTTTTTTATGAACAATTATTAAAATTAAAATAAAACCTAAAAGTAATTTAAAACTGCGATTTTTTAATAAGATTTATAAATAATAAGAAAGGTATATTATTTACAAAGCAATGATGCTCAAATGTATAAATAACTCTTTTAAGGTAAATATAATTTATAAAGATTAGTTTTCTTAAAAATGTAATTGATTCACTTTATGATTTTTATTTAGGCGTATAAAAAAATTAATAAAATGTATTATTAAGATGATAATATTTTAGAATTAAATAATATTTAATTTATTTTAAAACTAATATAATCTGTATCAAGCTTTATATAGGAAGATAGCCTATTGACGGTTCAAAAAAAAATTCCCCTTATTTTAAATAATAATAAATCACTTTCTTTGAATCAAATATAAAACCGAATTTATATTTAATTAAAACAAACATTTTTAAACGTTTTAATGGATTTAAAATAATTAAATTTAACCAATTAAATTTGTAGTTTGGGGAATTTTTTAAAATATATTTTTATACACTGTAAGTTTTAGACACTTTTTACTCAAAAATGTGAAATACTAAAACAGTGGAAAGAAAAAAAATAAACAAATACCTGTAGGATAGTAAAGTAAAAATTACACATTGTTTAAATGTTTAAATCATTTATTTTATTAATATTCAAATAATATAAAAATAGTCTACTGTTTAATTTCAAAATAAATTAAATTTTTAACTAGTTAATGCCCAACTTTTTAAAATAATAAAATGTTTAATGTCCATAATATATATAATATATATATATATATATATAATTTTTTTTATAGTTTCGATAAAATAATGAACGTCAGACAAAACATCGCATTTATCGTGTATAATTGTATTTTTTTCATATCTGTCCAAATAAAATATTGTTATAACAAATTTAATATTTTATCCGTTCTTCTATTAATTATGATTAATTTTATTGTGATGATTAGATTTCTATCAGTTGTATAGAACTTAAGACTGATGATGACAATAATGATTGTATTGTTATCGTTTTGCTATACCATGTGAGAGGTTGAAAAATATATTTAAATTTATATTCGTAATTGTCTTTTTTTGTTTAAAGGACCACTTAACAAACAAAGTCAAAGGGTTTTTTTTATTACATAGAATACACCGGATACAGTCTATCTAAAATAATACCATTAGAATTTTTTACGAATATTCGTCCTCAAGTCACGGACATTTTTAACATTGAGCGTGACGTCACGGATTCGTTTACCCATGACTTTGTGGCAGCCATTTCGACTATACGTCTACACCTATTCTTAGTTTGTGTTTTAATGTAGAATTAGGACTAAAGTAGGTAATACATTTTTCAAAAAATCGTATAACATTTATTAAAATTATTTAATAATCTATTTATAAAAATCTTATAATTTTATAAATATCTTGTATATTAAAAATAATATTGAAAAAACAATTAAATTACAAGTAATATATCTAATAAAAGTATTATTAGATAGTAGATACAAATATATCTTACTGTATACATAAACTTTATTTTAATATTATTTTACAACATTTGGTCCTACTTGTGATAATTGGACCATTACTTTTACCCGAAAAATGTTTTCAGACTTTTAAAAACACGAAAAATATCATAATATTAAATTCTATTAAATATTCTAACTTTAGAAGTTTAAAAAAAATTGTGATTTACGATTTTCAAAATATTTTGTAAATAGGTTAAGCAATATAAAATGATTATGTTAGGTTTTCAAACAGTTAAACCCAAAATTGCAGGTAATATTAATTTTTATTGGATAATTTTCAAAGCTCTATAAATTTAGTCAGGAAATCAACCAATCCGTTCCAAATTTTTTTCTTATAAATAGAATACCTATGAATTAGATAATGTGAATACTCAAAAAAAATTTCAGTTCTCTACGTTCAAAACTAAATTAGTTATCACAAAATATTTAAATTTAAATTAACGAAAACCGTAATTTTGCAGATTTTCTGTCATTTATTGGTAGTTTTTCTTCTCTGAAAGAAAAACTTTTGAGAAATTCAAAAAATGAGCTAAATAAAGTATCAAGTAGATGCAATTTTCTACCGAAAGCATACCCTATTTGTGGTATTTATATCCGAAAAAATATTTTCAGACACAAAAAATACTTTGTAAAACCAATACATTCCTCGTTTCGTTTAGAATCTAAAAATGGATAGAAATAGTAATCCATTATACATTGTATATTATTATATATATTATTGTAATTGTTACTACACTATTTGCAGTATTTGGCCCTAAAAATTGCACTAATTCTTACAGTTTAGAGTACAACAATTGAAAGGAATTTTTCAAAATTTAAATTAATCCAACGGTGATTATGACACAAATAATTAAAATAGATAAGAAGGTTTACTTTTTAAGTTGAAAAAGGGATATTTTTAAAGTCATTTGACCAAGACAATATAATGAAAAATTTACAGAAAAAAGTTCAGTACTTCTTACTAATGAAATATATGAAAATATGAATATAGTTTTTATAATAATTACCTATATAATAGACAATTTTTGTTTCATGATTATAATACTGACAATGTATATAGTAACGTCTTTATTAAGATCGCCAACCATGTTTTTGTAATTTGTATAGAGAATTCGAAACATTACAGATGACGACCTTGCCAGGATACTCTCGATTTATATTTAATATTTTAAAATGAATCGACTTATTCAAATCGAAATCTTCTGATTATTAATTATTTTGTAAAAATTTTATGAAAGTCCAGTAAACTACAAATATAAGATAGTGAGAAGCTATACAACCGCGCGCTACGCCGATGATTATTAATGAATTATATCAATATTAGTATTAGAACTATATAAAAACAATTCAAACATTTTAATTAATTATTTAATTCATAGAATAAAATTATTATTTATTATAAGTATTTCGTTTATAATATGTTGTCAGTATAATTGTAAGTATTAAATAGTTGTTATTGTTTATTGTTGTGAACTTTTAAGTGCCTGTAGGGGTATATTTATTTCAGAAATATTATAAGATACGTGTATAAATATATCACAGTGGTAATTTTTATTTGGTATTTCGTAATTTCGTGTGCGTATGACGTATTGAAGTTGTCTATATTATCAACCACCATATTATCATATTCAGTGAGTTTTTAAAATGGTAATTAATGATCTAGTTGATAGTAATGAAATCATATTTATTATATTATTTAAATACGATCATAATTATATAAATGATTCTGTGTAATTTATTTCATGTTCTAATTTACGTAAATAATTATCGGGTGCATTACGGTGTGCAATTGTTCCCCGAAATAAGATTTTTACATTATATATAAACGATGTAAAATTGTATTATTTTGGGTTGTTTATTTTTATTGGGTGAGTAAAACAAAATACTAAATTAAAAAAAAAATTAATACCTACGAATATTTAAAAAAGAAAAAAATATCTATAATATATAAATATAGATTATTTAACTCATTGTCACTATTATTGATAAAATTGTATTCTTTTTAAGATTAGTTAATTGTTTCTCGCTGTTATTTCGGTTATTTGTCTATTCGCTGCGTGGGAGAGATTTTTCTTATAATTTAAATTTATCTACATTTTATTTCGGAGTTTTGTCACTGTTATTGAATTATTTCTTGATTTATTGTAATATATTTGATAGTTCATTTTAGTTACCAATTATAAGTACGGAGTAAAAAATTTCCTATTCCCACGCAGCGAGTGGAAAATGTATGTCAACACCGGAAATAGTGGGAATTTTAAATTATATTTTGTGTTATTATTATTTTTTTCCATAGGTTTTTGTGTGATTTATTAGTTTTTCTTATATTTTTAATTATTGGTTTAGTTGTTTTATCACATTAATTTTTTTTGTATTTTCTTTTAATAAATCATATATTAAAATTTATTGTAATCATCGGTGTGTTATTTTTTTGTTAAAAGATATTTAAGAAATCCACGGTACTCCGGTCGTTATACCTCGGTCTGTGGTTGCCATCCTTTATAAAGGCATTACATAACGTTTTTGTAATTTGTATAGAGAATTCGAAACGTTACAATGCTTAGGACACTTCCTATTAAAGCAATGTAATTCTCAAAAATGTAAATAAACCAAAATTCAACTTGAAAGCAGAGTAACCACTTTACGAAAAATAATTTTATTTTGAAGAAAAATATAAAATATGTATTTTCTGAAATTTTTATTATTTTTTATGCTTATGATGCTGTGATACGCGCGAGATTCTTTAACTGCGATTTTGTAATTTCAAATTTGTGACTTGTCACTCATGTCTGTATACGATTAACTTAAACATATTTTACATATTTTATTATATTCTTTTGACTTTTTAAATTTTGGTTTGCTTTATTTACATTTTGTAATAAATATAAAATATTAGTATACAAAGCTTATATGATAATAATACATTTTATGGTAAAATGAATATTGTACAATAATTTCATTCTATGAATGTTGTCATTATGACGTGAGGTTGAATTTTTTCGTTTATATTTTGATCCAACGGCTTAGTGTCCTTTCTGGTTTTATTTAATCTGTGGTACAGATTGTATAATAATATATTTATTAAAAGAAAATAATATTATAAAAATTGTAATTGACATGATCGAGTTTAAGGATCGTTCATATCTCACCCGTCCACTCTGACGGCCTAGGACTTAACCTTGCTTATCATAACGGGTCTGCCCGAAACATATGCAAATACCGGTTTAAAGCTAAATCGGTACGAATCCACGACAGTGTTGATCGGTGAGCCACCGCGATCGTCGCCAGTTCGCTCTCGTTTACCGAGACCCGACACGTAAATACCGCCTGACAATTCGTGTTCTTTTTGTTTTATTTAAAACATAATTTAATTTTTATATTAACAATTCTTTAAATATTTCTATATATGAATATTGTACACATTACATATTCCTATCTATTGTTCCGTATTTCAATAATAATATTATACTTGCATAATGCATAGAAAAAAGTTTAAAATGCATATAAATGCATATTATAGGGATAGCGGCATATTTGAAGAATTTTGCATATTTAAGCATATTTTATAGACTTTTTTGTAAAAAAGTAATTGTTTCTATATTTTTATATCAAAATTTACAAGATCGATTTATCTATATTGAAAGTGTCAATAACCTGTTTATAATAAGTACCAATGAAATAATGTGCAATTGAATATACCTACTAATGATTTGTTTAATGAATATTATTTGCTAATAAAGTAATTTATTTTTGTTTGATTGAATAATGTTTAGAAAAAGGACTGTTTAAAACCAATATAAATATAGTTTTTTCTAATAAATGGCATATTATATAAATTGAAAAGAGTATTTATTTTTACATTTTTCACTTGATTTAAAAATATTAAATAATTACAAAAAAATATATATAACCTAACGACGATGAGCACTTACTACTGAGGCGACGGCAGCGGCGATAACTGTCACCATACCGCGTTCGACCTTTTAGGCAACTGACGGCGGCGCGAGCGATACCGTTTGTGTACAAGTTTACGAGCTTTCGGGCAGGTGGTTGTTGTCGTTCGACCAAACGGCGGGGGGAGGCGGGTTTCGGAAACACGACTTCGGTCATGATATTAATTTACATAATAATTGTTACGAAGTAGTGAAGTACGAATTATCAAGTTTTAGTCGACGATAACGATGACGACGACAATTTATTAAATGTTTTTAAAAGAATGGCCGCTGTTCTCGTCGTCCGGATTATTATTTAATATTATTCATTATTATTTTTCGTACATAATATATTATATTATATATATTACGTGTGTTTTAGACCGCCAAAGGTATTTACGATTATGAAAGGTTAGGTTTTTTTGCGTTAAGGTTAGGTTAGGTTAGGTTAGCTAACCTTTTTGCGTATGAGGTGCATATTTCAAGTTTTTTTCATATTATTTTAATCTTTTTTAGTACATATAAATTCGGACTTTAGTTATAAATATACAATTTGATTGAACTCGAACACTCCAATCCCATTGCCTTCAAGACTATAAATATTGTAATTGTATATATCAGTGGCGCCGTACAAACTACTTACGCACTTAATACTAATATAGATAATAAGCATTATTATATACAATTATTATTTAATGGATAAAAATAGGGAAGGCGGGTATCGAATAAAATAAATCGAACTGGCGAACTTGTATCGGCGAAACTGGAAGGTGTTTATAACTCGCCATTGTAAATTGATTAAATTATTTCAAACCCATTGTTGTTTACTGGTTAATGACTATATCGGTTTTAGTTTGAGCAATGAGGAAGACACTAAATAAATTTTTAATATCTGAAAAATTTCAATGTGGAATCACGTAAGGACACTGACGCGAAAAATTCCACTGCGCTCGAGCTACGCGATTCGCGTAAGTACGTACCGTTTTTGTTGGTTTTCGACGACCACCGTCTGATCGGATTCTGCGTTGTTCTCCGACAGTTTCGGATCGTTCTCGCGGTCAGTCCGTCGATTTCGGCGGTTCCGGCGCTTGCGGTTTTTCTTGCCACCGGATTTTTCCTCGCCTTCGACGGGCGGTGGGTTCGCGGCCGACGCGACCATCATGATGGGCAACCGCGGGTCACCGGCGTCACGGTCAGAAACGGCCGGGGCTGGCGCCGCCGCCAACGACGACGACGACGGTTGATTACCGATGGTAAGTGCCGCGAGCGACAACGTCGGTTTTAAAAAATACGCACTCCGTACTTACGTAAAAAAATATCTATCATACGCACTTGTTGCACCGTCGCCGTGTTATTGTTATAGGTTTTTTTTTTTATTTATTTTTTTTTTATTGGTTTTATATATATTAAAAAAATGATTTTGTTTTAATAATATTATATTATACGTGTACTACGTTGGTGTATTTAATCTATACGAGCATAATATAATATTATTGGTTGTTATATTATTCAGATCATTTCGTGACGATTTATATATGGTTTTTTTTTTGTTTTGTTTTTAGTTTTAGCGCGGCCCGAGAGAATAATAGAAACGCACTCGCGCGTCGGTCGAACGACGTAATCAACAGTGTGGCGTGCGTCGCAGCGGACTTTTGTCAGAGATCTGATCGTAAACCGCCGCCGCCACCGCCGCTGTCACACACGCGCGCGCTATTCCGTCAGATGCGGCGGGGGCGGATAACAAAAATAACTAAACTTCTTCGCCGCCGTTACTGAGATCACAGTACGACTGTATTATTGTTATACATCTTTGTATTCTATCTTTATTTTTGTACGTTAATTTATTTATTGTAAACGGCAATAGAGTTCGGGGCAATGAAAAACGAAATGCAACTTAATAATATCCGATAGTTAAATGAATCGAAAAACAATAATAATAATAATAATATTGGTATTTGGTAAGTATCATTTTCGAAAAAAACCGAAGCTCAGTCGTACGTAGGTAATTATTATTAATTAATTTATTTATGTACAATTTTTAAACCTTCCAAAATATAAACATTTTATGTTAAACTAATTATTATTAACAATACGGTCCATTATACCTAACATATGTATAAAACATGTGGTTTTTTGTTGTATATAATATTAATGATTTGATATATTTAAATGTTCTTACTCTCTATTGCGTTAAATAAATTTTGAATGTGATCTATTTAATTTAAAATATTAAAAATATTAATTTTTATTTCACATTCACTAATACTATATTGGTACCTAATAATAATTCATTTTTTTCCTACGTGCGACATTATATTAAAGAACAAAATTGTAAATATTTGATTATTTTTCATATTATAAATGTAATATAATTTAACTACCAAATACAACTTGTAACAAATAAATAATTATTATGTAATCTAGTAAAGATTATCTTTTAAAACGTAAATATTAAACTAATTACTCAGTAACCTTTCAAGAAATATTGCATCTATTTATCATTTGATTTTAATTTAATACATTGTTGGAATTCCATACATGTATATTAAAGTGTCTTCATGTCATTTGTATAAAATGTGTAAACTTAAAACGACTTACATGAGTAAGTCATCAAACATTAATCTACTTTTTTGGTACTTATCCATATAACATAATATTTTATATATATATAAATTTTATATTGTATTTACTGTTTAAGAGAGTTTATTATTCATTATTTGTGTTTCGATATTATTATTTAGAATTAATTTTCGCATGCAGTATTTAATTTCGGTTTTAATTCAATGTTTAAATGTATAGGTATAACCAAAAATGATCATGCAACAAAGAATTGCTATTACGCAATCAGGTATTTAAATTGAAATGTATTTTCATTTATTTTTAATTCGATGTTTATAGTTTTAGTATCTAATAATTTTAGGTTAATTAACCTAAAATTTGGTATAAGATTCTGAGCGAAGCGAAGAATGTATTGGTTTTACAAAAATGTTTTTTTTTTTGTATATGAAAACCCTTTTTCGGGTAGAAATAATGGTCTGATTACGACGAATAGGGTATGCTTCGGTAGCAAATTACATATATAAAAAATAGTTGGTACTTTATTTTGCTCATTTTTCGAATTTCTCAAAAAATTTTCCCTGGGAGAAGAAAAACTACCAAAATATGGCGGAAAATCGGCAAAATTACGGTTTCTGTTATTTTAAATGTTTTTATTTCATGATAGATAATAATTATGTATTGATAGTAGATATTTTTTTGAGTATTCACATAGGTGTTCTACATTGGAGAAAAGACTAACGTTTTGAAACCATTGGTTGATTTTCTGACTAAATATAGAGATTAAAAATTTTTTCCAAAAATGTTTAAAATTACCAGCAATTTTGGGTTTAACGGTTTGAAAATTTTATAGAAGCCTACTCATATAATACTTTATCAATTTCCAAAGCATTTTGAAAATCGTAGGTCACAATTTTTTTTTATCGTCACGATTGGTTGTTAATTCTCCCGCAACACATTTAGTATTGTACGAGCTCGTAATGAGCTATCTATACTATCTATAATCAATATTACATTCATCATATACATACATCAAAAATTCCCCGTCGATTGGTGCAATACAATATTAGTGACATTGTAAAGAATATATCTTATGATGTCTTTTCGACTTATAACTAAATTATAACTTATAATTATTTATATTATATTATATCGTATTATAAATTCGTATAAAATATTTTAAAGTATACACATATTAAATCTCTCTCTCTCTATATATATATATATGTATAATTATTATTCGATTGTCGGTCGTCGTAATCAGCAAATTTATTGTAGGTAGTATATTTTTCAGCGATAAGTTCATTCTATCTCCAAGATATCATGATCAATTATATTATTATATATTGTATATTGGATTATTTAGATTACATTTTTGTACACTAGTATTGCCGCAGTAAAACTTTAAATTATAATCTACCAATCAGTTGTATTTTGTTCATCACGAGGTACATAACGTTTACATTTTCTGAATATAGTGATGAAGACTAAATTAAATTTTAAAACAATTTTTTTTTTCATAGTTTTTAAATGTACGAAACGTATTAAGTAATAATTTTAATATTATTATTGGTCATTGTTTTTTATTATATTTATGTATTTTATTGTATTATTGTAACGAATATTATTATTGTAATATTGACTCTTATCTCACACTTGAGTTCCTACTTGTTTATAGACTATAGTTAATATATAATTATTATATTAGGTGATAGGTAATACATTTAAAATACATATTTTTTTTTAATGATATAGGTTTACCTATCTTTTTTTTTTCTATGTGATATTATTTTTATTTTAAATAATTTTACTTTTTAAGATTTATATATTATTAATATTATTATTTATTCAATTTATTTATAAGGTATTGAATTATGAAAATATTAATAAAGATTTTTTTTATAAAAAAAAAAAAATATATAAATTTATAAAAAAATCAAGTCATGAAAAAAAAAATGTTTAATAAATATTTGACACTGGGAACATAAAATCTAAGTTATCTTGTAAACTTTTGTAGGTATAATAATAGCACTAAGGATTAAAAGTGTTGGAGATACTAAAATAAAAGGGAACCGTAAATAAAAAAAGGTAATTTTGAAAAAAAAAATTATTCGTTAAAATATTTGTGCAATAACCAGACATCTCCAAGTAATAATTAATATTTTTTTTAGTATAAATAATTTTAATAATAGTGTAAATTGCACATTTGCAATTGGAATTCAAATATATTTTTTAAACATTTTTAAAATTATTTATTAATTTTTAATTCAGTTTTAAGCCTCTCCTGAACAATTTAATAATTTGGAGATGTCTGGTTATTGCACCCTAGTCTTCAATTGTAGTTACTCAATCGAAAATATACAAGAATCAGAAACATTTCAGGCTATTACAAGTACAACTATCTCTGATAAAAACAGGTAATTAATTTGTTTAAAATAATTTATATTTAAATATTTAGAATAAGTTTGATATTTTAATTAAAAATTTAGTGATAATCCCGAAAAGAATGAAAATATAAATGTTTTTAATAATAACGACTCCTTGCCTAAGCTTATTGTGGAATAGAATGATGTTGATAATTCGGAAAGGTAAATTAATATTACAATAATTTATTGAATTGTTTTTTTCGAAAACATATTTGTGTAGGATGACTGTACCGTATGTATTAACCGTTTTAATAATTTTTAGTGTAACAACTGTAACAGCGAATTTTTATCAGGAACGGAGAATTGTTGATATTTTTTTATATATTTGAACAAATACGTAATAGTGAACATGTAGGTGGTTTCGGTTGTTCATTTATTAATATGTCATTTATTTCCGAAAAACGACAAGGTTATAATTCTAAATTTGTATTTAAATGTAATATGTGTGGTATTAAAAAACATATTCAATCGGAAAAAGAAAGCCTAAATTTACCGATTAATGAAGGTATTGTAAGTGGAACAATTGCTATTGGGATTGGCCATTCTCGATTAGCTGAACTATCAGCTACAATCGATGTCCCCTATATGTCTTCAACAACGTACATGATGTTGCCATACAAGAAATGTTACTTGCTGGTGAAGAAGAAAAAAAAAATTGCAATTCAGTCTGGCAATATCGATAACGATAACGACCAATGTGTACAGTAATTGCAGATGGGTAATGGAGCAAACGAAGTTATAAAACTAAATACGATGCATTATCAGGAGTGGTAAAATTAAAAATTATTTATTTATTTTAATTTTTAATAGTTTTTAATTAAAAATTTTATTTATTGTTTTTACATAATATAGGCTACAATAATAGGATACCGCACTAAAAAAATACTATTTATCGGCATTAGAAATAGATATTGCATAATATGTGAACGAGCTAAATCAAAAAAGGAAACGCCTATAAAGCATGTATGTGTTATGAATTGGACAAAACGTGCTACTACGAGTAGTATTGAAGCAGACGCAGTTGCTGAAGGATTTAAAATAACTGTACAAATGCATGGCTTGAAATTCAATAAATTAATCGGTAATTTTTCTTTATTTATTATTAACTTGAATAACATCGTCTTGTACCAAAAACAAATAATATATACCATGTGATGGAGACAGTAGCGTTATGAAACAATTAAAAGGGATTATGCCTTATGGATATTCACGTGTTGTTCAAAAATTTGAATGTCGTTATCATCTTTTACGAATTTATTGTCAAAAAATGATTGCGTTAGCTAAGAAGACCGAATATCCTATTCGTATTAGAAATTACATTGCTAATAATGCCATCCGATTTAGAACAGCTATAACAAAATCAATTGCACATCACACGCATCACGGCAATGGAACTGTTTCGTGTAAAATTAATGGTTTGTCAATTTGTTTGTTGTATTTATTGACAAAGTATTTTAATTGTCATTTCAATTTTATGTTTTTAAATTAATATTTTAGGTATCAAAAAAGATATTATAAATAGTTTTTATGGTTATTGGGACAACATGTAAATTGTGCACCATATTTTTGTATTGGTAAAAAAAGGACGAAGAAAATTTAATAATTGAGGCTGAAAACTGTGGAATAATTTGTGAAGTAACATAAATTACTAATCGTATTGCAGGGCATTCTGATAGTTTGTATATGAACGTAGACAATAACTCTTGTGAACAGTTCAATGCAATAATAAACAAACATTTCTGGAAAAAGAATAAATTTTTTGCAACGTAACTCATATAACGTAAGAGTTGAAGCTGCAGTAGTCTCATACAATTCATATGGTCAATATATGAGAAAAATACACAAACATATTACCAATAATAGTCCTAGTAAATTGAATTAATAGTATTATATATATATATATATATATATATATACCTTAGAAAAATGAAATATATCTAACCTGTTATTTGTAATTTAATGTAGGTGAAGTTGAGAAAATTTTTTTGTTAGCTCGCCATAAAAAACGTGTAAGCTATAAAAAAAGAAAAGAACTTTTTCCAAAAACAAAGTCTAAAAAATTAGTGGCTAAACCTGACGAACATTATAGTTTAGCAGGGCCACTTTCAGAAGAAAATGATGATACTCAGGAACAAATTTATAATAAAAAATTAGTTTTTTTTAATTCACTAAAATTGTTGGAAACTGATCGTTTAGCTCTTGAAGAACGAACAAAGGATCAATTTAATCATCAACTTTGGCATACTGTAAGGAGAAATCGTTTAATCGCATCCAACTTTGGACGAATATGTAAAATGCGATCAACGACATCATGTAAATCGACTGTATTCGATTTGTTGTACAGAACATTTTCTTCGGCGGCAACCGAGTATGAAAAGGCATTGGAACCCTTAGCCAAAATACAATTAGAAGCCACATTAAATTGTAAAGTACGACCAAGTGGACTTGTGGTAGACCCAATTTTATATTATTTGGCAGCTTCTCCAGGTACATATATACGAGAATAATAATAAATATTTAAAAGCGCTATAAAACTAAAATTGTTATTTATGGAAATGTTATTTATATTTTAGATGGTTTTGTTGAAGATGACGGAGTAGTAGAAATAAAATGTCCTTTTGGTGCAAAAGATTCTACGTCATTTATGGACGCGTTATTAAATAAACAAGTAAATGTGTACCTTAAATTATTTAATATTTATACATAAATAAAAATAAAAATATTATTTAGGAATACTATAAGTTATAACTAATTATAATTTCATTATATTATTTAATTTTTAAGTACCGTATTGTCAAATCGTAAAAAATAAAATGGTAATAAAAACTGATAGTAATTATTATTTTCAAGTACAAGGGCAAATACACATTTGTCAAAAAAAATATTGTTATTTTGTAGTACATTCGGCTAATTGGACAGAAATTGAGAAAATCCAATATGATAATTTATTTTGGGCACAAAAAATGGAATTAAAATTAGAAAGGTAAGTAAAAGATTTATATTGATATAATTTACTTTTAAATGGATGATAGTGGTAATTAAATAAATAGTATATCATAATATTTAATTAACTATTGTTTTTGTTTTAGTTTCTATAAACGTTGTTTATTACCAGAAACAGTAATTCCACAATATGGAAGACGATTACCATTAGATGACATAAAATATATTCAATATATATTGAAAAATATGAAAAAAAAAAGCAGTTATCAAATTATAGAATATATTATTATTGTTGCCTCAGTTTTATAGTGGACTGTATTTAATTGATTTAATTTAAATAAACACAAACAATCTTTTATTTAAATTATATAATCGACTAATTTACAACATGTTATATATCATAGAGTGAGCGTCTATGATCGTGATCGCTCGTAGGATCGGTATCGGACTAAATACAAAAATATAAAATAATCCCGACCGCGGCAGCACTCGCTATCGCAAGTCGCATTTCACATAAATCACCAATCTGACAGATGTGAAACATAATAAAATAAAATATAATATTATAATCTCAAACAAATATGATTTATGCATTTTGTTATATTCCCCCTCACCCTCTCTTTTCCCCGTAAAATATTTTAAATAGCTATAATAAATTAATTAGATAATTAAATTCAAACTATTTTATGTACTATATATTTCTATACGTATAGTTAGCATATATAATCGGGCAAACAATATCTTTGATAATATATCAATATTGTTCGTAGGCGCGTAAGATCATACTATAGATATAGACATGTTTGAAACACCGTCACGCCACGCCGTCCCTACAGATATCATAGTTATTCCTAAAATAACCATAATTGTGCGACGCGCACAGCACAAACAAAATATATAAAATACAAATATTATAATTATAGACGTATCGAAATCACATATTATATACCTATATATAGATATTAGTAAGTTATTGAGTTATGTATTCCCAGTTTCTAAAAAATAGTGTTCAATATTATCTTTAGGCAAACTGTATATCTTATTTACAATTAATTTGCGTGTTACGCGTGCGATCATACTATACTCTGGCCCACGAGAGAAGTAAACCGTGTCACGGCCAAAACGCGTCGGTATCGCGCATCCATGTGCATTTGACATACCAAAATGGTACTAGGTGTGAGGAACGGTACCTAAATACAGTCAGCTGTATGCGCTAAACGGTTTACTTCTCTCGTAGGCCAGAGTATAGACAGTTTTGGGAAGGTTAGGTTAGGTTAGGTTAAAATATTGAAAATATTGTATACCTGGTTTTGACGCGTGTTAAAACGCGACAGCACCGCGCGTCGACAACGCTAGATGCAAACGCATGCCATCAAATAGACAGGCACGTAGCCAGAAAATATTTATTAGTTGAGCTAATATAATTTAAGCTCTCCTCCCTCGAACCCTATTCTAATAATTATGTAATATTTATTGGCGTAATTTGGTAGTGGTCTGGGGGGGGGGGGTAAAGCCCCCTCAGAAGCTCTCATAGCCATCCTCAAATTTGTAAAATTATTAATGTAATATTTTTGTAGAAATTTGAGTAGTTTAGGCGTGTTCTCTTATATAGTAATTTTTAGTTTTTAATACATCATTAGGATTAACACGTCTTTTGTTAAATTAACAATCTTGTACTTGTATAGTAGTATGACTTATTAGCTTACTAAAATAATTATATGATAATATGTAATAATAATTATAAATTTATATTTATAGGTTATTTTAAAATGGGTATATTAAGTCCATGTTATTATTAAATTATTGAAATTATTGTTGACAGGTTTTTGTCAAATATCGACAATAACAACAACCACTATAGTACTTGTAGCTATATAATATAAATATACAATTTAATATAAGATTAAATAATAATTGTAATATTTACGGGACTTTACTAAACAGTAAGCAAGTCAATAGACCAATGTAGTATTATCATAGATTAATAATTATATAATGATATTATATTATAACATTGTTTATATCTATTTATGAGTTAATCAGAACGTCAAAAATTTGTAATCAAAATATTATAATTTACATTTTTTACAGTCAATCAAATATATATATATATATAGATTAATAACCTGGCATGTGAAAAAATTGTATTATTTATAATTAAAAGTGGGTGGGCCGGCCCAAAATCATAGCAATTTTAGGGTGGGCCAGGCCCACCAAGGCCCCCCCCCTAACTACGTATCTGCAAATAGAGCGTGCTAGACCAGAGCAGTAGAATGTAGTTTATTTATAAATGAATTTAAATATTTTTTGGGTGCAACTCCAAATGGGTTAATTAATAATGATGGTTTAGTTAAAATAAAATGCCCTCAATCAACTGTCGATATGACACCAGAGGAAGGGATAGAAAAAAAAATTAATTGTTGGAAGACAAATAAAAATAGATCATTAGAACTTAAAAAGAATCACATATGGTATTATCAAATTCAAGGACAATTAAATATTTGTGAAAAGGATTATTGTATATTTGCTGTGTGGACAAGAAAAGGTATAAAATATGAAATTATGAAAAGACATGCATTTTTAGACTATTTCTATGTTACCAACTTTTGAACAATTTTACTTCGACTATTATTTACCAGAGCTAATAGATCCAAGGCATATTAGAAATATGCCAATAAGAAATCCAGATTACATAATAAAAGCATAAGAAAAAAAAACAAAACAATACACAATTTAAAAAAAAAGTGATGTCTAATTATGTGGTAAATAATCAATTATCACACGCTTGAATCAACACAATTTAAAACAATTTTAAACCAAATAATTCTTATAAGCTTTTAGTTAATACGTGTATCATACCTATATACCTAAATTTTAATATGTGTACAATTCGATAAGTAAAAATATTGTGTTATTAATTTTTATTACTCAATAAGTAGTAGTGATAATATGTTCAAAAAAAAACTTATTATTTTCCTGCATTTTTATGTTTTTAGGAAAAATAAAAAAAAATTTATATAGTATTATATATGTTTATCATGTACGCCTAACGTAATAACCTAATAACCTGTCATATAATGTCAAAATAATGAAATTAATAGGTATATTCGAAATTATTATCATCATATCAAATCTAACCTAGACCAAATTTCTAACCTAATTCATAATTGTATTATAGATAGGTGTTATATATTTGGACAACTTTATTTATATAGTACATAATATGCAGGCAAACATTAGCTTTCATATATGTGGGAAACCGACGATTCTACTGTAATATAGACAGGTTATTAAATGAAAATACGTAATGTCGCCGCGCCGTAAGTATAGTCATCATAGTTAGTTTTTTCTCACCCGACCATAATTATGCGATGCGTATAGGACGAACGTTCATGAAACGATAAATCGCGCTCTCGTTTTGTGTTCTAACAGCGGCCGTATAAACCAAGCTATGTGTTTTCGTCGCGTTCATACACCGCTAGAAAAGTAGTAAAAGCGCATTCTATGATTCATCGCGTGCGTTCTCGTTTTGCCTTCGAATTTACCCTTAATATCAAAATATTTTTAAAAGAATAAAGACCGTGATTTTAATTAATTAGGTTTAAATAATAAATGAATATGATATGACATATATGACAAAAATAAATGCAAACCTTATGATTTAAATTGTAGATACTAGATAGAATGTTACTTTTCTATTGACTATTAATATCAATATATTATAGCATAATTTATAATTTTTTATGTCTAGCTAGGAAAATTAGCATCGATTTAAGACATATATTTTAATCTAAACTCATATTTTGCACATGTGCTAAACAAATATTTAGATGAAAATATTATGTTATTAAATGAGGAAAAGTTTTTCATTACTATTATAATACTATATTATTATACAATTTTTAATGATTATTAGTTAGGTTAGGTACTATAGGTAAATAGGAATTAAAAAACAATATATTTTTCATAAAGATTCAACTAACTGTTGATGTTACTTGTTACTTGATACAATAATTAAGTATACAAATGTACAATGTTTAAGTGATTAATGAAAATTTTGGATAGTTGTAGTAAATTTGTAAAGAATAAAACTAGGTTCCTATAGTCTTATATGACCATTGTACATTATAGATAGTTAAGTTAAAAAATATTTATATTATTATAATAATTATTAAATTAAAGATCTGTACATAGTTCCTAATTACCTCTTTCAATATTAAATTTTATGCAATTTATTATATTTTGTTTAGAATAATAAGATATTATGACTACACATTATACTTGTAAATTGTAATGTTAAATTATTTGTGTGCTAAATTAAAATGTGTATCTATTTATTTATAATTTAATTAATGAATATTATATATTTATAGTATAATATTGTTCTTAAATATAATAGTAGCAGAAAAAATATTATATTTATTATCATACAAATTAGTTTTGTATTATTAGTATTATTACCTATATATAAATTATAATATTAAACTGAAATGTTTATTATTAACATATTCATAAATGTGTACAGTAATATGAATACTGTTTTATTTATTTTATAATCTTATATTGTAAATTTTATTTTTTTAAACAAACCAAATATATTTTTATAATTACATCAATGAATACTTAATTCGGTAAATAATAAATTACATTTTTCGTAATTATTTAATAAATTACAAATTATACTATATTCTTTTATCTATAACCATGCTATAGGTACATAATAAATAAAAAATATGCCAAGATCAGTTGTCTAACAGTAAAAAAATTAATTTCCAAATATTTTGAAATTATTGATAAATTATAATATACAAGACTATAGCCAATAATCTTTCTTATACAGTCATAAATAATTATTAAAATAGTTTGTGATTTGTAATTGTGTAATAATGAATTAATTAAAACAAACACATCTTTACATCATATAACATATTATTTTATACTAAAGTAGTGTAATGTGATGTGATATATTCGAGTTTATGACATTATGTGTACCAGATGGTCATCATTTTGAGCACATTTAGAAAAAGTCAAAAATAGGTATCGATGTTATGATAAATAAACTACTTTGTTATTGATATTATGATATAAACAATATGACAATGACTGTTTCTACCTATTTCACAGAAAGTTTAAAGTATAATACATGCAAATTATACAAAAATATATTATACATTATATTAAAACATTTTGAATATCATTTTTTTTTAACGTCTTCAAACACTTTTTTGCTGTGAAATAATTATTCGAGTAGAGTATGCTATCGGTAGCTTACCGACCGAAGGAGGAACGTCCGAAATCAACCTTCCTGATTTTTTTTTAGTTTTGAAAAAAATAATTGTTCTCCCTATAGAATTGTTAAACAAAACGCAATAAGAACAGAGTTATTCCAATTATATGTAAAACGAAAAATTATACTTCTGGTAAATATAATACAAATTATTAATTACTCAACTAGTTTTAATTTCAAAATTGAATAATGAATATAAATAAAACTGAAAATTATACTTCTGCTAAATATAATACAAATTATTAATTACCTAACTAGTTTTAATTTCAAAATTGATTAATGAATATAAATAAAAATTATGTAATTTTCAAGTTTCTTAATTTTATTCTAAGTTTCCTCACCCTTTAGAACCCTTCACTACAAAACAAAACATTATATATATATATATATATATATTAAAAGCAGTACATAAGTTTAAAAAAATCATAATAATTATTTAAAAAAAAAATATAATAAAATGGTAAATTAATAATAATTAAATATATCTTGTATTGTGCAAGTTTGATTATGTTTAAAGTAATTTGCACCGTATGTAAATTCCTTAAGACAAATACCACATTGGTAAGGTTTTTTCCCTGTATGTATTCTATAATGTACATTTAATGTGCTGGACTGTGCAAAATTTTTTTCACATATATTACACTTGTAAGGTTTTTTGTCGGTATGTATTTTATAATGTTTAGTTAACGTGCTTGAGTGTGCAAAATATTTTTCACATATATCACACCCATAGGGTTTTTCCCCAGTATGTATTCTATAATGTTCATTTAATGTGTTTGATTGTCTAAAATATTTTCCACATATATTACACCCATATGGCTTTTCCCCGGTATGTACTCTATAATGTACATTTAAATTGCCTGACTGTCTAAAATATTTTCCACATATATTGCATTCGTAAAGTTTTTTGTCGGAATGTATTGTATAATGTTTAGTTAACGTGCTCGAGTGTGCAAAATATTTTTCACATATATCACACCCATATGGTTTTTCCCCGGTATGTACTCTATAATGTACATTTAAAGTGCCTAACTGTCTAAAATGTTTTCCACATATACTACACTTGTAAGGTTTTTTGTCGGTGTGTATTCTATAATGTTTAGTTAACGTGCTCGAGTGTGCAAAATGTTTTCCACATATATCACACCCATAGGGTTTTTCCCCAGTATGTATTCTATAATGTTCATTTAATGTGTTTGATTGTCTAAAATATTTTCCACATATATTACACCCATATGGTTTTTCCTCAGTATGTATTCTATAATGTACAGTTAAATTGCTCGACTGTCTAAAAAATTTTCCACATACATTACACCCATAAGATTTTTCCTCGGTATGTATTCTATAATGTTTTTTTAAATCGCTCGATTGTGAAAAATAGTTTCCACATAAATTACAGCAATAGGGTTGTTCTTCAACGTGAATATTCTCATGCTCGGTCAAACTAGATTTTGTTTTAGATGATTCCTCATATATATCACATGAGAGAAGAGTGATATATTCAACATTATTATTTAAATGACTTTCATTGTCGTAGAACTTATTAGGCACATTTGAGATTTGTTGATTATGTTTCATTAATTCTTGTGGCGGTATTGTATTTTGAATGTCTTCCTAAAAAGAAAAGATAGTCATATCATATTTCTTAAGAAACTAACTATAACATATAATCTGTTTTTTAACTATGTAGACAACTAGTAGGCCTAAATAAGTGTTTCTATATCTTAAACTATCTGTGACTCTTTAAAATAAAAAAATAGATGTATAACACTTTTTGTATTGAATTTCCATTAGCCGATAACCTTGTTAACATGAACTATTTCCTCACCCAAATAATTAATAATAATTAGTAACTTTAAATAATTAATAATAGAGAAGTAAAATACTATGTGTAACCATGAATAGTCATAATTATTTTTAAATTGATCTATCACACTTAAAAATCTTGATTATAAAGTTTTGAAATTGTTATATCATACAGAATGTGTGAATAAATTACACGAATTGTGTAATCGGAGCAGTCAGCTGCCTACTACACACAAAATATTACAGTCCAAAACTTGTTTAATGATGTTACCAAACCAAAAGATAAATAATAAACTAAAACTATGATAAAACTATGATAAATAGATTGGACAAGGTCATAAGAAATCGGGAAACAACAAAAAACATCTTAATAACAAGGGCGTAATGGAACCGGAAAAAATAAAGAAAAAATAGATCAAATAATTCAAAGTCTGGAGTTCCTACAACATTAACATGTATAATGTTGAAAAAAATGAAGTGAAATAAGAAATCTTCTTGGTAGTGTATTTAGCTCAATTAAAATTAAAAATGGTTAAAAAAATTACCAATTCACGGAAACTGTGATATTGACGAATTTGATTTTAAATATTGACTTGAAATTTAGTATTCAATAGTTCTAAACACACATGTGTCACATCTTCTTCAATTTACTACACAACTATATGGGATTGGCCATTCTTTTCTTACACTATATAGATTTAGGTAATTTGGTACATATTGTCAATTCATACCAGTTATCTTTATATCACGCTCAATTACATCACCACTTCAATAGTATTCCTCTCTTCTATCTCCTTAATTTATTTCCATAACAACTCTCACTGACTCTTATCATTTAAGTATAACATGCTCAAACAATCTCAAACAAATTTCCTGAAATTCCTATACTTCTACTTATATAATCATTGCTTATTCTATCAGCTCTAGTTACTCCACACCCCCATCTTCTAAATATTCTCATCTCCATTACACACTTCCACTATTTCATTTCTTTGTTTATCGCCAAACTCTCTGATTTATCTAACATTGCTTGTCTTGCTACTGCCTTATAATACCTATTTTACAATTATATCAGCATCCCCTTATCTTATAAAACACCCAAAGCTTCCCTCCAATTCATCTATCTACATTTTCTTTTATTTTCCATTCCTCCTTAGAAATACCATTTTTTTATACTACAGATTTTAAGTACTATACTACTACCTGTCTCACACATTATTAATGATGTCCATTATATCCTTACTCTATCAATTTCTATCACTTGTATCAAAATCATATACTATTGATTCGGTTTTATTCCTACTAATTCTAAATCCTATCCCATCAAGAGCAGTTCATAACAAAACCTCTAATACACTTCTTCTAGACTCTTTCCTACTAGTACATCATCTGCAAATATCATACACCATAGCACCTCATCTTATACATATTTTGTTACCTCATCCATTATTAAAGAAAATAAGCAAGGGCTAAGGCTGAACAATAATTAATTACGAACCACAATAATTTTTTTCAATTTCTTCTTTTTCTTCTTCTTCTTCTCCTTCTCTGCGGTATGTTTTCTAAAATTTACATTTAGATTGACATTTAATTCAATATTATTTATTACATCATTTTCATTGTCGCCGTGCTGGTTAAGTTCATGTGAGACTTCTTGGTTATGTTTCATTGATTGTTGTGGCAGTATCATATTTTGAGTATCTTCCTAAAAACAAATAATATTTAAATCATATTTGTTAAAAACCAGATTTATATCTTAAATATTAAAATTATTTACCATAAATCTGTTTTTGTATTTTTATTTGTTAAAAAACTAACTATAACGTATAATTTATTTTATGTAGATAATTAGTAAGCTTAAATAAGTGATTCAATAAAACTAAACTATATTCTGCGACTCTAAATAAAACAGAGATTATAGCATCTTTTGTAATAAATTTTCATAAGCAAAGAACCTTGATAACATGAATTTTACGGTCTCATCCATATTGTCGGGGCACTCACTGTTGTTGGCTGAACACACAAAAAGAAAATACAGAGAAAAAAAACACTTTTTTCTTTTTCAAATTTGTTCGTTTATTTAATAGACTACGACCACCATAATAAAGTTATCTACCTAGCCGGCGGTGGTCAAGAAATATTTGCAAGGTCTTACAAATAAGAAAATATAAGCAACAGTCTGTCGCAAAATCAAAAATAACAAAAAAATAAACAAAAAGTTGCTACTAGAACTGCAGATGTTCACAAAAAAAAAAAAAAAAGACGAGGTATGAATATTACCTCAGCCGGCGGTAGAGTTGGTGTTCATCCGCGCGCTCGCGCACCGGTTCAGCTCGCTCCCACACCTATTCCTCTTTCCTATTGCTGAGTCGGAGGTACCGATAAACGCCGTTGCGTTCCTAACTACCTAGGTGGTGATTTATCAAGAAAATAGACCACGTTGGATATATCGCTTGCACCTGTGTGCTCGTGATATATCAGACCGTGTCAATCTAAGAATGAAGAACAGAAGAACTACTCTAAAAATAATTGGTAATATAGAAAAAAAGTACTATTTGGAACTATAAAATAGTCACAATTATTTTTAAGTGATCTATCAATCAAATAAATTCTTGATTAAAATGTTAATGATAAAAATTATTTTGTTTAAATTCATTTTAAAACATAACAAATAACATCTTAATGAAATTAAACAACAGTGTATGAAACTATAAAA
>CM023362.1:24251560-24262851 GCA_013282895.1 Eriosoma lanigerum | reverse complement strand
CTCTCATGTATGTCTTCTATTAATATAATATACTTCCTCAGTTCTCTCTTTTTCCTTAAAGTCCACTAAAAAACCTCCCTTAGAACTCCAAAAATCTAAAAATTAAATATCTTTATTATATCTTTCAATTGAACAAAACTGATTAATTACAAACCATAATACATTTTCTCTTCTTCTTCTTCTTCTTTTTCTTCTTCATCTTCACATTATATATCTCGTTAGCAGATGTTCTATAAACAGAACTCAGTCAAAAAATATTTTAATAGATTTTCCTATTCCTTATAATCTTTATGCAATATATTACATCCTATTAGGTAGTATTTCTATTTTAAATTTGAATATCTAACGTTAGAATTAAATACAACTGTAAGGTCTCAATATTATTACTTTAAAATGCATAAAATACTTCTACTGATTTGTAACAGACCCATCAGACTTATAATTTTATAGTTGAATATTCTATAGATAATTTGGTTCTGAATTTAATATGTCCCTAGTTATATAACTTTATTCATGGTAATCTGACCATTATATATACAAGAAATATTTTCCCAGACTATTCAAAACCCATAAAATATCATATTATTCATTACTACCAAAGATTATAAATTTAAAAACTTATAAATACGATTTTAAAACGATTTATAATATAAAACGATTTTCATAATATTTTGTAAATAGATTAAATAGTATATGAATAGGCTTCTATACAATTTTCAAACCGTTTAACTCAAAATTTTATGTAATATTAAGCAATTATTTTAAAAAATTTAAAGCTCTATTTTCACTTAGAAAATCAACCAATCACAAAATTTTACCACATTACCTAAGTTGGTACTCAAAAAAATTTTCAAGTCCCTACGATCAACTTAAATAATAGGCAATATTTTATAATTATGTTTTAATTAAATTTTTGTTATTTTCTGATAAAACATTTATTAAATGGAATAATTGGAATTAAACATCTCTTTGGAGATTATTACAATTATTATTAATTATTAGTTAATAAGCAATAAGTTATATTTAATAAATTAAAAATAATATGTTTTGATGATTTTAAAACAAAATAACTTAAAAAAAAAAAAATAATAATAAATACTAATTTTTAATTAATACATACAGTATTATATTATGTTCATCACCATCTTTAAAACATTTTGGTACAGTAGTGACATCTAAAAATAATAAATCATACAATAATAATAAAATATGTTAAATAACATTAAAATAAAATATATAATTAGGAAAAAATAATAATATTGAATAAACAATTGGATTATAATTTTAATGAAATGTTCAAAAATAATTTTATTTCATAATTATTTTTATTATTATCACTGAATAATACATAGTAAATAATTATCAGTAATTTTTATATGTTTAATGTTATTTGCAACTATTGAGTTTGATTATTATAGATACATTTAGTACTAAGTAGTGGCTCAGAAACAAGTGACTTATTTGGTAATCTGGAGGCAGTGTATGATTTTATGGGCAGTAGTAAAAAAAAAATTAATATACATATACATTCCAATTATGAAAAAAAAAACGATATCCAAATAAACAAATGGATAAAAAGAATAAAAACAACCTGCTGGTCATAACATTCTGCTGTACTTCAAACAGTATTTGAAACATTAACTACTATTTTAGATACATTTAAATATTTAAAATTTTGAGAAATAATAATACAGATCGTATTAGTGGTATTAAAGCAAAACATTCTTTTGATTATATACTATCATATTTTTTTAACAGAATCTTTAAGCAAAATTTCATTTAAATGGTCCTTTGAATTCATACTTGCAAGAAAATCATATTGATTTATTAACTGATGTATCATATATCAAAAGTTTACAAAATAAAATAAACTGGGCAAGATGAGATATGCCCATCTTAGTTCAGTTAACTTGAAATTATTTACTAATGGATTTATTACCTAAATAATTTGATATAAATTTAAATTTAGAAATGCCAGACAACAAAGCTAGACTGATTAACTATCAAAGCTACGATTGAGAAAGCAAGAAAAAAAAATTTTCTTAAATTATTATGAGTAGTTACATATAAAAAAACAAATAATATTGTATTGAGATTTTAAAAATAAATATTTTAATGAAATACCAATTTTTATGTATACATAGGTATTGAATCATCTCATGTAAACGTTAAAATTAATGAAATTCAATAAAGTATATATTATTATATTTATATATGTTTGTATATTAGACTCTTAACGTTTAGTTACAACAATGTACATACTACAACTCATAATACATTAATTAATAACCATTTCTTAGTTAAATTTAATTTAAATTTTATTAGAAACTTTTCTGTTATCTGACGAATCTATTAAAGTTCTACAAATGACCTAATTTTGTAAAATGAACTGTCAAAGAAACTTGTAATCGTTGATAAATTATGTTTAGCATTTATTGAATTATAATAATTAAATAGGTAGGTACATAAATACTATATATATATATATACATAATGATAATTGATATGGTATAGGTGAATAATTTAATATTTTATTAATAATAAATTATATTTTTCATAAAACGAGCACAAAGCAGTACACCACACTACACAATTGAGGACTACTGCATAGCCATTAGCAAGCATACTCACTGTAGGTTTCATGAAATCGAATTACGTGTTTAGTCGTATGGAGGTATATAATTATATAATATAGCATATACATTATTACATTATACTCTCGTCGCACAATATATTCATGTCAATATTTCTTAAAAATCATGACAAAATAAATGTACAAATTTTTCAGTGTTTCAAGTCACAAATTATTATCGTGAGGCACAATGGAAATGTCTTTACTATTAAACTATATAATATCGTACACTATTAAATAATATTATAGCAACATTAATTGGTGGGGCTTCCTAACTTCCCGATTTTTAGCCGATCCGTAATAATTCGACCTATAATCACGTCCATTCGGCGTGAAATTTTATAGAAATATCCATTATAGTCTTATACAGTATACACACCACCTAGATATTTAAAACTCATCTGACTAATACTACCCTCCCCCACGCAATAATTACGCGTTGGTTACTCGTCGCACATTTAGGACGGTATTAAATCGAGTGCGGTTCGCGCAAATTTAGTCAGATTCGTCCAAAAATCATAAAATACCTTTGTCTACCGTATACCTGGGTACCTGGGGTAAAATTATGCGCGCAATATTAAATCAGCAAATTTCACCAAATTCGCGAATATTTAAGCAAATTTAGTCTGATTCGTACAAACGTTATAAAATACAATTGTTAATCAGTGGTATACGGTGTTTATAGAACTATAATGGATATTCCTATAAAATTTCACGCCGAACGGACAATTATAGGTTGAATCATAACGAATCAGCTAAAGGTCAGTAAATCAGTAAATCATGAAACCCCTTAATTGGTATATAATTAGGTATATTAATGATTTAAATATTTAGAAAAAAAAATCGAAAATGTGTGTCATACGGCGTATAGTGCATACCTATCCACAATACGCCACTGTTTAAGTTCTGTTCAAATAATGACACATCACATCAAAATTTCAATAAAAATTGATATCTTAGATATACTAACCTTTGAGTCTCTTACGCTTTTTAATTTCTTTTTTTACAAGTGTTAAAATACACATGTCACCTTCGTCGGCCATTTTTCTCAATTTTCAACCACAAATTATTATCGTAGGTATTCTATATTCTATTATTGTTTATTATTGATTATTGCACACATAATATGAAAAAAACTTTTATAATAAATAATAAAAATTAAAGTACCATTAAATCCATATTACTTGCCGTGGTATAATTAACTATGACAAATAAAATAAAATAATTTATTAAAATATATTAAATATTTAAATAAAGTCGAAAGATGGAAACGGAAAACAACTACAACGTGTAACGTGCTTTACTGTTTTAGCTAGTGATGGGTAGGGATGGCAATGATATATCGAAAATATCGATACATGAAGTCGATATATCGAGAAATTTTATATCGATATAACCTTATCCAGTCTTACGAAAATTCAGTAGATATTATTATATAGTAATAAATACTATTTTAAATTATTTGGGATGTTATATATTTTAATAGCTATGTGCGATGTGCCTATGTTTACTATTTACACATTGCACCACACGCCTCTTTGATTATATCGAAAGTTGATATAGGTATATTATATATTGTACATTTGTACCTTGTATGGCCATATAGCGTATGGTTCCACAGAATATCTACTTTTAAATTATTATTATAATGCTGATTAAGCGATAAAATCATGAAACCGTATAAAGCCATAAAAGTATATTGAATATTGTCAATTGTCATATACTCATATTGATCATTAATAATGAGTCATTACTATTTCTTTGTAGACTGTTTTCTGTTTTAGTTGTTGTATGGTAGTTATTTGTATAAGATTAATCTTCACGACTCGTTAAACTATATTAATAATATTGTTATTCGATAAATATTTCAAATAAAAACATGTTTTGATCATGAATTTATAATTTTAATTTTTAAATGTTAGCTACCAACAACAATTCATTTGTCTATTTATTACATAAACATAAAAAAGTGGGAAGATCGATTTTATGTGTTCCTCCTTCGTCCCTTCGTCGGAGAAAGAAGTGGTTTATTATAATCATACTTGTAAAGAATACTTTTATATTGTATTCAGAATATGTATTCGAATAAATGTAGTAATATGTATTCCAAATATATATCCGAATACTTTTCAATTAATGTATTCAAAATATTTATTCAAATAAAAAAAACTATTTACAAAAAAATATAGTATGCGAATATATTTTAATAATTTAATTTCCACGAAAAAAAAAAATATGCACATATAAATTAACCTAACCTAACTACAAAATTATATTAATTTTATTACTTTTGTAACTAATAAACAATAGTAAATTATAATAATTATTATTAACTAGTTAAAATAATAATTAATAATTTAAAATAAGCACAACAAAATTAAAACTAAATTAAATTTATACAATATCAGTATTAGAGTATTTTAAAATCATTACTTTTTCAAAATTTTCATTGAGGTTTTACAAATTATAAAGTTAAAAAATATAAATTATAATTTTAAGTCAATATATTTTTTCTAATTACCAATCTTTGCAATATTTATATCACTATTATTAAGGGAGTTTATATGGTGGGACAAGATGTTGAGGTTCTTCAATCAATTTGTTTTCAGTTGTTGACATACTTGTATTAAATACATCTGAAATGTATAAATATAAATCATCTCGTATAAAAAAATATTCATTTATATTTTTAAAATTATACAAATGAATACTCTTTATATTATTAAACATATAAATAATATTATGCATTTGATAGAATGTATCATCGATACAAAAATTAACTATTAAAACTGGGAATATAGCAATATAAAATATTTATCAATATTTTTACCTTTTTTTTGAAAATCATTATCATTTTTTTAGTAAATGAAATTTTTCGAACAAATGAACAAAAAAAAAATACAATTGGGCAAAATCAATAAAATTGTATAATAATACCTAAATGAGTTTTTGATATATTCATATTCATATTAATTGATGGTGATACTTTTAAATGCGTTTTTCACTATTAAATCATTATTATATATTTAATTATTATTATACACTTCAAAAATTACCATTTATGAAAATATTACTTTTCAATTTTTGTGGAGATGGAGACCAACCCGGCTGAATTTTTCGAGTATTTTTTTTGTTATTTTTTTAATTTTTAATGAAAGAAATGGGTTTTTAGGAATTACTTCATCATTATCAGATTCAGACAAATCAATTTAAAATAAAATAGTTTAATTTCAAAATTACTATATAAAATATTATATTAAATATTTTATTTATCACATTATTTACATGAAAATAATGGCACCGAAATTGTAGATCCTGTGGGTGAATTTTTCAGATGTGCTATTTCATCTTCATCAGTGAAATCAGATTTATATGTCGCAATATTTGCCTTCTCTTTTGCTTCATGTAATGAAACTATTTTGATTTATAACATTATATGGAGTATAAATTAAATATATAATTAACATTGACTATTATTATAATTGATATATTTTGTATTCTTACATAAATTTTTACACAGTACTCTAGCTTTAAAATAAGCAAATTCTTTAGCATTGGGTTGAAGTTTACAGGCTATATATTTTGAAGTTAGTGTTTTATTTATTGGCCATACACAATAATCTTTTTTTACCCATATATGAGGCACAGCCTCCACACTTTCATCTTCAAAGAAATGAACTACTGAATATGATATCTTTCTTTACCTAAAAAACAAATGCAAATAAAGAATATGTTTCATTTGTATAAATTTAATAACTACAATGTTTAAATAAAATAGTTTTAATAAAAGACAAAATGTATAGCCTAATCTAAACATTAACTTTATTGAAAAAATAAATACAACTAATAATAAAATAAACCAATTATTTTTAAATTATCATGCCTTAATATATACTTAAATTAAAATTAATTATATAAATATACGATATGTTTATAGGTAATAATTGTTTTAAAGTTAAATTTATTTATTTAAATGTAATATAGTGTAACGGTACTGTTCGTCTAGTGAACGTCCGTCGATAGATTTGACTAGTGAAATCCTGAGGATATAGTTGGCTAAGCTATCTCTGCACGAGGAAATCTAAAGTTCTCTATTTAATTTATATAGCCCCACAGAGACTCCCAGGGCTCGTATTTAATCTCAGTTCAAATAAGTAAACTCTCAATTTAGCAACACAATGGAATATATATATATTTAGCAACAAAACACTTATGTAATTATATATATATATATATGTATAAATTATACACCTTATATCTGGATTCAAGCGATTGACCAATGGAAATCCGAATGACAGGCGGAGACGACGCGCACAGACAACAATTATTTAAATAAAATATAAAATAATTTAAGTATAAATTATAATTTAAACCTCGCGCAATGACGATAATAAGTCGACTCTCGTATTTATTTGTTTATATTATTCTGTAATAACGTAAAAATAAAGGGGGGGGGAATAGTTATGGGATGCTATATAGTATTTTAAACGTTATTACCTTCCTCTTGGTGATCAGAGGGTTTCGGGGTAGTGAGTCTGTGAGTTAGAAGTCAAAGGTTGATATATATAGGTAATATAATTATTTGTAATATAATTTATATAAATATGTATATATTATGTATATTTACGGATCACGTATTCCGCTTGTATTTAAAATCAATGTGTTATGTATCGATATTAATATAGTTTAAATTATATAAAAAGTACGGATCACGTATTCCGCTTGTATTTAAAATTAATGTGTTAAGTATCGATATTAATATTGTTTAAATTTTATAAAAAGTACGGATCACGTATTCCGCTTGTATTTAAAATTAGTATAATAACAATCTTTTCTTTTGTTTTAAATAATATAAGTGTATCTCTTATTATTATGTATCTTACCTGACTGTTGCCCTCTGAATTCTTTGCTTCAGCGAGTTCACAGCACAATTAATAAAATAAATAATTTAAATAAATAAATCAAGAGAACACTTATTGTTAAAAGATTATGTTTTGTATAACGAAATAAAAACACTTGGTCGACTTAGCTTGCAATGATATTGTAGCACACACGTTGTGCAAGACGCCGACCAGCTTATTCGCTTTAGTTGTTACGTGGTACTGACGAGGGAAAGATTTTTGAATATGGGCATTGGTAATTAATTGGCGGGGAAAAAACCGTTAAAAATTAGTTATCTTATAATTCCATGAAAAGGCCTGCTAGCCTTCTCACGGTATTTTTCTAAGTAAAAGTGTTTGTCGGTGCTGGTGTAGGTTTCAGCGTCTGTGCGCAACGTGTGCATCTACTTTTGTATATTTTTTTGATTCATATTACATATATTTTTTTGTTTCAAATCGTGCACGTCATTACAATTCTCGTGTTGTATATTGCGTTTCCCCATTTGTCATACGTACTGAGATCGGGCGGTTAAGAATTTATGCCTACATGGCAAAAATTGGAGCAGCCGTTCGGGTCGCATAATGTGACCGTAACACTATTATAAAAGACAATACAATCTATTAATACTTTCAAATCATATACTTGTTGTGGTATAAATATTGAACCAAAACGAATTAATTAAAATATTTATATAATATGTAATAACTAGCATTATAAAAGACGAATTAAAAATGACAACTGACAATTGACGTTATAATAATTTGTGTGATAATACCACGTTACCACTTCCTATGTTACTGGTATGTAGCAAGTATCCCAGATATAGAAAAAAAACAAACCCAGATGACCAACCTGACAACATTAAGCTGGTAGATTCAAGAGGGACATATTTGTTGCGACAATGAACCTGGTTATATCTAATAAATTAATAAAAACAAACATTCCAAATAATTGGTCTCAGAACAAATTAAATACCGTATACAAGCTATGGTTCGTTCAAAAATATCTTTTAATCACATTTCGACAAATATAGACAGATATAATCAAATAGCAAAAATGACTATTAGATGAGCGTATGGGGCAATTTTCCGATGATGAAGATTAATTTACATGATATTTGTCAGAACTTCAAATTAATCACAACGAAAATCCATGTTTGTGGTGGAAAGCTCGTGAAAATGTATCTCCGACTATATCGGCTTTAGCAAAAATTATTTTTGCATTCCTACATCATCAGCATCCTCTGACGCATATTTTCTACAGCCGGTAATACACCCAAGTCAAACAGAATGACGCCTCATCATTTGTGAGCATTAGAATTTTTGAAAAACAGTCTATAATAAGAATTATAAATTAATGAATAATAAATAATTATTATGTTACCAATTAAAATTATAATTATTTTACTATAATTAAAGACAGTGTTTATGTTAAAAATTTTTTCTTCTATCTATTAATTTATAACATTCATTATTTATTTATTATTATTTTAATTTAAATCTTTTTATAAGTAACTCTTAATAGTTTTGTTATTTATTATTTATAAAAACTATACAAAAAAATTATTTTTTGTTTATTTCTTGATAATTATTCTGACACTTGGAAATTTTGATACTAATTAAATATTATACTTATAGTTTATACTAAACCTATAAATTTAGTTAAAGCCTTGAACTTATACATTGTTACAGTTTTGATGAATTGTTTTTATTTTGTTAGTTGCTTTCAATAAAGTTCTAGTTACAATAAAATAAGTGTTTGAGTACTAAAATCTATAAATAACATGTTCAAAATATCATTTTATTTTAAGAATGTGTAAATATTTTGTATTTAATATAAATCATTTTCAAGAGAATACTAATTCAATGTTTTCAAATATGAAATCCGGAGTTTAGAATCCGAAATCCGGGTTTACAGTAAAATTCGGATTTCGAACTTCAAACATTCAAATTTTTCCCATCCCTTTACGTATGTAAACGATAATTTAGTATCTTTGCAGTATTATACACTTAATATCTTTGAGTAAAACAATAATTATTGTAATAATATTACTGTAATAATAATTAAATTATGTTTTTTTGGTTAGTCGTTAGTAATAGACATTTACAATATGGTCTCTAATTATTTTAACGTTAATTAGTTACGGGCATGCGCAATACCTTTCTTTATTTTAATATGGCAACCTAAAATTTTGATTATTGAAATTTATTTCAGAAAATAAGTTAAATAAAGTACTAACAATATGCTATTTGCTACCAAAAGTATACATTAGTACTAATAACATAGTTATTTCTACCTGAAATATATTCTAATTTTAGAAACATATAAAAAAAAAAATTTACGATTTTCAAAATATTTTGCAAATAGATGAAGTAGTATATGATAAAACTCTACACAATTTTCAAACAAATAATCTCATAATAGAAAGTTATATTAAACATTTTTGAAAAAAAATTTGATGCTATATACTGAGTCGGAAAATCAACAAATCTATTCCAAAACTATATCATGTTTAAAAACTTTTCATAAGGATAGGCAAAAAAGTTTTCGAACCCCTAGGATAAAAACCTAATTAGTTATCACCAAATAAAATTTAAAATAACGGAAACTATAATTTTGCCGATTTTCTGACATTTTTTGGTACTTTTTCTTCTCCTACGAAAAAAACTTTTGGGAAATTCGAAAAAATGAACGAAATAAAGTACTAACTAAATGCAATTTACTACCGAAAGGTATATAGGAAAATTACACTATTTGCGGGAATCGAACATTATTTCTATCAGAAAAAGTGTCTTCAGATATAAAAAAAAACATTATTGAAAAACCAATACATTCCTCCATTCGATCAGAATCTAAAATAATGGTAATTGAATAAATTAATGTAAAAAGTGAGAAATCTATCATTTGTAAACTTAATGAAAAATTTTAATCTAGTTTTAAAAATATAATTAAATAAAATGCCCGAACTCTATAATTGGTAATAATAGTTAGGTTTCTGAAAAAATTTCAGCCTAGCTAATGTTTAACCACAAATAAATGTATAAATCAATAATTTTTTACTTTAAATATATATTTACTTAAAAAAAAAAAAATAATGATAGCATTAAATAATAGTTTAACATACATTTACACACAAAAATAAATGATATTGTAATAATCTTAACAAACTTAAACAATAACACATTTAGATATTAATAGTAAATTCGTAAATATAAATATCAATATATTTATGTTGGACAATTTACAATGTAAACTAAATTAAATATATAATACTTTTAAAAATACTTTATCATTAAAAGTTATTTAAACAATATTAAAATTTGGAATAATGCGATTGCGGTATTTGAAGTCTTAAAATTTGTATGCAAACATTACAGTAACATACATGAATACAAGGAAAACATAACCACGTATCGAATGAAATGTTTTTAAATTATTAATCAGCAATGAAAAAAAACAATACAGTTAAATAATGTAATAAATTAAAAATAATTAAAAACAGTTTTTGTTGTGTACATTTCGTACATGTCTTGTACAATGTGAAGAATTTGTAAAAGATTTTCCACATAAATTACACTCATAGGGTCTTTCCCCAGTATGTATTCTATAATGTATTTTTAAATGGTTCGATTGTGAAAAATATTTTCCACATATATCACACTCATAGGGTCTTTCCCCAGTATGTATTCTATAATGTACATTTAAATTGCTCGATAGTGTAAAATATTTTACACATATATTACACTCGTAAGGTTTTTCCCCAGTATGTATTCTATAA
>CM023362.1:24144963-24251550 GCA_013282895.1 Eriosoma lanigerum | reverse complement strand
CTCGTAAGGTTTTTCCCCAGTATGTATTCTATAATGTTTTTTTAAATCGCTCGATTGTGTAAAAGATTTTCCACATATATTACACCCATATGGTTTTTCCCCGGTATGAATTCTATAATGTACATTTAAATGGTCCGAACGTGAAAAATAGTTTCCACATATATCACACACATAAGGTTTATCTCCGGTATGTATTCTATGTTTTTTTAAATCGCTCGATCGTGTAAAATATTTTCCACATATATCACAGCCATAAGGTCGTTCTCCAGTGTCAATATTCTTATGCTTGGTCAAACCTAATATAAATTTAAACGATGAGTACATATATAAATCACATGAGAGAGGGTTGATGTGCAAATTACATTTGTTCGAATAATTTTCAAGTTCAACAATATTTTTCACACAACTTTCTTTATCTCCAATCTGGTTAGAACCATTGAGGATTTGTCGATTATGATTCATTGGTTGCTGTGGCGGTGTTATTCGAGTGTCTTCCTAAAAATAAATTATATTCATATCATATTTGTTAAGAAACTATGCATAATTTATCATCTGTTTTTAACGTTACAGACAATTAGTAAGCCTAAATTTTCATTAGCAAAGAACCTTGTAATCATTAACTTTATTTCTTCATCCATTTAAGAATAAAGAACAGAAGAACTAATAAAAATGATAAATAATATAGAAGTATATACTAATTGCAACTTTAAAATAGTTTTTGTCTAGTAATTATTATCCAAGTAATCTGTCAAACATAGAAGTCATGTATACGAAATTTTATGTAAAATTATTTTTGTTTACCCCTCTTTAGTGACGTTATTATTATATCACCGTTGTTGACGTGTGAGCTAAATGCCGACTTATTAAATTAGTATTTTGAAAAAAATTAATTTGTATTATGATATCAGTATTATGTGTATTGAAAAATTTTAACTGACGAAAAATGTTCTTAAAACAAATAGTTAACTTTGATAAATATGCAAAATAATGCATGCTTTTAAATTCATTTAAAAAAAAAAAAACATGTTTTCGGTAGGAAATATCATCTTCTTGGTAGTTATTTTAGTTCATTATTCGAATTTCTCCAATTTTCCCGATAGCCATGATAAACTAGCAAAATATGTGTAATTAGCATAAATTTGATTTTCAATATTTTGTTATTTCAATATTATTGCATTCGGCTCTTAATAATAATAAATCAATAATTTCTCCGGACACTAAAGCGATAAGGGAAATCTCTCAAAATTTACTTCCGGTTTTTGATCATTTCTTTGAATATAAAGTACTTATATGTGTTATATTATATTTCTATATTTTTAATTATTGATATTACTTTTATATTTCGTTAACTGTAAAAGGATTTTTTCTTAAAAAAGTTATTATATTTAATATAGGAAGTTTGTAAACCTAAGATAGGTTTAGTTTAGTTGGGATTGGTATCAGTCCAATTATTATAATTATATGTGAAATAATTATATCAAATATATGTATATAAATAATATAATGTAATGTTATAGATAATTTGTTAAAACATATTCTTATCCTTCTCAGTGCTATTGTATTTTATTTTATTATTAGATGCTGAGCGGAGCGAGAAATGCATTTTTTATTGCATTACCATGTTCAAAAGAATTAATCACTAATCTTAAGTACTTAATTCTATCAATTTCTTTATCACTTTCATAAAAATCACACACTATTGACTGCGTTTTACTCCTACCAATCCTTAGAACTCTCTCCTTAAACATTTTTTTGCTCAAGCCTTCCACAGAATTTTTTCGGATACTCTCTTCATAGTACTAAAGTACCTGCAAACATCATACACCATGGCACCTCACCCTGCATATTTTTGTTACCTCACCTATTATCAAAGAGATCAAGTAAGGGCTCAAGGTTGAACCATGACATAACAACTAAAATACAATAAAATCTTCTATTTCTCACTTTATTTTTTCACCATTTACTCTCGTAATTGTATAATACATATATATATATATATATATATATATATATGTTACGGGCAAAGTATACAATTCGGGCATTATATAAAATGCCCATAGTGTGTCGGGCAATATATACAACGTCAATTTTATTTATTATTTATTTTATTATCTTGTAAATTTTCTCACATAATTTTATTAGAAATTAGTAAAACTATTTACTAATAATACAGAACTTTAACATGTAAAATGTTCTAAAATTCTAAAATTTCTAAAATTACTTAAATCAACTAAAATCAGTTACAAACATTTTTGATTAAACTTTGATTATTAGATTATGATTTATTTTCGAATCTACTGTTGTAGTAGTTTTCACATTTATTATCGTATTGCAATTATCGATAAGACTTAATACCTATACGGGTTTACTCTCGTAAAATTAACTGTTTAGTTACATCGTATCACTATAGTATCGTTTGTATAGTGTAGTTCAAGTGCGTATTTACTTATAATACTTCAATTATGGAAAAGTTTAATGAAAATCTAAATATTTTGTTAAAAAATAAAGGTTCAAATACTTCCTTTTTGACGAAATTGAAGTATAATGAATTAATTTTGCATATTATTCAAATAAAAAATAGTTTAAAAAAAAAAGGAACCAAATGATTATAAACTTTTGAAAAATTACGATGTGTTAAAAGTTGGTGATGTTAACAAGTTAATCGTACCGGTGTCTGAAAAAAATGAAATTAAATATTACGTACATAATGAGGAATTATTTGATGTTATACATGATGTTCACTTATCAATTGGACACGGTGGTCGAAATAGAATGGAACACGAGGTAAATGCAAAGTACAAAAATATCACTAGAGATATGATTATGCTGTACTTAAATAATTGCGAATCTTGTATGAAAAAAGGGAGCACAGCCAAGAAAGGGTTGGTTGTAAAACCAATTATATCTTCTGAAATGAATTCTCGCTGCCAAATAGACCTTATAGATATGCAAGCACAATCGGATGGCGAGTATAAGTTTATTATGGTTTACCAGGACCACCTGACAAAGTACGTATTACTTCGTCCATTAAAATATAAACGCGCCGAAGAAGTTGCTCACGTATTGTTGGATATTTTCACAACTTTTGGAGCTCCATCGATTTTACAATCTGATAATGGTCGAGAATTTGCAAATCAGGTTGTAACTGAAATATGTGCAATGTGGCCAGAACTTAAAATAGTTCACGGTAAACCTCGTCATTCGCAGAGTCAAGGTTCAGTTGAACGAGCTAACCAAGACATAGAAAATATTCTTGCAACTTGGTTGCAAGATAACCGTACTACAAAATGGAGTGAAGGGATTAAATTTGTCTAGTTTATGAAAAACCGTTCATTGCACCAAGGAATAAAATGTTCACCTTACGAGGCAAAGTTCGGTACAAAAGCCAAAATTGGATTAAAGAGTACACTTCTACCAAATAATATAATAAGTAATTTAAGAACTGAAGAAGACCTTGAAACAGCCTTGAAGTCTATGTCCACTACATCAAAAAGTCAAAATAATTGTAATGATGAAACGATAAACAATGGTGGTAAGTACCTAATTTAAATTAAAAAACTTTATTCATAGAGATCTCATATGTAATGAAACAAAAATTAATTTGTTTATTTTGTAATTTATTACACCCAAAATGGCCAAATAGATGGTAAAAGCTCTCTCAGCCCGATTGCCGCCACTACAAACTGTCAAAATAATTATGACAACGACATCGAAAACAAAGAAGGTATATCTATAAAACTAATTTAATATTTTTTTACTTATCACTCTATAAATGTGTTCTATTTTAGCTGTACTTTTAAGAATAAAATCTATTCGTGACAACAGAACTGAATCGCTTAAAAATTTAAAAGTCCAAGCCACAAAAATGAAGCAAGCTTCTGAGAATCGTTTTTGTACTGGTCAAGTAGGCCAGTCTGTGACCATTAAAATTCCAGACGTCGATAGGGCTCATAGTGATTTTAGAAACATTATAGGAGTTATTCTTTCGGGTATCTACAAATATTTTACCAATTATCATTAATATACTAGATAAAACATAAAAATGTATTTTTTCTGTTTAACAGTTAAAAATGATATGTACGAAATAGGAACTAAAGAGGGTCGTCTGTCAACTTTGTACAGCAGAAACCAGTTAGTGATTTGCAAGGCAAAATTTCTGGAAATAAATGATGTGCCACAAACAACAATTTCACTCCGAGAATCAGCACGGAAATTGTCTAATTTGGGTGGTCAGGGATACGACCGATGTACGTGTGCACAAAAATGCAAAACAAGAAAATGCAAATGCAAAGCAGCGGAGCGACTTTGCACATCAAAATGCCACGGAAGCAGTTCATGCGACGATAAATTAGATTAAATAAATAGAAATTTTAGAATTTTAGAACATTTTACATGTTAAAGTTCTGTATTATTAGTAAATAGTTTTACTAATTTCTAATAAAATTATGTGAGAAAATTTACAAGATAATAAAATAAATAATAAATAAAATTGACGTTGTATATATTGCCTGACACACTATGGGCATTGTATATAATGCCCGAATTGTACACTTTGCCCGTAACATATATATTAATTAAACATAGTTCCTTGGTATTATCTTTTTCCTCTTTTTCCACTAAGGATGCTTTCATAGAATTCCAAAAGTCTAAAAATTAAATATCCTAATTATAATTTGCAAACTAACTTAATTTATACAAACCATCATAAATTCATTATTTTTCTTCTTCCTTTTCTTCTTCCTCTTCTTCTCCATGGTGGGTGTTCTATAAATAGACATTTAATAAAATTAATTTTAATTAATATTGTAATCTTTATATCATATATTGCACCAATTTAGGTTATATATCATTTTTAAATTCATAAAGTTAACATATAATACTACTATAAAGCATCAATATAAAGATTTTAAAAAGCATGAAATACTACAACTAAATATGGGGTTGGTATCAGTCAATGACACTTATAATTTTAATTATAAAAAAATGAGAATAACTAATAGTGGTACTAAAATTTGTATACGTCGAATCGTTAAGACGCTAGAGCCTAAGAGAGAAAGCCGAGTGACGTCACAAGATCACACGGCGCGGCAGCGGCCTATACTTTTATACAGGAATCGCCGACGCGGTCTTGGTTATTTATTTATAATTTTTATTGTATTCAACAAAAATTAAATATTCAGACAATTATCATAAGTCTGTGGTTTTAATCAATGTTTGTATGTAATGTAATATATTTTAATATAAATTAATATGGTTAATGGTGATTATAGGACATAAAGATAATATTATAAAATAGGTAAATGTTAATATAAATAGGTATATTCATTTTTTTGTTTAAAAATTTAATTATAAGAAGTGTTCTCGTTAATAGTACAAGTATTGAAAATATATATATTTTATATATTACTAATAGTTCATTACATATTTATATATAACGTGTTTATAAAACATTACTATAAAATATTATGTTCACAGTGTACATGATTTATAACCAACATAACAACCGTTTTGCTCCGGATATTTTTGCCTCATTTTATTTACAACACACGATGGAATAACAATACGATTACCTATATATAAACAAAAATGTAATCACTTTTTATACGCTCTATACATATTTAAAAGCATATTGCATATTATCAATGGACTTGTAATCATCCTACCTTTTCCTATAGAATTCCACGAGTTTATCCAATAAGTAAATTGTTTATAACAAATATACCTCAACATCTTAGTAGTTGGTTGTGATGAACTTAATATTCTTTTTTTGCTTTTATTTTTCGATTTAACAATAATTTGTTGTCGTGTAATATTGAGAACCTAATAGGTAAACGTAATAAAAGAATCAAAACTAAATTAAAAAACTGAATCGACTGTGTTTGTATTAAGTAGGTACAAAGTCTATGACTTCTTCATCTAAAATAATTTTTGAAAATGAGCTTATGTCCGTTATACAAGTTTTTTATTGCTATGTGGTAGTAATTTATGTAATTTGTCTAATTCAAAACAACAAATATTTTCTTGATCAGTAGTAAACCTAATACATTTATTACATAAACACCAGTCGTTTACATTCATTTTTAAACGACCCTCTAATTGTTCTTGCATATCTGGTTCATTTGGACCAGATTAATATCAGCCATATCAATATCGTTCACAGTGGGCTCAAAACTATATGGACGTATTGACATATTTAAATATTTCTAATACACTGTCAAAAACAAATAACAATTATTGTTATAAAACATATTTTGCTTATGCGAGAACACTTTTTATAAATTATAATATAATATAACATAATATAATATACTTATTATAGGTACTATTTCAACCTTATACAAAGCATGTATGTTACAAATTATTAAAAAATAAAATAAATAAATAATAAAATAAAAATGAATATAATTTATAATATATTACTTTACCTCGTAAAACAAATTCCAATATAAATAGGTACGTATGTTTACAAAGACGTGTAAACGTAAAATGCGGTTTATTGACGTTCGTCAATATAAAATAATTAGAATACGTCTTATTTTGGATGAAAACATAATTAACCCAATAGAGTATTTGTATATGTCATTTCATTGTTGTGACTACGAAGTTATTAATAATATAATTGCATGTTACAAAAATTATAAATAAATAATCTATACAGCGTCGGAGATTCCTATATAAAAGTATAGGCCGCCGCCGCGCTGTGTGATCTTGTGACGTCACGCGGCTATCTCTCTTAGGCTCTCTAGCGTCTTAACGATTCGACGTATACAAATTTTAGTACCACTGTTAGTTATATAAATTAATTATCTATTAATTGAAACAGTCATTTTTTTGTTTCATGGTCCTTTAAAGTTAGTCGTCACGTACTCAGATATGTACTTATGCGATAAGTATAAAGACACGCGTCCTTTCGTCTCCAAATTCTAATTACATCTAAAATGTTTACATCATTAATAGGTTTATATAGTAGCATCGAAAGCAGAAACAAAGGGTAAAGCCCACAATAACAAGGCGTGTTGTTATTGTACTTCTAGCAGGTGGTGTAAGATAGGGTTTTGATATTAAGCATTAATCGAAATGTCTATAGTTGATTTATAATATTGTTGTTCTTCCCCAAATCTTACTTATTAAACTATATTATTAATATGCGTGGTCTACTGACCCCGTTACTTTAGGAATCTGTTTATTAATAAATACTATTAATACTTTGTACTAATTTAAATGTCGAAAATCTAATTTATAGTGTTGTTGTTTTACCAAAATCTACATTGATGTGAAAGTATTAATTATGTTTTTGTGTCCTTCTATAATTTATTACATACTACAATAACATATATGATATTATAATAAGTAAACCTCTCCGGTTCTCTACAATACTCAAAAAAATTTTCAAGTCCAAATCAAAACTCAATTAGTTATCACGAAATTAAAAAACTAAAATAACAGAAACCTTAATTTTGTCGATTTTCCACCTTTTTTTGTAGTTTTTCCCCTCCAACGGACATTTTTTTTAATAAATTCGAAAAATGAGCTAAATAAAGTAACAACTAGATGCAATTTTCTACCGAAAGCCTACCCTACTAGTGGTAATCGGACCATTATTTCTATCCGTAAATATGTCTTCGTACATAAAAAAAAAAACTTTGTAAAACCAATAAATTCGTCGCTTTGCTCAGAATCTAAAAAAATAATGAATCAATTAAATTAATATAATTCAGATATTTAATAAACTATTTAAAACATCTATGATTAAGCATGATTCATTGTTAAATAAAAGTTAAAATAAAAAAATTAAATTAAATTGCAATATCCAGTATTGTTTAGAAATATGAATAAAAATGATTACGATGTGAAAACAATTTTATTTGGATTTTCAAAATTGTTTATTTGCATATTTAGCAGGATATCATAAAACAAATAATTGGAAATTAAATCAAAATATTTATACTATAGACTATATATAAATCTATATAAAAATATTAAATATCTTCGACATCTCACAAAATTTTAATACTAGTACAAAATTCAAACACTTCTATGTATGGTAATAAAATATTTACTTCTTTTAAATGACAATAAATTAAATTTCATACTTACAATGCAAATTCATTAATCAATTCATTTTTTATTGATTGTATAGCAGTATCTGAAATTACAAAATATACTACTATTGTAACAATAAGTTATTTAACCTATCTTTGTATTTGTATGTAATTTCAATAAACATTAACCATTTAATTAAAAAAATTAAAATGTAAAAATAAAAATAACTTTAATAAATACTAAATAACTATAAACCTGTTACTAGATTGTTAGATATTATTCCGTAACTTTGAAACGTGTTCAAAAAAGAATCAAACTCGTTTTCACATACTTCATTCTGAAAAACACGTCTCTATTTATATTATAGGTAGGATTATATATATTATATAAGACTTGAAATACATACATCAAGGGAATATTGTTCAGTTTTTTTCATTTTCTTTTGCAATCTTTTATTTTTTAAAGTTACTTCCTATAAAATTTGTAATTATTCTAAAACCAGTACATGCAAATTTATTAGCCTAATAAGGTTAGGATTCAAAAATTCTAAATAATCATAATAACTCTGAAAGGTTAATTTTCTGGCTATTAAAAAACTCTAAGCACTATATCAATTTCTTGATCTCTTTCATAAAAATCACACACTATTGACTCAGTATTACTCCTACTAATCATCAGAACTCTCCTCTTAAATAAAATAAAAATTAGTAATAACACACCTTAGTGAGGTTTTGTTTCTTTTTTATGTTGACATGTTTGTTACACCTATAAATAATATAAACAGAAATTACATAAGCTATAATATATTAAATTTTAATAATATTAAATTGAATATATCTATATAGGTATATGCGTGAAGTTGGCCCTGAAAATTTTTACTAGAGACTACAACACCAATATTTTTCAATATATTTGCTATAATTTCATATATGAAATAAATTATTTGATTTCTTTAATATATATTTATATAATTATATATACTAACAAGTACATAATATATAATATTATACTTTTTATCACTTTTAATATAACAAATGAAAAATAGTGACTAATGTTTAAACGCAAAAATTAAATAAATAGAATTATAGAATTATAGTTACTATAAAAATACATTTCTTATATTTAGCATTATTGAAAACCTTTTGTTTTATCCCAAGTTATTTAGCATTATATTATTTATAAAATATATTATATTTAATGTTTAATTTCATATTAATATCACTGGGTGGAGATCTATCTAAAATTTGTTGAAAATTAGTATGCCTATACATTGGCAACATACTGATCTTACGGCAAGATTTAGCAAATACTATTTTAGATACTATTAAATCTATTGGAATTGATTTTAAATATATGATAGGACAAGGACCTGACGGGGCGGCAGCAATGAGTGGCCATTTTAAAGTAGTGCAAGCAATTATTAGAAATTCACACCAGACTGCTCTTTATGTCCACTGTAATGCGCATTTATTAAATTTAGCTATGGTCCATTCATGTAGTATTTAGCATATTTGAAATTTTATTGGTACTATAAAATCAGTCGGTACCTTTATAAAAAGTTCAGCTATGCAAATAGGGATTAAAAAAAATATATTAAAGAACGATTTCCTAATTCAAAATAGACGATACTCATATCAATGTGTGAAACCTGCTGGGTAGAGAATCACGACGTACTTATACGGTTTATAGAAATTTACAAACACACTAGAAGATTTAAAATTAGTACATGATATTGAAACATCATCAAAGTCTTTACAATTACAAAAAACGATATTAACTAGTAATTTTGTATTAAATATGGTTAGCTTCTTCACTTTTTTCTCACACATTACTGTAATGTAAAATTTATAGTTAATTGTGATTTAACCGGAGCAATGAAATATGTCGATACCGTGTTGCATGAAATTCAAGACATGCGAAATACTATTGATTAAACATTTAAAACAATTTTTAAAAAAGTAAGTGATCTTTAATTAGATTTTAAAATGATTGACGATCAAGAAGAAATAAAAATAACAAGAATTGTTGAACGTCAAAATAATTAAAGTAATATTAGTGTAAAGTCACCTGAAGACTCTATTAAACAATTACAAACAAGATACAAAATATAATATCTTCTTTACATAAATTATTACCCAAAATGATCATCAAATATAATATGTCAAATTATTTAATCTCTATTCAGAATTTGTATATACAACTTTCTTAATAAAATAATGTCATATAAACTATATACCTAATATAACCTAACCTACCCTAACCTATATTAAATATATATCCATATTGTTACATTGTATATGACATTTGAATAAATAAAAATAAAATTCCATAAACTCATAAAGTTAAGAATATTTTTAGTTAATAACCAAGATTTATACATAGTGTTATGACCGAAGTAGTAGTATTCAAAGTAGTACATGAAGATCCCCTAACTGTTACAATTTCATAAACTACTAATGATAGAATCGCATAGTAATGTGTATTGAGGTAAATAAATATCAAATAAACATATCAATGTTCATTGAAATACCATTATTTTTTAAGTTAATTGCATTTGATTTTTGTTATTTTACAATGTAAATATCATCCAAATTAAAAACAAGTTACTTATACCATCTTTTTTCTAGAGAATTTATCATACAATTTATATGATTCTAGAGACACCAAGAGTAATAAACAATGTTTTATATCTTGTTCAGTATAAAGTAAGTTTTGTAAGAAATACCTAATAAATATTTATTTTACATTTTAGAAAACTCTTTATAAATACATCAATGAAACTCAGGTTTTGGAGATGTCAAAAATATCTTCATTTCTATGATCTTATTGAATAAATCTGTAATAGTATCATCATGCATTACAGATACATCAATACACCAAAATTTCATAATAATGTTTTAATTATATTTTTTATTATTGAAAATAAAACATTTATATTCTTTATTGTTTATTTATATAATTTGTATTAATATTAATAAACATTATTAAAAATATCTTTGGAGATTACTATATTCATTATTAATTGTTACTTAATGAGCAATAATATCTAATAAACTAATAATAACAAAATAATTATATTTAAAAATATAACCAATACTAATTATTTAGATACTTACAGTAACATTTTCTGTTCTTCTTCAATACATTTTGATTTAGTTGAAACATCTAAAAGTAGTAAATCATACAAAAATAATAAATTATGTTTATTAACTATAAAATGAAATTAATTTTTTTTCATAAAAAGTAAAATAAATAAACATTCTTTTATATAATAATTATGCTTACTATTTACACCTTATAATACATAGTAAGTAAGCACAAGTTATGAGATCATTAGTAATGAGTCTTAATATTATGATGAAAAGTTTCAAAGATCGTCAGAACATTATCCCGAATTGGAATAATTGTATATAACTCATGATTTATGCGATTTATATCATGCAAGCTTTTAAAATAAATAAAAATAAAAATATAATTTGTATTATAAAAATTGTACAAATAAAAATACACATTTTAAATTTAATAATAAATCAAAATCATAATTAAATTAAAGAAGTTTTATATATTTATGAATATTATTATAAACATTTTTCTAAATAATTAAATGTTATTATTTAATAATTGTTTTATAAACAAATTTTAAATCTTATATTTTATTATTGGCGGATATAACTTCCATATTATTATTATCTACACACATATGACATAATACAACACATATTTGTATGACACTATTGTGGAAGCTGTACTGTAGTAGATATTATAAAGATTAGATTAGATACTTAGATATTGGGCAGTGACCAAATTACACAACATTTAATGAATTACATATTTGCAAATAATACAATTTATTTATGTAAAGACTGTAAAAATCTATTTTTGACTTAACAATTGTATTTATTTTGACCGTACAAATCATCCATGATAAAAAAAAACTATTTTATTTAAACTCTACAGTGATCGTGTAATACAATACAAAGTGTCATTTACCATTTTATTTGAGACCATTGGTGTAATACATGATTATCAAAATAATTTTTTATTACTAATTAGTAATTTGATAAAAGTGAAATATTTGATATTGAAAATGAGATAAATATTCACTGAAATAATAATTTGGGTATAGTAGGATGAAGAATAATACTTTTGTTTCCAATATAGTTGAAAAGTATAATAATACAATATGACAAATCACAACTTAAATTACAATTAAATTCTTAACTAACCTTTGAATATATTTGTTTTCTTTCTATTATTGATTTCTTTTTTTATAAGTTTTGTAATCATTACATCTTCGTCAAAGTCAGTCATATTTGTTTTCTTCCTACTATTGATTTCCTTCTTAATAAGTTTTGAGATCATAACATCATCGTCACTCATATTTTCATTCAACAATTATCATGTATACTATATACTCAATGTTGTTGTTTATTGTTGACTACTACACGCATAAAATTAATAAAACTATTAAAATAAACAACACAATCTATTAATACATTCAAATCATATACTTTGTGTGGTTTAAATATTGAACCAAAACGAATTAATTAAAATATTTAATAAATATATAATAATTAGCATTAAAAAAGGCGAACTGAAAAGGGCAACCGAGAACGGACAATTGACGTTATAATAATGCGTGTGATAATACCATGTTACCATTTCCTATGTTACTGGTATACAATAAGTATCCCAGATATAGATAATTTATGATATAATTTAATGTAGAATCTTGAATTTTAATAAATAAAATAATAGGTAGGAATTTATATATCACATTAATTATGAAATATACCAATTAGTATTTATATATAGTAATATAGTACTAAATACTTAAATTTATTATATAATCTACAAACTAGTGTTCAAAAATTTTACAACGTTACGTATCAGTTCGTATCGGAATTTAACATCGATACGCGCTTATCATTCAGAATCGGGCGCGAAACTAAATAATTATATTTCGAATACTAAATTTAACAATGTTACGTTTTCATAATTTAAATGGACGATAAAACGATTGACGTTTATGTAAGATCAACTTTCAAGTCATAACTTTTGCACTAAATGCACCAAATTAATATTCGTATTTCCCTTATGATTGTAATGTACATTGTTATTAAATATAATTTGTAAAAAATTGCACAATTACACTTAACAAACAATCATTGCTCTTAAATATGCTGTGGAATAGATATCTTATATCTACACATGTAATGCTGAATAAGTTGCTCAAGCCATAGATTTAATATTAGTATATATACTTTATAATGAGTTAAAGCATTTAAGTTCAATTATACCTACTGGAAAAGAATCACCTCAGTCAGTACTTCAGTTTATTTATATGAACTTGGTTGATCTATTTTCTTATGTGTGGATTTCTCTAAGAATATTAATGACAATTCCCGTAACTGTAGCATCAAGCGAACGAAGCTTTTTAAAGTTGAAATTAATCAAAACATATTTGCGTTCAACTATGACAGATGATAGACTGTCATCGTTAGCGTTACTTTCAATTGAAAATGATCTGGCTCAAAAGATTAATTTCGAAAATGCAATCAAGACATTTTCTGACATTAAATCTAGAAAAGTTATCTTATTATATTATATTATTTATTTTAGTACTTCAAATTTAAATTTATAAAAGTAGAAATTATGAATGTTAATAAATTTACTTAAATCAATAATTTTATAATACCAAGCATTGTGGTTTTTAATAATCATTAATAGTATTGGAGAGTTTTAACCACCCCCCCCCCCCCATCACCACCAGTATTTATTTATTAGTGGGCGCCAAATTTTTGATCCGCCCAGGGCGCTTATATGTCTAGCGCCGGCCCTTATCATGACTATTATATTTTATAAATATTATTATACCTATATCCTAGTCCAACCTACCTAAGCGTAACCAAATATTGCGTCTGGAGCAAAATTTCAAAATGCTCTACTTTTGAACTTAAAATTAGAATACATTTCTAAAAGAAATTATTAACTAAATGTAATATACATAAATAAACCATCGTTGTTTAGTAATTTCAATTAAAGTAAAGAACTCATAAATATATATAAAAAAATAATCTTTATAAAATTAATACATTTCTTAATAGTTGGATTCCACAAATAGGGTATGCTTTCGGTAGTAAATTGGATATAGCTGGTTCTTTATTTAGCTCGTTTTTCGAAATTCTCAAAAGTATTTTATGGGAAAAGGATTATATGATCTCACTATCTCACGGTGTACATACGGATTAGATGGATGGATTGGTATTTAGGGATTCTTCTTAAATAAATATTTCTTCAAGAACCGAACACAGAAGACCAACCTGACAAAGTTATGCTGGTAGAGTCAAGGAGGTTATATCTATTACATCAATAATAACATGTTATTGTGATTTAAAAACAAATAATTTAAACCAATTTTAGATTCTGAGGGAAAAAATGTATTGGTTTTACAAAGATATATTTTTTTTTTTATATGAAGACACTTTTTTAGGTAGAAATAATTGGCTGATTATTGCAAGTATTACTCATAGTAATGCATTATACGTGCAGTAAGAAATTTAGAAGAGCAATTATAGATTTATTCAAATAGATGACCAGCACATACAATTTTAGCTAGCACAAAAGAAAGGATTCAATTATAATGTTTGTAGTCGTTTGTTACAAAGAGAATCATCAATTGTAACTGCTTTTAGACAATCACCTAAGCGATTCATTGCACTACAATTGTATCTACAACAGACAAGTAAAAAATCATTAACTCTGTTGTTTAATTAATGAAATCTATTATGTATTTATATATTTCATATATAATATATTATTATTATTATTACATATTAATATAATTTCTATCTTGGAAGATGCTGGTGGCTGCTATAGCAAGAAATAATTTAATTTAATTTTTTTTTTTTCATGACATACTTAAAAAATAACATTTATAATTTATAAGGAGATGCTAGAAATATTATAAATAAAAAACAAAACAAAACATTTAATAATACATAGAACATGTATTAATGACATAGAATAGCATGTATTAATTTAATAAATTAATAAAAAGAAATGCACATCTGGTTCGCCCACGTCCCGAACTTTTTAATAATTTACAACAGTTTATATCTTCAAAAAATGATGATTTTTAAAGAATTTTAAATATATTTGGCGGTATGATTTCTAATTACGTGATAACTGATATAGCATTCAGCCATTAAGTGAATTTCTGTAATAAATTTAATCTTTCGACTGATGATAAACATCTCAAAGCATTGTGTTTCGTGATATTTCAAATGTTTGATCCAAAAATAATATGTAAAGATGTAGCGCAAGATATGTTTAATATAAACATTTTCTATATCATGGAATCCAAAAATTATTAATAACCTAATATAAAAGTTGCAAAAATTTCTAATAATGTAATTATTAAAATTGAATTCGCAACAATAACTTATGTCACTAAATATCTCAGTAAAGAATTCAGTTCGGGAGAAATATTTTCAGAAATTCGAAAAATTGTCGAAATAATGTACCAACTAGATGCAACTTGCTACCAAAAGGTATGTAGGAAAATTCCCTTATTTGTGGTAATCAGACATTATTTCTATCAGAAAAAGTGTTTACAGATATAAAAAAAAAACATCATTGTAAAACCAATACATTTCTCCCTTCGTTCAGAATCTAATATAATGGTAATTGAATAAATTAATGTAAAAAGTGAGAAAGTCCATCTTAAGTAAACATTATGACAAAAATAATTGAATAAAATACGCGAACTCTACAATTGATAATAACAGTTAGGTTTCGGAAAAAAGTTCAGCCAATATCTAATGTTTAATAACAAATAAATCAATGATTTTCTGGTTTAAAGATATATTTAAAAAAAAAAAAAAAAATGAATGATAGCATTAAATAATAGTTTAATATACATTTAAATAGTATATAATACTTATACACAAAAATAAATGATATTGTAATAATCTTAACAAAATTAAACAATAACATATTTTTAAATTCATATATAAATATATTTATGTTGGACAATTTTAAATGTTAACTAGATTAAATTTATATAAATAATTAAAAGTGATTCAAACAATATTAAAATTTTGAATAATGCGATTAAGGTATTTGAAGTCTTAAAATTTGTATACAAATAATACTGTAAGATACATAAATACAATAAAAACTATACCCACGTATCGAATGAAATGTTTTAAAATTATTATTCAGAAGTTTAAAATAAGGCAATAAAGTTAAATAATGTAATAAATTTAAAATAATTAAAAATCGTTTTTGTTGTGTACATTTTGCACGTGTCTTGTACAATTAAAAGATTGTGTAAAAGATTTTCCACACAAAGTACACTCGTAAGGTTTTTCCCCAGTATGTATTCTATAATGTTTTTTTAAAACGCTCGAATATGAAAAATAGTTTCCGCATATATTACACCCATATGGTTTTTCCCCGGTATGTGTTCTATAATGTACATTTAAATTGTCCGATAGTCTAAAAGATTTTCCACATATTTTACACTCATATGGTTTTTCCCCGGTGTGTATTCTATAATGTAATTTTAGAGTTTTTGATTGTATAAAAGATTTTCCACATATTTCACACCCATATGGTTTTTCCCCAGTATGTATTCTATAATGTACATTTAAATGGTCCGAACGTGAAAAATAGTTTCCACATATATCACACACATAAGGTTTATCTCCGGTATGTATTCTATAATGTTTTTTTAAATTGCTTGAACATGAAAAATATTTTCCACATATATCACAGCCATAGGGTCGTTCTCCAGTGTCAATATTGTTATTCTTGGTCAAACCTGATATAATTTTAAATGATGAGTTACATATATAAATCACATGAGAAAGGATTGATGTGCAAATTACTTTTGTTCGAATGATTTTTATCTCCAAGCTGGTTAGGTCCATTTGAGGTTTGTCGATTATTATTTGTCAGTTGTTGAGGCGATGTTGTTTTTCGAGTGTCTTCCTAAAAGCAAATAGTATTCAGATCATATTTGTTAAGAAATTATGAATAATTTATAATTTGTTTTTAACTATGTAGACTATTAGTAAGCCTAAATTTTCATTAGCAGAGAACCTTATAATCATTAGGATCATCCATATGAAGAACAGAAGAACTAATTTAAATAATTAGTGACTGACTCGGGAATCGTCAAAACATTCTTATTGGATGCTTCACAATACTTTTTAAATTTAAAAAAAATAAAGAAAAATAAAATTTTACAACCTCCTTGTTTCAAAGTATTTACCCAAACCATAAATGCTATTTTACAATTTGTTAAAGAAGAAAAATCTACTAATATTGCTTTTTTAATGACAAATAGGCTAAATCAGGATATCCTTGAAAATGTATTTAGTATTTTTCGGCAGAAAGCAGGGTATTATAAAAATCCTACACCTTGAACAATAATGACTTATATTAGAAGTAGTTCTATTTTTTCTTTATGTACTTTGATAGGAACTAATGATTTTTTAAAAAAAATTGACGTAAATAATGCATCTTGCACTGACACTGATGATGTAATAAAACATATTTTGACACTGAATCAATTATTTCTTTTTGTTCTTCTGTTGATAAGTTTCATCTTACAAATTACACTTCTCCAACAGACAAAACAACATTGAAAGATTGTTCAGTAACTAATTTTACTGGGTATTTTGCATTCAAATGTAATAAAAAATTTAATTGCCACTACTGTAGAAAAGATTTACAAACCGATAAAAATTTAAATGAAAAAACTACTTTTAATAAATAAAAATTGTTCATTTTTTCTAAATATCGAATTAAGGGCACCATCAGTATCTCTTTATAAAATAATTAATCGCATCTTAAACATTTATGAAAAACATTATGACTAAATATAACACGTAAAAAAAGTTAGGTTTAAATTAACATTAAAAATTACAAATCGACAGAAACTAAGTCTAAAATTTTTTTTTTTATTTATACTAGTATTTTATTAATTTTAATAACAATTATAAATTTGTTATGTTTGTACTAGATGTAGTACTAGATGATTTTACCATGTATATTGTCAATTCACACCAGATATATCACTCCAATTACATCATCCACCTCTTCAGTGGTGTTCTTCTCACCTACTACCATCTAAATTATTTTCCTTAACAATTTTCACTGTCTCTGAATCAACACTTCTCATACATGCCCAAACAATCTCACATAATTCTCTCTCAAAATTTCTCACAACCGATAACACTCTTACACTTTTCTTTATATTATATTGCTCTCTTATTCTATCCGCTCTAGTTCCTCAAAACATCCTATACCATACTCATATCTCCTACATTCATTATTTGTTCCTTTATTTTGTTTATTAACCAACACTGTTTATCTAACATTGCTAGTCTCATTGTTCAGGGTCATCCAAGGTATCTTGCTACCCTAAGTAAATATTTATTTGGCTGACACTTAATTTGATTGATTAACATAAAAAATTAAAATAATGAAAATAGAAAGTTTTTTTATTAATTCTGTATAATATTAACTGTCTTAATCAGAATTTTTGTATTATACGAAACACCCAAATCTTTTGTATTAACCAATACTCTAGTTATTCCGTACATTTACATCACCTGTACTCTGGAATTAACATTACGATGAGTTTTTTTTTTACTCTTGAGCGGAATCTCCCAAGAGGTGCGGTATGTTAAGTAATAATTACTATCATTTTGTAATCATAATTATGTCTCTTTTTCTCTGACCTCAATGTTTTTTTTTGTATACAGTCTACTTTTTATAGAGAACTAAGTTTAATAATGTCACACATGTCACATATTTTTTAAATAATTAATACATTTTTTAAAATAGTTTTTTTTACATACATACGGGATAAATATTAGTTTGATATATTTAAAATTACAAATACAAAATATAAAAAATGATTTAATCTTTAAAAAGAATATTAACATTTAAATGATTTAATAATATCAATCAAATTAAGATATATAACCTTGACAATATTAGGTGAATGATTATTCATGTTCCATCTCTAAATCTATCTAGTCTTTTTTATAACATAAATAAAATAAATATTAGTAATAACACACCTTAGTTAGGTTTTGTTTCTTTTTAATGTAGACATATTTGTTACACCTATAAACAATATAAACAGAAATTACATAAGCTATAATATATTAAATTTTAATAATATTAAAAAGAGTAAATCTACATAGGTATATGCGTGAAGATAGCCCTGGAAATTTATACTAGAGACGACAAAACTTCACCAATATTTTTCAATATATTTGCTATAATTTCATATAGAATTATTTAATTTCTTTAATATACATTTATATAATTATATATACTTACAACTAAATAATATATTATATTTTTTATCATTTTTAATATTACACATATAAAATAGTGTCTAATGTTTTAACACAAAAATTAAAGAAATAGAGATATAGAAATATCCAATCAATAGTTAATATAAAAACACAATTTTTATATTTAGCATAATTGAAAACCTTTTGTTTTATCCTTAGTTATTCAGCATTATATTATAAAATATATCATATTTAATATGCTTAATTTGTTAACCTGGTACCTACATATTACATTTAATTTGCTGTCATAACTAGGTGGAAATCTATCTGAAATTTGTTGAAAATTAGTATGCCTATACATTGGCAACATACTGATCTTACGGCAAGATTTAGCAAATACTATTTTAGATACTATTAAATCTATTGGAATTGATTTTAAATATATGATAGGACAAGGACCTGACGGGGCGGCAGCAATGAGTGGCCATTTTAAAGTAGTGCAAGCAATTATTAGAAATTCACACCAGACTGCTCTTTATGTCCACTGTAATGCGCATTCATTAAATTTAGCTATGGTCCACTCATGTAGTATTTAGCATATTTGAAATTTTATTGATACTATAAAATCAGTCGGTACCTTTATAAAAAGTTCATCTATGCAAATAGGGATTAAGAAAAATATATTAAAGAACGACTTCCTAATTCAAAATAAACGAAACTCATATCAATGTGTGAAACCTGTTGGGTAGAGAATCACGACGTACTTATACGGTTTATAGAAATTTACAAACACACTAGAAGATTTAAAATTAGTACATGATTTTGAAACGTCATCAAAGGCTTTACAATTACAAAAACCGATGTTAACTAGTAATTTTGTATTAAATATGGTTAGCTTCTTCACTTTTTTCTCACACATTACTATTATGTAAAAATTTATAGTTAATTGTGATTTAACAGGAGCAATGAAATATGTCGATACCGAGTTGCAAGAAATTTAAGACACGCGAAATACTATTGATTAAACATTTAAAACAATTTTTAAAAAAGCAAGTGATCTTTAATTAGGTTTTAAAATGATTGACGATCAAGAATAAAAATAACAAGAATTGTTGAACGTCAAAATAATTGAAGTAATATTAGTGTAAAGTCACCTGAAGACTATTTTCATATTTCAATTGTAATTCCGTTTTTCGATTACTTTATTGGACAATTACAAACAAGATTTTAAAATATAATATCTTCTTTACATAAATTATTACCCAAAATGATCATCAAATATGATATTGTGTCAAATTATTCAATCTCTATTCAGAATTCGTATATACAACATTCTAAATAAAATAATGTTATATAAACTAAATTTAATGTTTTAAAACTAATAGTCGCAATTGTTTTCAGTTATATTTGAAATATTAAATAAAAGTGACGAAATGAAGATTTTTTGATCCTTTACATAGTATAATCAACATAAATTTTAATTTTAAATATGTTAACCTGAAAATGTAATTAAATTGTTTTATTTTATTTGCTACCTTTTTTATCGTACGGATTATATTTAAAAATGTGGGAAATCATAAATTACCAATCAATAGGCAATCTGCTCAATTATGATAAATCCAAATCCCAAAATCCTAAATATATTTATCAAATTAATGTTAAAATAATTTTTTTCAGTATTTATTAAATAAAAAAAAATCTACTGATATGAAACGTAGTAAATTATATTTATTTAAAATTGACAATGTTATGGTTTCAGTTAATTTGACATTATATTTTATTTAAGGAAAAACAAATTTTGAATACATGCACATATAATTATTAATAAATTTGTGTCTGAACTAAACAGAAGAATTTCTGCTTATGAATATGTTTAATTTAAAACCTAATTAACTGAAAAATCTAATGAAAAAAATATATTTGATTGTCTCACAAACTATATTAAAAAGTATAAACTGTTTATAGATTTAAAATTTATTACATCATTTATTAATCATTAAAATTTATATCTTAATTAACAAAATATGCAGTCTTTCTTTTATTATACTACAATTATTAGTATTATAGACATATAAATTATATAGATATTAATAGTTTTATACCAAAAGTTATGAAAAAGTTGAAAAATGTATTTTATTGCGAGCATAGCGGTCAGCTTCATAAAGCATGTTTTGTCCCAAGGACCCATAAGATATTTCAGCCCCGGATTCTTAATTATTTTCAAGTATATACTTAATAATTAAAATACTATGTTGTATTAGATTTATAATATTAATGATATGTGCTATTATAAACAAGTTTATTCATTTTCAATAATGCTAAACATAATAATTGTATATCTATATTAACTATATATCTATATACAATTATTGTAGCAAAATATTGGTAGACACAATAGACTTATTGTAATATGATAAAGTGATTTATTATGAGGAAAACATATTAAATTTAATTAAATAAGGAAAATATATATTTAGTTGCATAATATAACAAAAAATTGAACATTTTTTCTGTACAATTTATTTTTGTTACCATTTCTGTATACTGAAGTATAAATCAAATAAATGTAAAAAAAATGTAAAAAAGAAAGAAGTTGAAAGACTGTTCAAATTTTAGAATCCTGATGGATCTACATCATATACAAGGTATTTCTAAAATGCATTACAAAACTAATACTGGCATATTCAGCAGGAAAAAACAAATATAGACATTCATGAAATTTATATCAATCTCCATTGCCTGAAATTATTTTTTATCCCTTTACTTACACTTGATATTGCTAAAATTAAATAAATGAAACAATACATCAATTTGTATGAGAAATTTGCAAGAAAAATCTTGGGGTAATTAATCTGTTTTTAATAAACACATCAAAGTAACTAGAATACTATTAACATTGCGAAATAATAAAAATTATATATAATTTATTTATAAAATGTAATGACAGCAAAAATTTAGCAATTATTGTATTTATTATTATTCATTTTTAGGTATTTTGAAATGTAAATGTTGAATATAATGTTATAAACTTATAAAGATAAGAATATTAATAGTGGACCACCGAGATTTATATGTAGTGTTGCGAACAAAGTAGTACATGAAGATCCATGTTACAATTTCATAAACTACTAATGATAGAATCGCGTAGAAAAGTGTATTGAGGTAAACAAATATCACTTTGATATGTTAATTGAAATACCATTATTTCTAAAATTAATTTCATTTGATTTTTGTTATTTTGCAATGCAAATATCATACAAATTAAAAACAAATTACTTATACCATAATTTTTCTAGCGTATTTATTATACTATTTATTTGATTCTGGAGATACCAAGAATAATAAACGATGTTTTGTTTTATATCTTATTCAAAATGAAGTAAGTTTTGTAAGAAATACTAGTATTTATTTTATATTTCACATAACTCTTTAGGGATACATCAATGAAACTCAGGTTTTGGAGATGTCAAAAATATCTTCATTTCTATGATCTTATTGAATAAATCTGTAATAGTATCATCATGCATTACAGATACATCAATACACCAAAATTTCATAATAATGTTATAATTATATTTTTTATTATTGAAAATAAAACATTTATATTCTTTATTGTTTATTTATATAATTTGTATTAATATTAATAAACATTACTAAAAATATCTTTGGAGATTACTATATTCATTATTAATTGTTACTTAATGAGCAATAATATCTAATAAACTAATAATAACAAAATAATTATATTTAAAAATATAACTAATACTAATTATTTAGATACTTACAGTAACACTGTCTGTTCTTCTTCTTTAATACATTTTGATTTAATTGAAACATCTAAAAATAGTAAATCATACAAAAATAATAAAATATGTTAATTAACGATAAAATGAAATTAATTTTTTTTCTAAAAAAGTAAAATAAATAAACATTTAGTGGATTAGAATTTTAATGTAAAAATATTTTAAAAAATAATTTATTTAATAATTATGCTTACTATTTACACCTTATAATACATAAGTAAGTGTAAGTTATGAGTTAATTAGTCATTAGTCTTAATATTACATTGAAAAGTTTTTCTTAAATAATAATCCAAGCTCTTTAATTATGTCTCTGATTATGATTTAAAAATATATACTCCACCAAACATTATTATCATAAAAATGGATAGGGATACAAATATCTGAAATTATTTCGTTAGAACAGTATATTAAAAGTCAGAAAAACATATTATTATCCGAATAATAAATCAGAAACGTTCCCCAAATCGGATTTATGTGCTTGTTATAATGCAACCTTTTAAAATAAATAAAACTACTATTTTTTTCAGAAATTACCTATTTTTTTTAAAAACACACTCATAGCTCATCTAATGACCTCTCCAGTCAAAAACTAGTTAAGAAACACGGTGTTTTCATTTTTAGACTATTATAATAATAAAATAATCATATAAAATATAATAAATATGGAATACCATTTCTTTCTTTTAGAAACAATCAGTTTTATAACACAGTCGTTCAATTAAAATACACTGAAAAATAATATACAACTATATAGTAAGATTAGAATATGTAAAATCGCCTAAAATGATTTTATTATTGTATGCGTACATATGTAAATCCCCCTAAATCGAATGAAACCATTTAACGCTACCTATAGACAGTAATATAAATTATATAGTACAAATTATATTTTGGAGGAGACATTGAAAATGTTTAACCATTCAAACTTTTTAAACAAATATACATATACACAAATACATTTAAAATGAAGAGATTTTTTATATTTATAAATATTATTATTAACATTTTTTCTAAATAATTACATGTTATTATTTAATAATTGTTCTATAAACAAATTTATAATCTTATATTATATTATTGAGGTAAATAATATCCATATTATTTTTGTCTATACATATATGACTTAATACAACACATATCTGTATTACACTATTGTGGAAGCTGTACTGTAGTAGATATTATAAAGATTATGTTATGGTATTGGGCAGTGACAAAATTTAATGAATTACCTAATTTCAAAAAATAATACCATTTATTTATGTAAAGACTGTAAAAATTTATTTTTCATTTAACAATTGTATTTATTTTGATCTTACAAACCATCCACGATATAAAAAAAAAAAAAAAACTATTTTCTTTAACTCTACAGTGTTCATGTAATACAATATAAAAACAATAGGCAGTACAAAGTGTCATTTACCATTTTATTTGAGACCATTGGTGTTATACATGAATATCAAAATAATTTATTATTATAATTAGTAATTCGATAAAATTATAAACATTTGATGATTCACTGAAATAATAATAATTTAGGTATTGTAGGATGAAAAAGAATTATATTTTTGTTTCAAATATAGTTAAGTACAATAACATAATATGACAAATCATAACCAAAATTACAATTATATACTTAACTAGATAGCTTTACTAACCTCTGGGTGTATTTATTTTCTTCATATTATTGTTTTCGTTCTTTATTAATATTGTGATCATAACACTTTCGTCAGTCATATTTTGAATCAAAAATTATTATTGTATTCTATATACTCTATAATATTGTTTATTGTTAACTACTGCTCGCATAAAATTAATAAAACTATTATTATAAACAACACAAACTATTACTTTGAAATCATATACTTGTTGTGGTAAAGATATTGAACCAAGACAAATAAAATAAAATAATACGTTATAAGAAGCGTGATAAAAGGCGAACTAAAAATCTCAACCGAGAACTAAGAATTGACGTTATAATACCACGTTACCACTTCCTATGGTAACCTTATGTATTGTTATCCCCGATATAGATTATTTATGATACCATTTACTGTAGAATCACGATTTACAATAAAGAAAATAAGTGCGTATCGTTACGTCCCATCATTTATAAATATTAATTATATATAATAATATTGTACTATATACTAATATTCATAATTAATGGTCTCATGTACAAACTGGAGTGTTTAAAAATTTTACAACGTTACGTATCAATTCATATCGGGATTTAACATCGATACGCGCTTATCATTTAGAATCGGGCGCGAAATTAAATAATTATATTTCGAATACTCAATTTTACAATGTTATGTTTTCAAAGTTTAAATGGACGATAAAACGATTAACGTTTATGTAAGTTTTAACATTCAAGTCATAACTAGTACTTTTGCACCAAATGCACCAAATTAATATTCGTATTTCCCTTATGGAGGCACATTGTTATTAAATATATTTTGTAAAAAATTGCACAATTACACTTAACAAACAATAATTGCTCTTAAATATGTTGTGGAACAGATATCTTATATCTATACACATGTAAAGCAGAATAAGTTACTCTTTGTTTTAACTTAACATATTAAATCAAAATAACTAGTACTGGAATTGGAGGGTTGCGCATGGGACGGAGCTCCAACACTATTTTTATATATTTTTTTTTGCGCTCTGAAATTATTTTTTATACTGTGAAGGAGTGACGTCACAAACTAAAGACCGACAATATTTTCCTAGAAAAACTACCAAAAATAGCACAAAATAGTCAAAATGATAGTTTTTCTTATTTTATATTTGTTTATTTCGTGATAACTAATTAAGTTTTGATCGTAGCGACTTGAATTTTTTTTGGAGTATTATCATAGGTATTCTAGATTAGAGAACAAATTTGGAAACGATTCGTTAAATTTCTGACCAAGTATAGAAGAACAGCGTATTTACGTGGGAAGGGGTGATTTGGGGGATAGATCCCCCCCATGGCTCATTGGTTTTAAATGTATAATGCTATAGACATTGTGGAAGCAGAATACTTGCGTGCGTAACGGACAAAATTGTACTAATTAGAGGGAACATACTATTATTAAAACGTCAATCATTGAAATGGTGAATGAATTGAAAAATGAATCTAAACATAGTTAACATTCTTAGGAATAGTACTTGTTGATTTTTACAATATTTATTTATAAATGTAAATAAATATTGTAAAAATAAAATTATAAATTTATATTATATTATTATTAGATAATAATATAGATCTTTTTTTAATTGTAATTAGACAAGAATCAATTAGTAATCCACCATACAAAGTTAAGCTTGAAGTATGCAACATAATTAATAAAAATTATAATATTAGATATTCTGTCCTATTTTTGTTTATAATTGCTTATTATATTATATTTTTCCATTATAAATTAAGCTGATCTCAACCAGAATAGTTACAAATGCAGAGTATCAATGTCCAGCTGGTGCTGGGCAGAAGTGTAAACACATTGCTGCATAAGTATACTATATTAATCATGAAGATTCCAAGTCTAAAACAGATTTTGAAAAACTATGAGGGAAACCATCAAAATCTGGACAACAAAAGTACAAAAAAAGGAAAACAATTTCAGAATTATTTACTTCTAAAAAAAAACTTAAAGCAAGTAACTTGGTAGAAGTAAGCCATTTTGATTTGGTTTTAAACTATAATATTCCATGCAGTTTTAGTAAACTGTTAAGTGTTGAAATTCGAAACTGAATTAGATAGAGAATGTGAAAGTTGTTTGAAATGGTTAATAGACCAGGTAGAAATAGATGAGTTATGTACCAGGTATAAGTCGACATTAGAATATATTTTATTTGATCATAAAGAAACAGATTTCTTAAATAATAACAATTTTTACAAGTTTCCCTTAAACATTAAACCTCAAACAAAACAATTCAAAGCTCTATATTTGGCCGAAAATTCAATTAAGTCCTTCAAAAATTTTACTACACTTTTATATTACCAATGTTAGTATCATGAAATAAATAATAAAAAATTTTGTTACTTTTTGATAGTTTTTCTTCTCCTAGGGAAAAACTTTGGAGAAATTCGAAAAATGAGCTTAATAAAGTACCAACTAGATGAAATTTGGTACTGAAAAGGTACCCTATTTGTGATAATCGGACCATTATTTCTACCCGAAAATTGGATTTCATATATCAGAAAAAAAAAAAATTATAAAAAGCATATAAAAAAAATTGTCAATCATGACATTCAATATATTTTGTAAAAAGATTAAGTAGTATATTATTAGGCTTCTGTAAAAAATTTAAATCGATAAACCCAAAATTGTAGGTAATATTAATTTATTTTGGAAAAAAATTCAAAGCTCTATATTTGGCCAAAAAATCAACAAATTCCTTTAAAAATTATACTACACTTGTATATTGCCAATGTAAATACTCAATTTACTAATTTTCAAGTCCCTATGATCGAAACTTAAATACTTATCACGAAATAAAAAATAAAAATGACAAAACTCGTAATTTTGCCAATTTTTGGTAGATTTTCTTCTCCTACGGAAAAACTTTGGAGAAATTTGAAAAATGAGCTTAATAAAGTACCAAGAGGATACGATTTTCTACCGAAAGCACACCCCACTTATGATAATCGAACAATTATTTCTATCCAAAAAAATGTTTTCATATATATATATATATAAAAAAAAAACTCGTTCGCTCAGAATCTAAAATTATATATGACTAATAAGTAAAATGTTCCCATAGGGTATATTTGTACGGCGTACATGCAGCTTTAACTTTCAGGGAGTTTTTATGAAGATATTAATTATGTATATTAAAATGAAAATCTTATCATTTCTTAAAATATATATCATTAATATGTCGATTTGTTCTTAATTACGTATACCATAGTTTTATTTATATGGAAATTTATAATGTTTGGTTACCTTTTCCTGTATTTCATAATTGTTTATTATTATAATTGATATTGACAAAAAGTTATGTTATAGATAGGAAGTATTGTAAAAAAATATAAATTAAATAATTTAATTTGTTTAATTTAATTATTCAATAACCTCCTCTATGTGTATAATGGTACTTATTTACTGAGTATACTCGAATAGAAATCAATGGGAACACATATACAAAATAAATTAAATGAACTTTATGACAAATTTTCATCTGGTTTTAGAAATATAATTGAATAAAATGGCCGAACTCTACAATTGACAAAAATTGATAGGTTTCGGAAAAAATTTCAACCAGCATTTAACTAATGTTTGATAAAAATTAACTGTATAAATAAATGATTTTTTAGTAAAAAATTAAATATTATATAAAATAATAAATAGTTTAATTTAAATTTTTACAATGTGAAATATTTATTCTCAAAAGTAAAAATTGTAATAATAAAAATAAAATTAAACTATAACACGTTTAAATATAAATTACATACTCATAATTAAATACATGTTAATTGGAAAATTTACAAAGTGAATTACATTAAATTAATAATATTTTAGATAAATAATTAAATACATAGTTATAACTTATATACGAAAAATATACTAATCAAAGCATTAGAAAATATTTCTCAAAGTAAAATTATTTAGTAATACATAATTTGCCGCTAAATTCTCGACAAATTACAAATTTTCACAATTTATAGATATACACTAAAATTTAATAAAATTATCTAAAAACAAAAATATCAAAAAATTCAAAATAAATATTTCACTTTTAAAGAGTTTCATACATTCACAATATTTTGATTAACTTATTGATTCTTTTTAAAAAAACCATTATATTCAAACCATCCAAAGTGATACGAACAATTTAAATTTTGTATTGATGTGATTAAGGTATTTAAAGTTTTAAAATTTCTATACAAAAAATACTGTAACATAAATGTTTCAGGTAGGCAAATACATATTTAATAACAATATTCACATATAAACGTAAATGTTTTTAAAATATTATTCTGAAGTGTTAAATAAAAGATAAAGTTAACTAATGTAATAAATTAAAAAGAGTTTTTGTTGTGTACATTTCGCACATGTCTTAAACAACTATTAGAACATGTAAACGATTTTCCACATAAATTACACACATAAGGTTTTTCCTCAGTATGAACTCTATAATGTTTTTTTAAATCCCTAGATTGCATATAAGATTTTCCACATATATTACACCCATATGGTTTTTCCCCAGTATGTATTCTATAATGTACATTTAAATTGCTCGATAGTGTAAAATATTTTCCACATACATTACACTCGTAAGGTTTTTCTCCAGTATGTATTCTATAATGTTTTTTTAAATCGCTCGATTGTGTAAAATAATTTCCACATATATTACACCCATATGGTTTTTCTCCGGTATGTATTCTAGAATGTACATTTAAATGGCTGGATAGTGTAAAATATTTTCCACATATATCACACATATATGGCTTTTCCCCGGTATGTATTCTATAATGTTTTTTTAAATCGCTCGATTGTGTAAAATATTTTCCACATATATCACACCCATATGGTTTTTCCCCACTATGTATTCTAGAATGTATATTTAAATGGTCCGAACGTGAAAAATAATTTCCACATATATCACACACATAAGGTTTTTCCCCAGTATGTATTCTATAATGTTTTTTTAAATCGCTCGATTGTGTAAAATATTTTCCACATATATCACAGCCATAAGGTCGTTCTCCAGTGTCAATATTCTTATGCTTGGTCAAACCTAATATAAATTTAAACGATGAGTACATATATAAATCACATGAGAGAGGGTTGATGTGCATATTACATTTGTTCGAATAATTTTTAAGTTCAACAATATTGTTTACACAACTTTCCTTATCTCCAACCTGGTGAGATTCATTGAGGATTTGTCGATTGTGATTCATTGGTTGCTGTGGTGGTGTTGTTCGAGTGTCTTCCTAAAAATAAATATTATCCATATCATATTTGTTAAGAAACTAAGCATAATTTTCTGATTTTAGAATATTAGTAAGAAGAAGAAAATTAGTAAGCCTAAATTTCCATTAGCAGAGAACCTTGCTCTAGAACCATTAACTCTATTTCTTCATCCATTTAAGAATGAAGAATAGAAGAACTAAAATAAATAATAAGTAATATAGAAGTAAATACTAATTGCAACTCTAAAATAGTTTTTGTCTAGTAATTATTTTCTAAGTGTTTTGTTAAACATAAAAACCATGAATGCGAAATTTTATGTAAAAATATTTTCGCTTACCCCTTTTGGTGACGTTATTTTTATATCACTGTTGTTGACGTGTGAACTAAATCCCATCTCATTAAATTAGTATTTTGAAAAAAATTAATTTGTATTATGATATCAGTATAAAGTGTATAGAAAAATTTTAACTGACGAAAAATGTTCTTTAAACAAATAGTTAACTTTGATAAATATGCAAAATAATGCATGCTTATAAATTCATTTAAAGAAACCATATTTTCGGTAGTTATTTTAGATATTATTCGAATTTCTTAAAAGTTTTTCCTATAGACATGATAAACTGCATAAAATATACGATTAGCATGAATTTGATTTTCAATATTCTGTGAATTCAATAATTTCTTTGAATATAGAGTACTTTTATAAAATGTATTATATATATATAATGTTTGTATTTTTATTTATTTATTTTCCTTTTTTATTTTGTTAACTGTCAAGGATTTTTTCTTAAAAATATTATATTTAATATAGGAACTCCATAAAACTTATATAGGCCTATATCAGTTGGAATTGATATCTGTCAAATTATTTTAATTATCTAATAATGTATTGTAATGTTATAGATAATTTGTTAAACATAAAAGAATATAATCCATAAATTAAATTTTCTTCTTTTTACCTTTCTACACAACTATATGAGGTTGCCTAAGTCACCTAGTTTTGCACCAAATTATAAATTTGGATCACCTACATATAATTTATACCATATATATTATCAATTCATGCCACATATCTTCATATCACTTTCAATTAAATCATCCACCTCTTCTGAGGTATTCTTCTCTTCTACTACCATTTAAATTATTTTCAATAACAATTTTTACTGCCTCTAAATTAACTCTCATTCATTCCCAAATAATCTCAGGTAATTCTCTATCACATTTCTCACAACTGATAAAAATTCCTACACTTATATTTATATATTGCTCTCTTATTCTATCCGATCTAGTCACTCAAAACATCCTACACCATACTCATATTTGCTACATTCATTATTTTTTCATCTATTTTGTTTATTAACCAACACATTTTATCTTATATTGCTAGTCTCACTGCTGCCTTATAATACCTACCTTTCAGAATAGTATTGTCATAAAAATATCCAGTACGGGAAGTCCATGTCATCTATCACTCTTTAACCTATTTTCTATATTCTTCTCAGAACAACTATTATATTTTATTGTACTATTTTATATTGCATTACTATGTTCAAAAGTATTCTTAATAACTAATCTAAATTACTTAATTCTATCATTCTCTCACAGAATATCACTGATCTTCATTATAACATTGCTCTATCAATTTCTTAATCATTTTCATGGAAACCACACACTATTGACTCAGATTCACTCCTACCAATCCTTAGAAGTCTCCCCTTAAACATCGTTTTGTTCAAGACTTCCATACACTTTTTTCGGATACTCTAGTATTAGATATCTGCAAACATCATACAACTCAGCACCTCATCCTGCTAATCTTTTGGTATCTCATTTATTATCAAAGAGAGCGAGTACGGGCTCAACTCAAGACTGAACATGGTGCATATCAACACTAAAATCTTCTGTTTCTCACTTTATTTCTTCACTCTTTACTCTCGTTATTGTCTCTTATATATATATACATGTCTTTAATTAATGAAATATAGTTCCTCGGAACTCTCATTTTCCTCAATGTACATTGAAGAACCTTTCATAGAATTTCAAAAATCTAAAAATTTAATATCCTTATTATAATTTTCAATTTAGTTTAATTGAATAATTACAAACCATTAAAAATTCATTTTCATTCTTCTTTCTTTTCTTCTCTTTTTCTTTCTTCTCATTGGTAGATGTTCTATAATTTGATAATTAAGAATATTAAATTTAATAAATATTGTAAGTAATTATAATCTTTATGTAGTATATAGCACCTATTTAGGTAGTATGTTTTTTTAATTTTATAAATTCAACGTTGACATATAATACAACTATAAAGTATCAATTTAAGGATTTTAAAACGCATGAAATACTACAACTAATATAGGATTGGTACCATTAAAATCAGACTTATAATATTGTAGTTACTTTTTCATAAAAGTTAAAAAGAAAGAATCAATTTAATAAGCATAATTTAGATATTTAATATCTTATTTAAAACATCCTAGATAAGCATTACTTTTTTTTATTATTTTATTATTTATTTTAAATATGAGTGGTGCAAAAAAAAGAAAAATTGTAGACGAAAATAGAAAGTACAGTGAGGAGTGGAAAGAAAAGTACTTCTTTATAATTCAAAACACAAAATTAATGTGTTTGATTTGCCGAGAAACAGTCGCTGTATTTAAAGAATATAACGTTAAAAGGCATTAAGAAGCAAAACATAATGATTATTCGAAATTTAGTAGTGAAGTAAAGCAATTGAAGCTCAGGGAATTTATGTCACAATTAAAAACTCAACAAAAAATGTTTAGTTTAGCATTACAGCAACCATTTAATGTCGTTAAAGCAAGTTATTCTGTCTCATTTTTGATTGAAAAAAAAATGAAAAAAATTTCAGATGGTGAATTTGTGAAAGAATATTTGGAAGCTGTAGCAAAGGATATTTTACCTGATAAAAATAAACTGTTTTCGAATATAAGTTTATCCCGACAAACAGTATGTCGTCGAATTAATGTCATTTCAAACGAAAGTGAGTTGTTTTGGATCGACTTACACTTGTGAATCGTTATTTTCGAAAATGAAATTCGCCAAAGATAAATCACACTCAAACCTAACAGATGAAAACCTGCAACATCAATTACGGTGTGCAATTACAAGCATTTCTATTGATTTAATAAAGCTTAGTCAACGAGTTGAGAAACAAATATCTCACTAAATAGTAATGTTCACTCCATTTTTTTTTTTTTGTATTAAATACTTTTATTATTACTTTTATATATATTTTAATTTTTTTAAATACTTTTATAATTTTATATGTGGCCTAATTTTGAATAAAAAAATATAAAAATATGTGAATATATTAATATTTTGGCTGATGACCTTTTTTTTGGTAACCCTATATGTTGCCCACAGGATTGTAATGTATTTACAAAGTGGCCCGCAAGATCATTTGGGTTGGACATCCCTGTTATAGACTATATATATATATGAATTTATATTAAAATATTAAATACCTTCGACATCCCATAAAATTTTAATATGAGCACAAATTCAAACATTTATATGTATGGTAATGAAATATTTACTTCTTTTAAATGACAATAATAGTAAATTAAATTTCATACTTACAGTGTAAATTCATTTTTTATTGATTGTATAGCAGAATCTGAAATTATAAAATATACCATTGTAACAATAAGTTATTTAACCTATCTTTGTATTTGTATGTAATTTCAATAAACATTAACCATTTAAATTAAAAAATAAAAATAACTTCAATAAATAATAAATAATAAATATTTATAAACCTGTTATTAAACTGTTAGATATTATTCCGTAATTATGAAACGTGTTCAAAGAAGAATCAAAATCGTTTTCGAAGACTTCATCCTAAAAAATGTCTCTATTTATATTATAGGTAGAATTATATATATATATATATTATATAAAACTCAAAATACATACATCAAGTGAATATTGTTCAGGTTTTTTCATTTTCTTTTGCAATCTTTTATTTTTTAAAGTTGCTTCCTATAAAATTTGTAATTATTCTAAAACCAGTATATGCAAATTTAATAGCCTAATAAGGTTGGGATTCAAAAAATTCTAAATAATCATAATAACTGTGAAAGGTTAATTTTCTAACCATTAAAAAACTCTAGGCACTATATCAATTTCTTGATCTCTTTCATAAAAATCACACATTATTGACTCAGTTTTACTCCTACTAATTATCAGAACTCTTCTTTTAAACATTACTTTACTTCAACCTTCCATACACTTTTTTAGGATACTCTCAAAGAAATCTAGCAAGTGCTCAGGTCCAGGCTAAGCCATAGTGCTTACCAACTCCAACACTAAAATCTTCTATTTCCCACTTTATTCCTCATTACTCTTGTTATTGTCTCTTATATATATTATTAATTAAATATAGATCCTCAGAACTCTCATTTTCTTCAATGTCCACTAAAGCACCTTTCATAGAATTCCAAAAATCTAAAAATTAAATATCCTAATTAAAGTTTTCAATTTAATTTAACTGATTAATTACAAACCATACTAAATTCATTTTTCTTCTCCTTCTTTCTCTTCTTCGCGTTGGCAGGTGTTCTATAAATTGATATTTATTAATATTAAATTTAATAAATATTGTAATTCATTGTAATCTGCATGTGGTATATGACACCTATTTAGGTAGTATGTCCTTTTTAAATTCATAAAGTTAATTTTAGCATACAATGCAATTATAAAGTATCAATATAAGTATTTTAAAAAGCATGATATACTGCAACTGAATATGGAATTGGGGCCAGTAAAATTAGACATATAATTTTATAGTAACTTAATCATAAAAAATTAAAAAAAAGAAAGGATCAATTTAATTAGCATAATTCAAATATTTAATATCCTATTTAAAGCATCCATGATTAAGCATTATTCATTATTAAATAAATGTTAAAATTAAAAAAATTAAGTAAAATTGCAATATCCAGCATTGTGAAGTGAACTCTTACAATCATATTTTAAAAACAATTACATTATGTCATCAGTTTTATATTTAAAATAAATGTAACAGTTTCAAAATTCTGTCTTATATGGTAAATACAAAATATTTAAAATAATTTAATCCATAGTCTTAAAAGTATATAAACTTATCCTAAGTTATTTATCATTATATTAATTATAAATAATATTATATTTAAAATGTTTAATTTGTAAACCTTGTACCTACAGCCTATATTAAATTTACTGTCATCACTAGGTGGAAAATCTAACTGAAATTTATTAAAAATCAGTATGCCTATACATTGGCAACATACTGATCTTACAGCAAAATTTAGCCACATCAAACAAACGTCCCAACAAGCTGTTAAGGGAAACCTCGAGGACGTTTTGAACGCAAGCCTCCTGAAGCTATCGAATGGGTGAAAAGTCTGGACATTATGTTATAACTTTTCAACTAAAACAATCATACCGTTACATTTTTATCCTTTTATACTCGTTCTGCTATTTATACTGTCGTAAAAAGCATTGCGGTTTCACCACTTGTCAATATTACATTCTGTTTTGCTACCTGCTTATTATTATACATATATCATAAATATATCAATATTGTTACATTGTATATGACATATGAATAAATAATAAAAAAAAAAATGCCATAAAGTCATAAGGTTAAGAATATTTATAGTGAATAACCAAGATTTATACATAGTGTTCCGAACGAAGTAGCAGTATTCAAAGTAGTACATGAAGATCCCCCAACTGTTACAATTTCACAAACTATTAATGATAGAATCGCGTAGAAAAATGTATTGAGGTAAACAATATCACTTTATCATGTTTATTAGAATACCATTATTTTTAAATTTAATTCCATTTGATTTATATATTTTTGCAATGTAAATATCATCCAAATTAAAAACAAATTAATTATACCATTTTTTTTCTAGAGAATTTATCATACAATTTAAATGATTCTAGAGATACCAAGAGTAATAAACAACGTTTTATATCTTGTTCAGTATGAAGTAAGTTTTGTAAGAAATACTAGTATTTATTTTACATTTCAGATAACTCTTTATGGATACATCAATGAAACTCAGGTTTTGGAAATGTACAAAGATCTTCATTTCTATGATCTTATTAAATAAACCTGTAGTAGTATCCTCATGCATTATATCAGTATACTAAAATTAATTAATAATGTTATAATTACATTTTTTATTATTGAAAAAAATTTTGTTTATTTTTTATTGTTTAGTTATATGTTTTGTATTTATTTTAATAATTATAATTAAATTTATCTTTGGAGATTACTATGTTCATTATTAATTGTTACTTAATAAACAATAAGTAATATCTAATAAACTAATAATAACAAAATAATTATATTATATTTTATATTAGATTATAATATAACCAATACTTATTATTTAGATACTTACAGTAACATTTTTTGCTCTTCTTCTTCAATACATTTTGATTTAGTTGAAACATCTAAAAATAGTAAATCATACAAAAATAATAAAATATGTTAATTAACAATGAAATAATATTCATTTTTTTTTTAATAAAGTAAAATAAATAAACATTCAATGAATTAGAATTTTAATGTAATGTTTAAAAAATATTTTATTTCATAATTATGATTACTATTTACACCTTATAATACATAGTATGTAAGCATACGTTATGAGTTTATTAGTAATGAGTCTTAATATTACGATGAAATGTTTTTCTTAAATAATCATCCAAATTCTTTAATTATAATATGACTCTTGATTTAAAAATATATGCTCCACCAAATAAGTTATCATGAAACTTGATGGGGATACGAAACATATCCAAAAATATTTCTTCAGAACATTCCCCCAAATTAGATTAATCGTTTAAACATCATGATTTTTACGATTTATATCATATAAACTTTCAAAATAAATAAAAATATAATTAGTATTATAAAAATTGGACAAATAAAAATAACCTAACAATTGTATTCATTTTGACCTTACAAGCCATCCACGATAAAAAAAAAAACTATTTTTTTGAACTCAAAAAAGTGTCTGCGTAATGCAATATGAAGACAATGGACAGTACAAAGAGTCATTTACCATTTAATATAAGACCATTGGTGTAATACATGAATATGAAAATAATTTATTATTACTTATTAGTAATTTGATAAAAGTATAAACATTCACTTAAATAATAATAATTTGGGTATCGTAGGATGAAGAATTATACTATTGTTTCCAATATAGTTAAGTATAATAATACAATATGACAAATCACAACTTAAATTATAATTAAATTTTAACTAACCTTTGAATATATTTGTTTTCTTTCTATTATTGATTTCTTTCTTTATAAGTTTTGTAATCATTACATCTTCGTCAAAGTCAGTCATATTTGTTTTCTTCCTACTATTGATTTCTTTCTTAATAAGTTTTGAGATCATAACATCATCGTCACTCATATTTTCATTCAACAATTATCATGTATACTCTATATACACAATATTGTTGTTTATTGTTGACTACTACACGCATAAAATTAATAAAACTATTATAATAAACAACACAATCTATTAGTACATTCAAATCATATACTTTGAGTGGTATAAATATTGAACCGAAACGAATTAATTAAAATATAATAATTAGCATTAAAAATGGCGAATTGAAAATGGCAACCGAGAACAGACAAATGACGTTATAATAATGCGTGTGATAATACTATGTTACCATTTCGTATATTACTGGTATATAATAAGTATCTCAGATATAGATAATTTAATGTAGAATCACGATTTTCAATAAAGAAAATAAGTGCGTATCGTTACGTCCCATCATTTATATATATATATTAATTATTGTATTATATACTAATATCATTGGTTATAGAATAGATCTAACCTAACCTATTCTATAATCAATGCTAATATTCATAATTTATGGTCTGGTGTACAAACTGTAATGTTTAAAAATTTTACAACGTTACGTATCAGGTCGTATCGGGATTTACGCGTTTATTATTTAGAATTGGGCGCGAAACTCAATAATTATATTTGGAATGCAAAACCTTATATTGTTACATTTTACGTAATATGTTAGATCGTATGGAGGATATTGATTTTAAATATCTCTAGAACACACGACTCCCCTTTATTATTTAAATTTTATTCATTTATTACAAGTTAAAAATATAATATAAATATTTTACGCTAATCAACAAATTTAATTATAAATTACACCTAATTTTAATTTTGAGTTACATTTAAAACAATTTATTTTTTCGAAAGACTCACATCCGTCACGAGTCGTCACGTAACTCACTACATGAGTACAGACTATAGTCCACAAAATATAATATTCTACAACCAAATAATTATCGACGGTAAAACCCGACACGACCCATAGACATTGACATATTGATAGGTATTGATCATAATGTTTAAATGGACAATGAAACGATTGATGTTCATGTAAGTTCAACTTTCAAGTCATAACTAGTACTTTTACACCAAATGCATTAATATTCGTATTTCCTTTATGGAGGCACATTTTTATTAAATATAATTTGTAAAAATTTTGCAAAAGTATATGATATGTTATATGATAATAGATGTGTTTAGGAGCAGATATCTTATATCTACACATGTAAAGCAGAAAAAGTTACTCTTTGTCTTAACTTAACATATTAAATCAAAATAACCAGTACTGGAATTGGTGGATTGCGCAGGGGACGGAGCTCAACCACTATTTTTATATTTTTTTTGCGCCCTGAAACTATTTTTTATACCGTGAAGGAGTGACGGCACAAACTAAAGGCCGTCAAAATTTTCCTAGAAAAACTACCAAAAATAGCACAAAATCGTCAAAATGATAGTTTTCCTTATTTTACATTTGTTTATTTCGTAATAACTAATTATGTTTTGATTGTAGCGACTTTTTTTTTGAAGTATTGTCATAAGTAGTCTACATTAGATAAAAAAATTGGAAATGATTCGTTAAATTTCTGACTAAGTATAAAGCAGCAGCGTATTTACGGGAAGGATTTGGGGGATAGATCCCCCCATGGCTCATTGGTTTTAAATATATTGATAAACAGAAAAAAAGTTGGTAATAAAAATATTCTACAAAAAAATATACTATTATTTTATCAAATAATATAAAAAATATTTAGCTATTTTAACCCCCCGGGAACACGTGAAGCAATTATTATACTAATTTAAGCAAATTACTTTCTAATAGTATTGAACAAAATAGAGGGTTCACGAATCAAAAAATCGAAATTTCGAAAATAAGTACCACCCTAATATACATAGAATATTCTTTTATTGTTTATTGTTGACTATTGTACTCATAAAATTTATAAAACTATTTAAATAAATAAGAAAAATTGTAAGTATTATCAAATCATATGTCTGTCATGCTATAATAAACCATGACAAATTAATTATAATAACAAAATAGAATATTTAATGAATATTAAATAAAGACTAACTAAAAATGGAAAGTAAAAACTAACGTACAACTAGTGATGTGCAACTCATGAGCTGGTCGACTTACCGATTTTAAAGTTTAATATTATTAAATATACCTACTAAAGAACCTATATGGTTTACAAATATTTTATTGAGACATCTTAGCAATACGTCAATACCTACATACAGTGGCGCTGAATACGATGTCCATTTATGGTCATGACCAGATGGTAATTTGGTGAGGGGGGGGGAGTGGTGGTATTGGTATAATATTTTCATTTTATTGATTTGGTAAATAATTATTTATAAATTTGATAAAATCGTTAAAATTATCATGTAATATAATATAGGTGTATTTGTATTTTAATAAATTTACGAGACTATTTAAAATTCGGCACCACTTCCTATATATACTAATAACAATTCCTATATATATTAAATTCAATTCATATTTAATATTTACATATGTAATTTATATTACCAATGTTTAAAAATCCTATAAGACTGTACTTTGTAGACAATCTTGAATCTATAGACCGAACAAAAAATTAAAACAATTCAGTTACCATTCATAACGTTTATTTGGTAAAATATTGATAAAAAATATTAAAATATAGAGGCTTAAATTGAAAAAAGTGGAAAGGTCGATTGTAGAAGTTCCCCCTTCGACCCTTCGGTCCTCGGAGAATTAAGTGGTTTATTATAATTATTAAGATTTGAATGCAATGATATTGCATTAGAAAATACGATTCTGAGCGAATTTCAATATATTATACTGATAATCAATTACAAAATTTACCACGAGTGTAAATTATATATGTAAATATGTAAAATAAACTTCAAATCCCTACAATCAATATTTAAGGAGTTATCATTTAATGATAAAAATTGTGAGCTACAATTTTCAAAATATTTTGTAAAAAGATTAAGTAGTATAGATTAGACTTCGATTAAATTTTCTAAACGATAAACTAAAAATTGCCGGAAATATTAAACTTTTTTGCAATAAAGTTCAATATTCTATACTTGTGAAAAAAATCAACCAATCCGTTCCATAACCTTATACTACACCTGTATATTTCCTATGTTAATATTCAAAAAAAATTTGAAGTCCCTACAATCAAAACTCAATTAGTTATCATAAAATAAAAAAATTTAAAATTAAAGAAATCGTAATTTTGCCGATTTTCTGCCATTTTTTGGTAGTTTTTCTCCTCCCGAGGAAAAAATTTTGAGAAATTCGAAAAATGAGCTAAATAAGATAAACTAGACGCGATTTTCTACCTAAAGCATACCCTACTTGTGGTAATCGGACTATTATTTCTACCTGCAAGTTTCTTCATACATAAAAAAAAGTAAACTTATCACAACGGAATGTATACAATGAAAAAGTTGAAGCAGCAATAGTTTCATTTAATTCAAAAGAATATCTAAGTGCAATTATGAAAAATATTACAAATAAAAGTCTAGGTATAAATTTTTTTTAATATATAATTAATTTAAAATGATTATATTTTATGAGATATTATTATTATTAAAATTGTGTTCAGTATTACCAATATACTTAGGAAAATTTGGTAAAATGATTTTAAAAGATGCGAAGAGTATCTTATCTCCTAGTAAAACTAAGAATTCTGAATTAGATGAAAATTGCGGTCTGCAGATACATTACCTACGTTATGATATACTATCTGACGAAATGGAAAATTTGAAATATAATTTTATAAATAAATTAAAAGTAGTTGATATGTAATAGAATTATTAAATTTATCAAACATATCAAATTTGGCATTATGGGAAGAGAAAAGGATAACTGCATAAAAAAATGAAAAATGTATAAAATGAGACCACATGCATATCAAAATGTTGTATGGACAAATAAGCCATTAAATAAAAAATATTTAATATGGTTCATATTGTCCGTTCAACTTATATAACGTGCCAATTCTTCTTATTTCTTTACATAATCTATGTTTGCTTCAGATCGAATAGATTCAACAAAATCTACTTCTACAATCAATTTTACTGGTAGTAATTTTATGAAAGCCATAGACTTAATTTTAGTATTTGATTTCCTAATTATTTGTATTTTCAGATCTATGTTTTTTGAAGCACTAACTATTTTAGTATTTTATATAAACAATTGTAGTAAAATTTGTTTATTAACTGATTTAGTAGCTTTTTAATTTTTTCCAATTATCTAGATCAGATTTCAACAACAATTTTCTGAAACAATAATTAATAAATATTATTATTCTAATGGAAGTATGTGCTATAAATTTTTTAGGGTATAATAAGTAAAGTAATAAGTTATGGTAATACATTACTATATGCATAATTAAATATGTATAACCTTCACTATACTATTGTGATTATATTTAATTTCATTACATTTTTCATTGGTTAAAAATAGTTTTTATTAAATATATGACCATTTTTATCAGAATTCTTCACCAAAATGGAATTAGAACTGTCTTCCATTAAAAAATCATCATTATCAACATTTATTATTAATATATTAATTTATAATCAATATTTTCGATCTTATTCTTCGAAATATAGTTATACTATATTACTTTTAATTAAACATTTTAGTGTACATCATGCATGTTATTTTGTATCATCATTCTTAAAATTAACTATTAAATTGTTTATACAAAATATGTTGTAATACAATTATTAAAATTTATTTGTTGTATTTAACATCAAATATTATTAATTAATTTAAAATGTATATATTTAATAAATTTCCTATAATAAATGAGTAATTAATATATATTTTAATATAGTTGAAGGTGATTATAACAAGGGACATAATATTGATGTATACAAAAAACCTAGTTGAAAAAATGTCCCTATTAAGACATAGAATAAAATGTTAATATAAATTTATTAATCTTTCAACACATATTTCATGGTTTTGACAAAGACATCACCAGCGACTGATGATGAAGACCACAACTTAACATATGCTAAATTAAAAATGTGATAAAATTTTGTTTAATAACTAAATTCCCTAAAATTCGTGAAGCAGCCAATCAATTCACGATCTGCTCAACTATGATAAATCCGAAATCCTGACTAAATTTTTCAAATTAATCTTAAATTTTAATTCGTATTCATTTATTATGAAACAAAAACAATGTACTATCTATACACTATATAAAGAGAAGACTTAATTTTCTGATTACCTAATAATTATGAAAAGTAATAGAATACGATGAGCTGGTCGCATATTAAAATATGAAAAAATTCTAGGAAGCAAAACAAGAAAACAAACAAACCCAGAAGACCAACCTGACAATGTTAAAATGGTAGAGTCAAGGAGAGTCATATTTGTTGCGGCAATGAACCTTCATAGTTGTATCTAATAAATCAATAAAAACAAATATTCCAAATAATTGGTCTCAGAAAACAAAAACAAATGTTCACGGGTTACATTAATTTACAACAGAATTAAACAATAACACATTTAGATATTAATAGTAAATTCATAAATAAATATATTTATGTTAGACAATTTATAATTCAAACTAGATTAAATATAAAATATTTTTAGAAATAATATATATAAATAATTAAAAGTTATTTAAACAATATTAAAATTTGGAATATTGCGATTACGGTATTTGAAGTCTTAAAATTTGTATGCAAATATTACTGTAACATACATAAATACAATGAAAACAATACCCATGTATCAAATAAAATATTTTTAAATTATTATTTAGTAGTGAAAAAAAAACAATACAGTTAAATAATGTAATAAATTTAAAATAATTAAAAACAGTTTTTGTTGTGTACATTTCGCACATGTCTTGTACAATCTGAAGAATTTGTAAAAGATTTTCCACATAAATTACACTCATAGGGTCTTTCTCCAGTATGTATTCTATAATGTTTTTTTAAATTGCTCGAATGTGAAAAATATTTTCCACATATATCACACCCATATGGTTTTTCCCCGGTATGAATTCTATAATGTATTTTTAAACTGCCCGATTGTGAAAAATATTTACCACATAAATCACACCAATATGGTTTTACACCAGTATGTATTCTATAATGTTTTTTTAAATCGCTCGATTGTGTAAAATATTTTCCACATATATCACACCCATATGGTTTTTCCCCGGTATGAATTCTATAATGTATTTTTAAACTGCCCGATTGTGAAAAATATTTACCACATAAATCACACCAATATGGTTTTTCACCAGTATGTATTCTATAATGTTTTTTTAAATCGCTCGATTGTGTAAAATAATTTCCACATATATTACACCCATATGGTTTTTCCCCAGTATGTATTCTATAATGTACATTTAAATTGCTCGATAGTGTAAAATATTTTCCACATACATTACACTCGTAAGGTTTTTCTCCAGTATGTATTCTATAATGTTTTTTTTAAATCGCTCGATTGTGTAAAATATTTTTCACATATATCACACCCATATGGTTTTTCTCCGGTATGTATTCTAGAATGTACATTTAAATGGTCCGAACGTGAAAAATAGTTTCCACATATATCACACACATAAGGTTTTTCCCCAGTATGTATTCTATAATGTTTTTTTAAATCGCTCGATTGTGTAAAATATTTTTCACATATATCACACCCATATGGTTTTTCTCCGGTATGTATTCTAGAATGTACATTTAAATGGTCCGAACGTGAAAAATAGTTTCCACATATATCACACACATAAGGTTTTTCCCCAGTATGTATTCTATAATGTTTTTTTAAATCGCTCGATTGTGTAAAATATTTTCCACATATATCACAGCCATTATGGACCTTAGGTCGTTCTCCAGTGTCAATATTCTTATGCTTGGTCAAACCTAATATAAATTTAAACGATGAGTACATATATAAATCACATGAGAGAGGGTTGATGTGCATATTACATTTATTTGAATAATTTTTAAGTTCAGCAATATTTTGTACATAACTTTCTTTATCTCCAAGCTGGTTAGATCCACTTATGATTTGTCGATTATGATTCATTGGTTGCTGTGGTGATGTTATTCGAGTGTCTTCCTAAAAATAAATGATATTCATATTATATTTGTTAAGAAACTATACATAATTTATCATCTGTTTTTAACTATACAGACAATTAGTAAGCCTAAATTTTCATTAGCAGAGAACCTTGTATAATCATTAACTCTATTTTTTCATCCATTTAAGAATAAAAACAGAAGAACTTATATAAATGATAAGTAATGTAAAAGGACATACTTATTGCAACCTTATAATAGTTTTTTTCTAGTAATTATTTTTTAAGTGATCTGTAAAAACATAAAAATCATGAATACGAAATTTTATGTAAAAATATTTTCGTTTACCCCTCTTTAGTGACGTTATTTTTATATCACCGTTGTTGACGTGTGAGCTAAATGCCAACTTATTAAATTTGTATTTTGAAAAAAAATAATTTGTTTTATGATATCACAGTATTAAGTGTATTGAAAAATTTAACTAACGAAAAACGTTTTTAAAACAAATAGTTAACTTTGATAAATATGGAAAATAATGAACGCTTTTAAATTTTTTTTAAAGAAAAAATGTTTTCGGTAGGAAATATGATCTTTTTGATAGTTATTTTAGTTTATTATTCGAATTTCTCAAAAGTTTTCCCGATGATAAACTAGCAAAAAATGTACGATTGACATGAATTTGATTTTCAATATTATTGCATTCGACTTTTAATAATAATAAATCAATCATTTCTCCAGAAACTAAAGCGATGAGGGAGAAACTTTCAGAATTTACCTCCGGTTTTTAATTATTTATTTAAATATAGAGTAGTACTTATAAATGTTTATATTTTTCGTTCATATTTTGTTTACTGTACAAGGATTTTTTCTTAAAAAAGTTATTATATTTAATATATGAAGTTTGTGAACATAAAAAAAGGGTTAGTTTAGTTGGTATTGGTATCAGTCTAATTATTACAATTATATGTAATTATCTAATAATGTAATGTAATGTTATAGATAATTCATTAAACATATCCTTATCCTTCTCAGAGCTATTATATTTTATTTTATTATTAGATGCTGAGCGGAGCGAGAAATGCATTTTGTATTGCATTACCATGTTCAAAAGAATTAATCACTAATCTTATGTATTTAATTTTGTCAATTTCTTTATCATTTTCATAAAAATCACACATTATTGACTCCATTTTACTCCTACCAATCCTTAGAACTCTCTCCTTAAACATTGTTTTGCTCAAGCCTTCCATACACTTTTTTCGGATACTCTTCCACTAGTACTAGATATCTGCAAACATCATACAACTCAGCACCTCATCCTGCATATCTTTTGTTATCTTACCTATTATCAAAGAGAACAGGCTAGGGTTCAAGGTTGAACCGTGATGCATACAAACTAAAATACATTAAAATCTTCTATTTCTCACTTTATTTTTTCACCATTTAATCTCGTTATTGTATCTTATATATATATATATATTATTAATTAAACATAGTTCTTTTGGTATTCTCTTTTTCCTCAATATCCACTTAAGATCCTTTCATAGAATTTCATAAGTCTAAAAATTAAATATCCTAATTATAATTTTCAATTAGACCTGATTGATTAATACAAACCACAATAAATTTATTATTTATCTTCTTTCTCTTCTTCTTCAATTTCTTCTCCATGGTAGATGTTCTATAAATAGATATTTAATATAATTAATTTTAATAAATATTGTAATCTTTATGTCATATATTGTACCTATTTAGGTTGTATATCATTTTTAAATTCATAAAGTTAACGTTAGCATATAATAAAATTATAATGCATCAATATTTTAAAAAGCATGAAATACTTCAACTAAATATGGGATTGGTACCAGTCCAATGAGACATAATTTTATAGTAACTTAATCATAAAAAATAAAAAGAAAGGATCAATTTAATTAGCATAATTCAAATATTTAATATCCTATTTAAAACATCCATGATTAAGCATTATTGATTATTGAATAAATGTTAAAATGAATAAATTAAGTAAAATTGCAATATCCAGCATTGTGAAGTGAACTCTTACAATCATATTTTAAAAACAATTACATAATGTCATCAGTTTTATATTTAAAATAAATGTAACAGTTTCAAAATTCTGTCTTATATGGAAAATACAAAATATGCAAAATAATTTAATCCATAGTCTTAAAAGTATATAAACTTATGCTAAGTTATTTATCATTAAATTAATTATAAATAATAATATCATATTTAAAATGTTTAATTTGTTAACCTTGTACCTACAGTCTATATTAAATTTACTGTCATCACTAGGTGGAGATCTAACTGAAATTTATTAAAAATCAGTATGCCTATACATTGGCAACATACTGATCTTACAGCAAAATTTAGACACATCAAACAAGCGTCCCTTAAGGGAAATTTCGAGGACATTTTGAACGCAAGCCTCCTGAGGCAATTGAATGGGTGAAAAGTTTGGACCTTATGTTTTAACTTTTATACTTTTTAGTACCGTTACATTTTTTACACTTTTATACTCATTCTGCTATTTATACTGTTGTTAAAAGCATTGCGGTCTCACCACTTGTCAATATTACATTCACTTTTGCTACCTGCTTATAACTATATATATCCATATTGTTACATTGTATATGAAATATGAATAAATAAGAAAAAAAAAATGCCATAAACTTCTAAGGTTAAGAATATTTATAGTGAATAACCGAGATTTATAAGTAGTGTTGCGAACAAAGTAGTATTCAAAGTAGTACATGAAGATCCCCTAAATGTTAAAATGTCATAAACTACTAATGATAGAATCGCGTAGAAAAGTGTATTGTGGTAAACAAAGATCACTTTGATATATTTAATGAAATACCATTATTTTTAAAATTAATTGCATTTAATTTATGTTTTTTTGCAATGTAAATATCATCCAAATTAAAAAGAAATTAATTATATTATAATTTTCTAGTGTATTTATCATACTATTTATTTGATTCTGGAGACATCAAGAGTAATAAACGATGTTTTTATATTGTTCAGTATAAGGTAAGATAATGTACTCATATTATTAAATATAAATATTATTAATGTTATCAAATATTTATTTGTCTCATATTATTGAATAAACCTGTAGTAGTATCCTCATGCATTATAGAAACATTAGTATACCAAATTTTCATAATAATGTTATAAATACATTTTTTATTATTGAAAAAAAAGTATTAATTGTTATATTTATAATTAAATATCTCTGGCGATCATGTTTATAATTAATTGTTATTTAATGAGCAATAAGTAATATCTTCTAAACTAATAATAACAAAATAATTATATTTAAAAATATAACCAATACTAATTATTTAGATACTTACAGTAACATTTTCTGTTCTTCTTCTTCAATACATTTTGATTTAGTTGAAACATCTAACAACAGTAAATCATACAAAAATAATAAAGTATGTTAATAAACAATAAAATGAAATTAATTTTTCTTAAAAAAGTGTAATAAATAAACATTCAGTGGGTTAGAATTTTAATGTAATATTCAAAAAATATTTTATTTAATAATTGGACGTATTATTTGTACCTAATTATACATAGTAAGTATAATTTATAAGTAAAATATTAGTAATTATTCTTAATATTACATTGAAAAGTTTTTCTTAAATAATAATCCAATTTCTTTAATTATTATATGTTTCTTGATTTAAAAATATAAACCACCAAACATTATTATGATAAAAATGGATAGGGATACGATAAATATCCAAAATTATTTCGTTAGAACAATATTTTAAAAATATGGAAAAATATATTATCTAAATAATAAATTAGAAACAATCTCCAAATTGAATTAGTTGTATATACCTCATGATTTGTGCTTGTTATCATACCTTTTAAAATAAATAAAAATACAATTTTTTTCAGGAATTAACCTTACTTTTTTCAAACACACTCTTAGCTCATCTAATGTCCTCTCAATTAAGAAACCACTAAAGAAACATGGTGTTTATACTTAAAAGACTTATATAAAAATAAAATAATCATATTTAATATAATAAATATAAAACAATATATATATATATATAACACAATTATTCAATAAATTGCACTGAAAAATAATATACAACTATATAGTAAGATTAGAATATGTAAAATCGTCTAAAATTATTTTATTATTGTACCACAAGTACAAATGTAAATTCCTTTATAAACGAATGGAACCATTTAACGTTACTTATAGACAGTTATTTAAATTATGTAGTACAAATTATATTTTGGAAGAGTTATTGAAAATAATTTTATAAATGTTTAAACATTTGAACATTCTAAAAAATGTAGAAATACCTATTAGTATAAGTATGGATAATAATCTCTGGATCTTCACTATAGATAACATAAATTATAATGAACATAATTAGTATGCATTTATAATACATATTTTAAATTTAATAATAAAGGGAAATCATAATTAAAATGAAGATTTTTTATATTTATAAATATTATTATTATCATCTTTCTACATGTTATTATTTCATAATTTTTTGTTTCACAAAATAATTTATAACCTTTCTTTATTGTTGGCGGATTTAACATCCATATTATTTTTGTCTACACACATATAACATAATACAACACATATCTGTATTACACTATTGTGGAAGCTGTACTGTAGTATATATTATAAAGATTAGGTTAGAAACTTAGATATTAGGCAGTGACCAAATTACACAACATTTAATGAATTACATATTTGCAATATGTAAAATTGTATTTTTCATTTAACAATTGTATTTATTTTGACCGTACAAACCATCCACGATAGAAAAAAAAAAACTATTTTATTTTAACTCTACAGTGTTCATGTAATACAATATAAAAACAATAGACAGTACAAAGTGTCATTTACCATTTAATTTGAGACTATTAGTGTAATGAATATCATGAATATCAAATTAATTTATTATTATTCATTAGTAATTTGATTAAAGATTCAATGATTCACTGAAATAATAATAATTTAGGTATTGTAGGATGAAAAGAATTATACTTTTGTTTCAAATATAGTACTATAATATAATATGACAAATCATAACCTAAATTACAATTATATTCTTAACTAGGTAGCTTTACTAACCTATGAGTGTATTTATTTTCTTCCTATTATTGATTTCATTCTTTATTAGTTTTGTGATCATAACATTTTCGTCAGTCATATATATATATTTTTTCCTTTTATTGATTTCCTTCATTATAAGTTTAGAGATCATCACATCCTCGTCATTCATATTTTCAATCAAAAATTGTTATTGTATAGTATATTATCTATATTATTGATTATTGTTGACAACTGCATGCATAAAATTAATAAAACTATTATAATAAACAACACAAACTATTAGTACCTTCAAATTACTTATATACATGTTGTGGTATAAATATTGAACCATGACGAATTGAATGAAATATTTAAGTATTATGTTACAACTAACGTGATAAAAGACGAATTAAAAATGGCAACTGAGAACTGGGAATTTATAATATAATTTACTGTGGAATCACGATTTTCAAGAAATAAAATAATAGGTAGGTACGTATCAATACGTCATATCATTGATTATAGAATAGACTAGTAATTGATATATTATTGTTATTATTTGTTAAAATAATTAGACAGACAAAAACCGGTTTCAAATAATATGCTGCCTCGCGATACATATACATATAGGCACACACCCGTGGTATCTAAAGTCGCATTGACTGTTGAAAATGGAAATACTAATATTTACTATTGTAGGAAAAAGTAAAATTAATCATGTGTCAATTCATACAGCGCCACCTCTCGGCAACCCGTATAAATATAATATTAGTAGCCAAATTTCTCTATGCCGTAGTCTATCTGTCTATTCTATAATCAATGGTCATACGTACGAACTCTAGTGTTCAAAAATTTTACAACGGAACCGTCGGATCAGATCGGAAAGGAAAAAATTAAGAAACATAATTTTAAATGAGGCCCCGCACACTGGATAGGATCGGATCGGAACGGAATCGAATTGTTTGTCGACAATATTTTGACGGATTCCGAAGCGTTCCGATCGCAACGCATGCACACTGACTCAAATACGAATACACGAGTATACGTGCCAACTTTTGTTTATAATTATCGTTTTGTACTTTATAGTCGTGTACACAATTCACTACAACAACATGCTTTTTATAATTTATAATTTTTTTCATAAAAATAACTTTGATATAAACAATTAATATTATTTATATAATTATAACTCATGTTATATTAGACATATATATATATATATATATATAATTCTAATTAAATTATAAAATATTCCAGGTTTGAATAAGTCAACGCGACTTGTTTTTCGTACATATCATAACGTAATAATTAATAATAATATTTTTAACGTTTCAATTTTATGACGATCTTATTTTATATTATTATTATACTCGATTAAATTATTGTACCTATACGTAACCTAACCTATACGTTTGAATCGCACGCATAGACGGAACTAGGGATTTTGACACCCGGGGCTAAATAGCTAATAGGTGAAATAATATTATCTATATAAAACCAATCAATTTGTACAAAATTATAACCAGTACATTACAGAGTGCACATTATGCTACACATGTCTTATAACTTACTTGATTCTCGGAATCCAAAAGTATTATAAAATAATAAATTAAGTTTATTGTCTTTTAAAATTAGGCCTCAAAACATTTTACCCCGGGGACAAATTCCCGTCTTAACCACATTGATGTGACAGAGTTATATATAAAATGCAGATTATATTAGATAAGATTAGCTTATTGATTTCGACCGTCAAGCACGAGCTATAAGATAATTATGCCCGTGAAATTCCGATTGGTTCCGACAGTGTGCGGACAAAATTCGTTTCCGTTCCGTTCCGATCCAGTGTGTGGCAACCTTTAGAATGCTCGGTGCACCAGCGGTTTTTCATCGAGTAAACTATACGAAAACATCCGTTGCAACTTTTGGAGCCGGTGTGCACTCTCAAAAATATTCTCCATCTATATTCTACAATATTAAATTTTCGTCAATTTGCCGGCGACTATTCAATTGTGTTGTTCACCTTGTGTAACTTACTCTCAAATTAATAAACAGTAAATATTTAATAGTAATTGATTATATTCAGGATATTATAATGAAACGATATTATTTTTTTTTATGATTTTTAATATTAATTTTTTAAATTATTGTCCAATTATGATACATTAATGTTTTTTGTATTTTCATAGTACGTACTGTATAATATTATTTTACCATAACACGTTTTCCTACTACAACACGTGCATTATCGCATTTTTGCATTTTATTTGTACCTATATAAAAAAATGGCATTCTTTTGTTAATGCAATGTCAATTTGTAGTTAATTAATGATACTTATGTCATACATATCTGGAAATGTGTTTTTAGTTTTTTAATAATAATTAAATTTATTGGGGATAAAAGAATAGAAGTTCATAAATTTTGTGTTTGCTCTCTTATAATAAATACAATTTTAAATTCTATTCTCTTGTACTATCTTTATTCTAAGTGAAACACTATGTGTATGTTAGAGGCTACAAACATGTGTTTTGTAATTAGCGTCATTTTTACATGTTTGAACGAAAATTATCTGGCAATAATAATATATTTTATTAACATCAACAACACTACTTCCATTGTTATAGTTATATTAGTCAAAGATAATTCTAACATAATATCCAAGGTAATTTTTCTAATTATAGATATTGTTACAAAATATTTTTTTGACGACGGATTATTATCGGCTATTGTCGTTGATGAAGTATTATCTCAAAATAATTATTCTGCGGTATTACGTTTATTAAATATTACTTATCTTCATTTACATTATTTTAATAATATAATTTTTTTTTTTACTTCATAATAAAATAAAAACAAATCAATATATTCTTAGAATTTTTTAATTTTTTATTTTAATAGCAATTTTATTTATGGTGGTACTCTAAAAAATAATTTTTGATTTTATTCATTGCCACTTTCTTTATTACCACGGTCACTATATTACTCATCTATTATATTTTTGAATTGGTTGTGGTATTCTTTTTTATATTATTGATAACATACCAATAAGTTTTATTTTTCCACTAAATATTTATTAGTAAATTACTAGAAAAATTATTTATTATAAGAATATTATTTCATTATGAAAAATAATTTATAATATTTTATTTTACAATAAATTATTTAAGACATCAACCTCTATTTATAACAGTGAATTATAATAACATGTTATTTTATTTTAAATGAACAACTATTACTTTTATTGTGGTGGGGAGAAAATTCGGGGGAGTAAGTAAAATAATATTATTCTTCCTAATTTATAATATTATAATTGTGTTATAATTTTTTCATAGTTAGGGGTATATTGGCTCATACATAGGCGATACTATGGGTCAGGCAGGCCATGGTCTGACTTAACATTGATTATGTCTGTATATATATATATATATATATATATATATATATATATATATATATGTTATATAAATATAATATTAGGTAGTACTGTAGTAGGTACTATAAATAACAGGTATATAATATATTATATTTGTATTTTATTTAAATTATTTGAAGGTATAATATAATAAAGTGACTTTTTTTTCAAATAATTAATATAATTTGAAAAAAATTATTACATTTAAATAAAATAAGTAAATTACCATATAGATTTGATGATATAATTTTTTTTACACGTATAGTGCCGGATTAACCACTAAGCGTGGTAGGCACATGCCTGCAGTCGCCTCATTCTGAGGGGCACTGAAAAATGACATTAAAATTTAAAATAATATATCGTTTAAATTCTTTTTTTTATTATAAGAACAACATTTTTTTTTTTTAACTTTAAGAGTTTTCAGAATGTAAGACTAGAATACGACGTCTTATAAAATGCTAGTAATGATATATTTTTTAAATTCTGAGGGAAGTTAGGAATGTATTGGTATTTACAAAGGTATTTTTTTTCGTGTCTGTAAATATTTTTTCGTATGGTTTAATTGACATGGTCCGATATATCTCGAGCACACAGGTGCAAAAATGCTAACCTACGCGGTCTATTTTCTTGGTAAACCACCACCTAGGTGGCGCAACGGCGTCCACCAGTAACTCCGACTTAGCAATGGAAGGAGGAACAGGTGGGGCGGCGAGCTGAACCGGTGCGCGAGCGCGCGGACAAAAATTCAGTGCTCGACCGTCGTCGCCTGAAGTACGAAACTACGAAGTATCTCTAACTCGACGGTTGCCATCGGAATTTTTTTTTTTTAATCTTGGAGTTTATAACACATCAAATTTTTTTTTTTTTCTGTTGTGATACGTGCGACAGCCAGATTGGTGAAAACACCCGAAGTGTAAACCTACAGTTTTTTTTTTATCTATTACACGTGACGAAAACTGTTTTTAAACCATAAGAAAGCTTATAACGATTTGTACACAAATTATACCAGTGCGATTTAAAATGATATCGTCTGGTTTTTCTTTTCTTTTTTTCCTGTTTATTGTCCTTCACGTCTCAGAAACCGGCGTTCGAATGACAACCACCCGAGTTCTGTAACACAATTACAACAATTATGATTGTGGGGAGATCAAAATTTTGGAATAGATTATCAGTATAATATCTGTACTTCGGAAGGGGCACATGGTGTTCTTTACCTTTACAGTAAATGAACATTGTGGTCTATCTTTATTAAAGCAAAAAAAGAAAATATCCATATTGTTAATATTTTATATAAATTAAAATGTATATATTTGCAAAGTAATTATAAATATTTTTTATGAAACCTTAAATTTCTTTTTTTTTCAGAATGCCATTTTTGCGGAAGGAGGAGGCACGAGGAATCGACTTGCAACATCAAAAACAAAAGGCGCATGCTTCAATAATGAAGGATGACGATAATGATTTATTATCGGATCCGGGGGCAGATAGTCAATAACTTGAGCAATTACTTTGAGATACTACTGAATAACTATAGTGATAATCAATACAATAACGACCTACTTTATGATCAAGTAATAAGAGACACCGTAGAACCTGAAATGCCTGAACAAAACCTCGAAGAAATAGAACAAATTGTGAATACACTGAAAAATAGAATAACACCAGACGAAGATAACATAAATTCAGAACTCTTCAAGATAGGAGGAGTGAACGGATTAAGAATGATTGGAAAATGTCTAATTTTCAAAAAAGGTGACTAATCAAAAGTAGAAAACTACAGAGGAATCAGTCTTGTAGACTTCATCTACAAAAAACTATCTATTGCCATTTTTAATAGGCTTGAAATTTATACGGTAGACATAATAGGTAATTATCAGTAGGGATTTGTGAAGGGGAAATCGACAAGTGACCATATTTTTATATTACGCAAGCGAACGTGGATGCGGCAGTGAGCAGAATCTGTGAAAAATACACCGCGCCAAGGAGGCGCTCTGCCCATACTTGGTATTAAACATTTTGGGATCAGTTTGATAAACAGATATATAACACATATATCCACATGTATTACACTTATAAAGTTTTTCCTCGGTATGTATTCTATAATGTTTGTTTAAACAGTTTAAACGTGAGTAATATTTTCCACATATATTACAGTAATAAGGGTTTTCCCCAGTATGCGTTCAATTATGTTTAATTAATATGTTCGACATTGAAAAAGACTTTCCACATATTTTACAGCAATAAGTTTGTTCTCCAGTGTGTTTATTCTTATAAGTCAGAATCCATAAAAATGACACTACAAAAAGCTATTACAAATAGATTATAACTTTAAGAACCGAACACAGAAGTCCAACCTCAAAACGTTAGAGTACTGATAGAGCTTGTGAGGTTGTTGGTCTGTGGACTCACAGAATCAGATTTTCCTAATTTCACTTCGAGCCGAGACTCAAAAGCCGGAGCTTAGAGGATTTTTTGATGTAGAAGAATGTTTTTATGTTATAATAATATTTTAAATATTTAATTATTATGAATTCAATGAATCTTAATGGTTATTTTTATTAAATCAAGAATAGCATGTAATTGTGATTTTAAGACAAATAATTTAAACCAATTTTTTATTAATTCATACACCATCATATTATGCTCTTCATCATCTTCAATACATATTGATATAGTTGTATCATTTAGAAATGTTTTCTTCCAAGGCAAATGTAAAATAAATTAGAAAAATGATCTAAATAAGGTACTTTTACCATAATTAAATATCATGAAATTGAATAGGGACGCGTAGAATATCTGAAAATACAAACGTGAGAAATATTTTCCATGTATAATACTGCAATAGGCTTTTCCCCCGGTATGTATTCTATTTGTAAATTGCAATTACTCGTTTTTGAAAAAGACTTTCCACATATATACAGAAAGAAGTTTGTTTTCCAGTGTTTATTCTTATGCTTGGTCAAAACAGATTTGATTTTAGACAATGATTTATATACATCACACAAGAGTGGAGCGATATGCGTATGTATTACTTTTGTGACAAAGATTTTCGACGACGTCAACAAACTGATAAAAGAGATCAACTGGTGCGGGAGAGTCTCCTCTGGTCCTGAACGCATCGGTTCAGGAAGATGGTAGAAACTGCCGGGCGCTGGACACCGGCACGTCCACGTACCTCACCATTCTGAGGCCATGGTAGCCAGGAAAAGGTCCCCGGAAAAGAAGAGGCGCTCCACCGGCATAAAGTTATCGATGTAGTGAACCAGACGAAAATATTTGGCAGAAATGAGTGAATAAATTAATTGTAACTACTTGCTTTGTGTGTACAACGAATAAATGTTCTTTTTTTGTAGCTTCGACGAATTCTTTACGCCCGACATCTATTGGCTATGTCCGCCGACGGTGGAGTAATGGTTAAAAGGCGTCGCGGTATCTGACGTCTTTGCGAGTACCCCAAGGCGAATCTGACCGTCATCCACTACGCCAGGTTCAGGGATCGTTTCGAGGCGTCGGTATTGGCCAAGAGGTCCGAACTCCTGGTGACCTATTTACAGGGAACGGGAGTTCGCGGGGCCAATTGGCTGACCCTAAAATACCCTCCTAAGAACAAAATATCCTATTTTGCTTCATATAAGATGCTTAATAGGAAACTTCTCAGGGACCTCGGACTATAATGGTAAGAGCAGATATAATTATTATATTTAGTGTTTTTAAAACTAATGATTTCGTCATTTACTTTACAGTCAAAATTTTTTTTTTATTTTTTAAAATGTATAACACACATAAAAGTTGTTGTATAATATGAATGTGTGGAATTTCACTTCCTTTTAGGCATTTATTGATGTCATCAAAATTGATATTGCACAATTTTCTTGTTACCATTAAAGTTGGACTCTGTGGAATATGATCGTATAAACTATGTGCCTCAGTGTCAAATAAAACATTATTATTCATTAATGCAGTATCTTTTTTTCTTACCATAAACACGTCAACTTCTTTACACTACTTGGCAAAATTAAAAAATTTTTACGACATCTATTAATCATTACATTTTTATGTAGAAATATGGTTCTATTTTACTATTTTTAATAAATGCATAATCATATGTTCCAAAAGACAATATTAATTGACAATTTTGTTTTTCCATTATGTTGTTATAATTAGTTGATTCAAGTACATTCTAATTTTTTATTCTTAAATTTTTTATCATCTGCCATTTTTATATGTTGTAGATTTAATAATTTTTTCTTTTCCTTTCATACATTTCTAACACAAAATTGTATAACCGGTTTGGTTTTTTTTCATTTTTATTTAAAATTAAAAAAAAAAATAGCTACTAATAGTATTATTTTGCAACATGTAATAGATTTTGCAGTTTAATGTGTACAAAATATTTGTTTTTTTTTTATTATACAATAAGGAGATTCGGAGCCTGCAACCTGGTGAAGTGGATTACTTTAAAAAACTTAACGGTAGAGTGAAATGATCGCAAAAACTTGAAAAAAGCATGCCGGTCAACCAATGTTGACCGTTAACGATTGATGAACTACATAAACGATATAATTTATATAATTGTATAAAATTCAATTTTTTTAATATATTTACGACTAAAATTCTATGTTTAGCCATCCCTAATTGACCGGTGCCATCCCTGCCGTTGTTGAAGAGGGCCCTAAGTCTGATCTGCATTTCTCTGGAGATAACACCACGGAAGATGATTTGTAAGCTAATAAACAATGTACCCAACTATTCAGTGATATTAACTAATTTTTGCATATTACAGGTACGGAGCCTAACCACGGCTTTGGTGCGACTGAGAGGATGCCGTCTCCAGTGTGTGCGGTGAGGTGACGCCTGTGCCCTCTCTGACGGCATCACTCAAGGTTATAGATAGTAAGTGAACTTTATCAACAATGTTGACCTATACTATTCGATATTAACTGATGTTTGTTTTTCTAGTCTACGACTTCACGTAAAAACATTATTGTTCGAAGACATAGAACGAATAGACGATACTGTGAGGAAAAATTATATTCAAAACACAAATACAGTGGAAGATAAAATTTTCGAATTGGATTCCCAACTTATATATTATTTATATACCTAAAATCTATGATAAAAAGCGCCGCCAATATGGCGATTGGCAAAGTCAACTCAAAAACTAAATACACAAAAATTCCTTGGTGGAACTCTGACATTAAAGATTCAATTAAAAAAAAGAACGCAGCATTGAAAGTATTCCAGAGAACAGGGAAACTAGAAGACTTTATTACATTAAAACAATTAAGAGCAAAAACCAGATATTTAGTTAAAAACAGCAAAGCAAACTCATGGAAAATCTTCACATCAAATATAGGCCCACGAACTGACCCCAAGCAGGTATGAAGCAAAATTAGATCCCTACGAGGAAAAAACAACGAAAAACAAATCCACATAATAATAGATGACCAACTCAACACTGACCCTACCTCAGTAGCAAATATCATAGGGGAATATTTCCATAAAAACAGCTCCGATAGCAACTTTGCCAAAGGCTTCATAGAAAGATCCAAAAACCAACGTAACCAACAATTAATATCCAGCGTGAATCCACACGTTGAAGAACAAATATATTTGAACACTACTATCTCTATGGTTGAATTGAAAACAGCTTTGTCTAAATGCAGAAGCCACTCTCCTGGCCCGGATGACATCCCATACATTTTTCTTCGAAATCTCCCAGCATCTGCGTATACAATACTACTAGACATCTACAATATGATATTCAGCCACTCTGGATATTTGCCAGCCGTTTGGAAACACGCGATAACAATCCCCATACCAAAACCTGGAAAAAATAAGTTTGAAACAAATGGGTACAGACCTATTGCACTTCTTAACACAATGTGTAAAACTCTTGAAAAAATTATAGACACAAGACTGCGATGGTTTCTTGAAAAATTCAATAAACTTTCTCCTCATCAACATGGATTCTGACAATATAGAAGTACCTACAACTGCTTACACGATATACAGGCCGAAATATACGATTCATTTAAAAGAAGTCAAACATTGGGCTTGGTTTCATTAGACATTTCAAAAGCATATGACACCACATGGCGACCTCACATAATACACAAACTAAAAAACCTACTAAGCAACGGAAAAATGTTAAACTTCATTGACAGTTTTTTGACCAATAGAACATTTTCTGTCAAAGTAAATGGATATATATCACAACAATTTCAGCAAATAAATGGAGTTCCCCAAGGATCAACCCTTTCTGTTACACTTTTTTTAATTTCTATCAATAGCACAACTGAAACTATTAAATTCCCTGTAAAGTGCTCTCTTTTTGCAGACGACTTTAATTTTTTCTATAGTAGGAGTAATATACTCAACACCCAAATATCATTACAAGAAACAATAAATTCTCTCTGTGAGTGGTCTAACAAAACGGGATTCGGCTTTTCAGCAGAAAAATCCCAGAGCATATTCTTCACAAAAAAAAAGAAAATATCGTTAGATATTAACCTAAAAATCGGAAATGTAGCAATCCAAAATAAAAAATCTTTAAAAATTCTCGGAATAACATTCGACACAAAAAATAACTGGACACACCACATTAAGACACTTGGAAAAGAATCACTGCCCAGGTTAAACATACTAAAGACCATAGCCCATACATCTTGGGGAGCTCACTCCAAACCTCTACTACAAATATACAAAGCTTTAATTCTTTCTAAAATTGAATACGGATCCTTTTTGTTCCATAAAGCTAAACACACAAATCTACAAATGATTGACTCAATACACAACACAGGCCTAAGAATTTCTATAGGCGCCTTCAAATCAAGTCCATGTATTAGTATACACAATATAGCTGGAATACCATCCCTTCATATCCGTAGACTTCAAAATGTCATCTCAACAGCTATCAAAAGAGCTTCGAATAAACAAAAAATAATGGAAAACATTAAGGACGTATTAAAAGAAAACAATTTATCTCATGTTGGAATAATAAATAGAGAAAACTCCATAGTCCCACCTTGGATAGCCGAGTTAAATATAAATTTAGAAATAAATATACTACAAAAAAACTGTACATTACCACTTATATATAGACAACACTTCAATCAAATAAAACATAAAAACGAGGATTACACCGAAATCTATACAAATGGTTCCAAATCGAATGAAGGAGTTGGCGCAGCAATGGTATGTCAAGATACAGAAATACTCTTCAGACTACCCAACGACTGTTCCATATACACCGCCGAAGCACAAGCTATAGTCCAAGCCCTTAAATTTATAAAAAATAAGAACATACAAAAAGCCATAATTTTTAGTGACTCTCTTAGTACTCTCATAAGTATCCAAAACTTTTTTAGACCAAATGAAACTGCCAGACGAATCCAAAACCTAATATACAAGCTACAAAAAGAAAACTTTACCGTAAAAATAATGTGGATACCAAGCCACACAGAAATCACCGGAAATGAAAGAGCAGATAAACTTGCAAAAAAGGCCATTACATCAGCAAATGCAATCCAGTGCCAAGTATATTCAATATCTGACATCAAATTAATTATTAAAAAAAAATCCTCAATATGTGGCAAAATGAATGGAAAAAATCTAATACTAAACTAAATGAAATTAAAAATCACGTTCTCCCTTGGCCTAAAAACACACTCACCAGAAAAGAAGAAGTGACCTTAAATAGGCTCAGAATAGGACATACGAGACTAACTCACATCTACTTGATGAAGAAAGAAGAACCTCCTATATGCCTAACCTGCAACTACCCTCTAACAGTCAAACACATTCTAACCGAGTGCAGGAAGTACGAACCACAACGTATAAAATACAAATTGAGCCACCATCTAGCAGAAAATCTCAACACAGGCTCCATTAATGTTTTGAAATTTCTCAGGGCCACAGAACTGCACAAAAATATTTAGAATAATAGTTAAAATGTATATAAAAAACCTGTACTTTATTTTTTGTTCATAATGTATCATTATTAGTATGTAAATTATATATGAAAAGCCAATGGCCCTAGTTGCCGAGGCAGTTATTACCAATAGAAAAAAAAAAAAATCTATGATATTGATTTAAATAAAATTTCAATTACCAAAAACACCATCTAATTAATTGTATACATATGTTATCTTATTTAATTATTGTTTTATTGTTTCCGGGTATCTGCACACATTAAACGCCATAAAATCCGGCCTTGTGGTGTCCATATTTTAAGCAAGTGAACCATTGGCCGAGATCATGATCTTCAGCGATTCCGAAATTCATCATCCCCACAAGTACCCGTCATAAAATTTTCATAAAGAATATTCGGTTAGTCCCTTACATTATCAGAATACTGACTTTTATTATTTTCTCACCTTCTTCTATTTTTATAACAAAATCTTCATTCTGTATTGATATAATCTCCATTAATTCTGTTGGTCTCATTACCCTGTTTTAACATGTGATATCAGTAGTTGCCACCATTTATTATATTAAAGGAACTATATACATTCTAGTTTAATATTATAATGTACAGGAGTATATAGGAGTTGGCTCTACCACACAAAAAACAACCAGCGTTTAGTTATTTTATCATTATAAAAAGGTTTTATTCAATTAAAAATAAACAGTTCAAAGAATTTATTTGATGCTCTTAACAGTACCACAAACAGTGAACCAAAAAAAAAAAAATATGAAAACCATAAACCAAAGATTCTTGTCATTGGAATTCCTAAAATTAATTAAAAGTACCTACATAATTTAATACGTTAACTACTACATTTGTTTTTAGACTTAAATTTATTAATTTTTTTATAGAAAAGGTATTAATTTTGTTTAAAAAATAACTTTAGTTTTGTTTTTAAAATAAATATTTTATTTCAAGTTTCCTCAAATATATATAAATTGATAATTTATTTGAATTTTAGCACTCAAAATTTCAGATGACTTGAAACAGGTGTTTTTATTTATTTTTTACTTCATTTTACAAATCTGTGACATTATGGTTTTTTTTTTTATATAAAATTAATAATAAATCTGTTAGGTTGATAAAAGGTCAAAATCATTTCAATTTAACCAGTTTAATAATATATAACAGGATTTGTAGAATACAATCTAGGTTTGTTCAAAATGATTTTAATTAAAGTATTAATAATTATGAATAAAACATTAATGTGACAAGAGTATGTACAATCGTATATCATAACACCATATAAAAAAAAACCGTACTGAACTATATAATTATATGAAAACATGTAATAGAGCTTTGAAATCCGAAATTTTACTTAACAATCCCAAATTTATAAAATAATTTTTTTATTATATTGTTAGAATAAATACGATTAACAAATTATCTATGATCAAAATATATTTCTAGATATTTAACATTAGAAACTCTATCTAAAAGTATATATTTACATAATCGATTTAAAAATTGAACTCAAGTATAATCTTAGGCTAGAAGGCTACTATGTGCTTTTTGATATACCATATTGTATATTAATTACTATATATTATTTGTAGCACACATGTTTATTTAACTCAGTTTTTGGAACTGAAATATTTGAGAATTGTGAAATTCATAGATGGAAAAGGAGTTGGTTGTTTGCACGTCGCCACACGACGATGATTCTTCCGTTTTGTATAATTTTATGCTCATTTGGTCCTCGTCGTAAGAAACGTTTAAACGTTCGTTACTGAAGGATTTTAATAAATTAACCACTTAATATGTTTAATTGTGTTTTTATTAGTATATAACCAATTTGATTGTATAACAACTAAGTAGCATTCATTGGCAGCCAACAAAGGCTAGTTAAGGTTTTTTTTTTATAAAATTCAATTTTTGTCGTTATCCACAAGACCACAATCAAGTTTATTTAAGTGTGTATACACGAACAATTTAAAGTTCATCATGTGCTAGTGGTAATAAATTATAATCGTACATATTATTATATTGATTGGCTTCCTTTGAGGCGTCACAATTGTTAAATGTTGATTATAAATGTTGATTACTAGTGTAATGGCGTTTTGTTTTACACGGATTGCGTTCCGATTTGTACGCCGTGTTTGACCGCTCGGACAGACGGTAAATTTGCGTATTTTTAAGACGACGCAATTTATAGTTTGTACCGTCGTCATTGTTACCGATTGCGAATAGGTTTTTACGTTGCGCAAAAACACACTTTATAAACGTTTGTTCGTTTCGTACAAATTCTATCGAATACACGTTGTTTTGTTACAATATATTTTATAAACGCCTTTTTATTTTATACGTGTTTCTACGTGCATCATAATTACAACGGTTACATGTATCATAAATCGTATACGCGTTTGAAATTGCTCGTGTATTATGAGTCAATCGGTGGTAATAAAGACAGATAATTTCCACAAAAACATAACAATTAACTCCATCGGATCATAGCGTTGTACGCAAGTAGACATTACGCATAGGAAAGGAGAACACAACACTTATTACTTATTAGCGTTATCGTTTTCAAAAAATCGATCACAGCGCTCAGAAATCATTTGGCACTCACGAACTATTAATCGATTGTTGGTAAATACCAATGTACCATTGGTACATTATATATCATATAGATAAGAGATAATGAAAAAGCAAAAGCAAAATACAAAATAAATAATAAAGTACTTACTATTGCATGCCAACCAGATCAACTTGATCCGTATCAGAATGAATTTTAATAATTCAATATTTTAAATAATATTATATTTATTGAAATACGTATATTGTTAATAAAGAACAAAAATGTTTTTACAATTAGTACATAAATTGTGCTGTGTTGATTTGATCTTCAGAAGTCGTCTCAGTTGTTGAGTAGTTGTCTATACGTAATTACTAGTTGTCTGTTAATCTGTCAGTCATTTGCTTTGTCATGGTGTTGTTCTCACTTATATAGACTTTGTTCTTATTGTTGACCCTTATGGAATATTACAATTAATATTTCAATTTATTACGGGTTAACCTATATTAAGTATTTTATAGATATACTAACGTGCATGTTTAATTTAATATTTTTATAATGTTAGTCGGCTATAACATAGTTGTGGTTGTCCTATTCCTGGTACCGTCTATCATTAATAAAGATTATTTAAAATTAAACACGGAAATACATCTGACGTTAAAAGCTAGTAGTAATATTATATTAATATAGTATAATAATATAATATAATTTACTGTGGTGTACAGCTTTTTTAAGTGTGGTGGTTCAGCAAGGGAACGGGGTCCTTAACATTACCTATAATATTAATTATTATTTTTATTACTATAAAATATTTAATTTATTTAAAAAATCAATAAAATAGTAAATACTAAACAACATACTAAATTAATACTTTGAATGCATACATTATGAAATGGGACAATATGACTTGCTCAAACAATGATAAAAATCTATAATGTAAAAAATTTAATTTGTAGTTAAGCAGATTTTGCTCCGATTTTACAAAAAATAATAAAAGAAACCATAACACCAGACATTTTAAAAAATGGGTTTCGAGCTTTTGCTCTATATCCATGGAATCCAAATAATATTAATTTTGATAAATGCTTGGCACAAATCTGGTAGCTGTAGTTGATGAGCATTGTTTGACTAAAAATAATTTGAATTTTGATCAATTTTGTGACGTTATTGGACCAGAAATTATAAAAAAATGTGATTCTATAACAATTCTATAGAAATTACACCTATATCTAAAGAGTAGTAAGCATTATTAAATGTCTACAATTTATTAAAAAAGAAGTCAAATAATGAAGGTGAAATTTGTATTCAACATCAAGATAATATGATTGATATTATATTGCTACATGAAAACGATCAGGACAGTAATATTTAACTAAATAATTAGGTACCTATATTATAATAGGTTCCTGTCTATTATAGTTGTTTAGCATTATTATTATTATTGATGCTAGATGTACTAATTTTAGTTTTTATAATAAGTATATATTTTACTCCTAACTACATTACAGAACTCCATAGGTATTATAATTAAATAAAATGTAATGATTTTTAGAATGAGTTACCTACATGAAGCATAAAATTCAATTATAAAATCATTGACTAAATACCTACCTATGTTTATTTTTCTACAGTGTGGTGTAGTTTAAATTTGGTTTAGTGCTTATAGATGTGTTTTTAATTATTATTCATTATACCTAAGTAGTACCTACTACCTATCTATAAAAAAGATCTATATAAATTTATTCAATAGTTTAATCAAATGGATCGGTAAAAATATTAAATAATGTTAATATCATTATAATAAATAATATCATTTTAGAGAATGCCAATAACTGAAATTTTCGATTATTTTATAATTGATGGTAAATAAAAAAAAAAAGTATTAAATATTTATATATAATGATTATAAGGTAAGATTGATAACAATTTTTTTAATAATTGAAAATTATAATACAAATTTCAACAATGTTAAAGTCTGAAATATCATGAAAACAAATATATACTTTTCTAAAGGGTGCCAATAACTGTACACTTTACCCCATTATAAATTTATTAGAATGGAATCATAATTTATCTTCAAAAATAGTTATGATATGTTCAGGTATATCCCACTCTTCTAATTTAGACCTGGTCCAGGTATCCATATCAATTACAATTGTAATTTCAAATTTTAATATACTTATACATTATACACAATCCTACAATAGTCAATATTCACATAATATATACTTTAATATAATTACAATATACAATATAATACACAAATTAATTTGATAAAAATACCTACTTTAAATTTCAATAATTTACAGTTATTAAAACTTAATTATATATTAAATATAAGCACAAATACCTAACAGATTTATATATTAACTAACTACTTAAGGAAATAAATAAAAGCAAATACAAAAGCCAAAGACATACTTGCTAATTTAGTACAATATGTATAATATAATATTAATATAATATAGAGAAAATAAAATTATTTACAAATTTAGATTCTTTTATTAAGGAGCATTATTTTATAAAAATTACTAGTAGTGTCGTATCCAGAATGTGGGAGTCTTTTAAAGTGGGATTTATACGATAGGTATCTAAGAAAGTTATTCTGGATGCTGGATAGACTATGATTTTAGGTGATATTATCAGTGTGCAATATTAATGAGACTTGATCGAATTGCGACCGAATTAGGGAAAAATATAAGGTTTTGAGAGCTGATACGTCAGAAAAATATTTACATGTACGCTTTAGTAAGTCTAAATTCTTATATAATTTACATGAGAATTAAAAGAAAGTTTCGAGTCCTCCTTCGAGGAGATAACTCCTAGGTCTTTAATTTCATTACTTCTTGTTAACTTTGAACTATTTAATATGTAATCAAATAGTAATGTATTTTTTTAAAAAGAAAAAGAAATGACCGGACATTTAGTAATATTCAATGACATATCATCCTCATTACACCATTGATAAAGGCTATTAAAACCATCTTGTAGCTTTAATGTATCATTATCATAATCAATAATTTTATAGATTTTAATATCATCTGTAAGTAAAAGGCGATTTGAGTGTTTTAAAATTTTATTAATATCATTTATAAAAAGAGAAAATAATAATGACGACAAATGATCTCCTTGTGGTACACTGGATAAAACATTAATTTTATTAGAAATATAATTTTCATATTTTACGGCTTGGGTTCGATTTGTTAAAAAGGAACTAATCCACGAGAGAAATGGATCATAAAAACCATAAGATTTAAGTTTATTTGATAAAAAAGAGTAATTAACTCTATCAAATGCTTTTTCGAAGTCAGTGTAGATTGCATCAATTTGAGTTCTGTTCACTGTTCTTGAAAGATTCCATGATTATTTGTTTAAATAGAGATAAGTTAGTTATTGTTAGTATTGCCCGTATTGACGAAAACCATGTTGCTCATTTGAATGGATACGTTTATGTAACGGAAAAATTTTGTGGTTGATTATTTTAGAAAACATTTTTGGAATAATTAAGATCTTAGAAATGGGTCGATAATTAGAAACAACTGATTTATAATTTTTTTTAAAAATAGGTGTAAGAAATAAACATTTCCATTTTTCAGGAAAAGTACTTATCATTAAGGATTTGTTAAAATAGGTGATAAAACAAAATAATCAATAGCCTTGCAGAAATACCAAGAACCATTGGACCAGGTGATTGACTTAGATTGATGGACCAAAATTCATTAAAAACATCCATTTTAGAAATAAACACAGAGTTTAGACAAAATAGTTTTCTGTTTTATAAATAGTATTTAATATTACAGTTATTTAATAAATTAAGTTTATATACACTGGAAAATTGAGATTGAAATAAATTAACAATATCAATACCAGAGGAAGCGTCTTTATCAAGATATGTCATAGCTGTAGGTTCATTAATTTTTGTGAATAAAATTTCCAAAAATATTTTAGGTTGGTTTTAACAGTTTTCAATTATATTTATGTATAATTTATAATCTCAATATTTAATATCTTTACATTTAGCTCGAAGATTAGAAAAATGTAAGTATGATTCAGGTGATTGTAAAATTTTAAAACTAGAATGAGAAATTTGTTTTTGTTTGATTAATATTTTAAAATTATTACTAAACCATACTGAGTAAGATAATTTATGTTTACGTATTTTTGATATAAAATTAGTAATTCCAGTGTTAATATGAGAATATAGAAATCTATATCATTATTAATATTAGACTTTTCATTTAATGAATTGAACCAATCAATGGAATCTAGATATTTAATAATAATTTTATAGTTACCAGAATTCCAATTATAATCAAAGCATAATCATTAAATTCTAAATTAGTTGAAAACAAATATTTGTATTTTATAGTAATAGGAGGAAGGAAAGGGTCAACAAGAGTAATAGGAAAATTATTTTTATTAACCTTCATGAATATTGAGTTAGATAAAACATAATCAAGGATTACATTTTTAATGTTTGGTACATTATTAAATTGACAAAAATTAAAGTAAAACAATTTATCATTAAAGTGTGACTCAATGTTAGAACCAATAGCTGAAGGGAGATTATAGTCAACCAATAATATCCCAATGCATATTTGTTTTAAACAAATTCAACGAAATCGAAGTATTCGTTAAAAACACTTATGTTAGATCGAATAGGAATATAAACTGAACTTAAAATCAGGGGTTAAAGTGGGGGACTCGGTCCCCCTACCTCTAAAAAGATTGTTAAAAAGCGTCCCTTTTAACAAATTACATGTTACAAAGCACTCTGAAGTCCACTTGAAGCCGGAATGGTCCAATTATAAATAAACATTAGTCAATATAATTCATATTATACTTTGATTAATAAGTATCCGGAGTGGCTGCTCGATAAAATTTTTTTAACTGGGTTAGTGGAGCTTTTTTGTAAAATTAGTGGTGGTGGTTATCACACACAACATATAACAGACACTGTATTTTTGAAAATAGTATTTTTTACTATATAGATATATAAACTATACTATTAGTATAAACAAAATATTATGGGCTTTTTATATATAACTATTTTTTTTTCTTCTTTTGTTGGGAGATTTTAGTAGTTGCTATTTTATTCTTATTATTTATTTATTTTTACGTTTTTACATTTAATAATTTTATTAATATTTATAATATTTCTAAGTACGTAAATAATTTCATAATAACTGTATAAGTTTAATTTAATTTTACTTAGAGCATAATAATATTTAAATGAGTTTTATATTTATATAACTGGCCTTATATTTTATGTTTTAATGCATTTAATTTATTAATCAAAATTATTGTCAAAGTAATTATTTATTTTTAATAGATTTGTTAAAAAAAAAAGTATCAATTTAATGTCTACACGAAATGTCGTTACACGAACAACTAATGAAAGAAATCATTAAGGGTTAGTCAAGAAACATTTTAAACATATTGACTATTTTTTCTTAAATTAATAGTTTAAGATATTTTTGATGTCTTTAATGTTTTTATAATAAATTATGTATACAAATTAATAGGCATATGTCTTAAAAAAGCCGTTAAGCTTACGCCGAAAAAGGGAGAAGTTTCCAATGAATTATCAACGATTTTGAAAAGACGAATGCTGTTTGAATTATCAAGTTCAAGTAATGAAAGTGTATTGTGCAATGACAAAGAAGATGATTGGAGTACATCATAATCATCATTAAGTTTTTAACAATAATTAAAACACATTCATTTATAATCAAATATTGTTCTATTGTTCTATATCTAACTCATATGTTCTTTGTTTTTCAATGTTTAAAATGGCTATGCTTGATAATCGTTCTTGACCGATGAATAATTTTTAATAAGTTTTAAATTGAACATGATCGTTCAGCCGTTGCAATGGTAAGAGGTAAATTTTAGATTTAATTCAGATTTTAAAGACGTCTACAAAAGTTAACATAACGTCTACATTAAGTTATGTCAATAACTTAAGTCTCAGGTAGATACAATAAGTGTCCATCTACAAATTTATGTAACAAATTTTGGTGTATGTTTTATTTAAATAAAAAGTACTTAAATAATATAACTAAAGTCTTTAAGTTTATTTTATTTATTTCGAAGTAAATTACGAAATCTTACAGTGACACTGACTTCGTCATTTTTAACGTAGAACTTGTTACTTGTGGGTTTACTACAAACTGAACAAAATCATATGCAGGTTTTAATAGTTCTTTTTCATCATACTACAAAATATTTTTAGGTTTTAAAAATTAAAAATTATTGTTTATTGTTATTATTAAAAACCGTTTTTGAATTTGTATGTACTAACGCAGTATCAATAATTGGTAAAAAGATTGTTACCTGATAATTATCTTCGGTAATAACAAGTCTTCTATCTCCATTTATTTCACCAAAGTGCTTTTTGGAAATATTTTGCGTTGAGTTTTAGATTGAGGTGATATTCCCCACTTATAACACAATATTTAGATGAAGTCACTATTTCATTATATTTGTTTCTTAAATTTTTAATTGATTCGACACTACTTTTCAGTTAGTCACAAGTTTGATGTACAGTAGTATTTGGTGATTGCAATAATTTAGAAATACTGTGTAATGGTTTTAAAATATTATTTTAGAATATTATGTACTTACACATAATAACTAAATTATATCGTAGAATTTATTAAATAACTAGTTTAATCATAAATTATACAGTTTAATTATTAAATTTGGTTAGTGTATAAAATACTTAGGTATTTCATGAAATAACACCATTTCATACTTTAACTGTAATGTAATATATAAATATATAGTTAAAATCAATTATACATTATAGTTTGAATTATATTTATATTGTTATTACTTTTTAAAATATATTGATAATATTGGACAATATAATATAGAAACTAGAGTTAGATCTATATAGAATATTATAATTTTTCGATTCCACATAAAATTTAAAAAAAAAAATTGAATTGGATCAAGTACTATATGATTATATCATATAATCATATAAAATATAAAATTGTAAATTATATTAAGCATTTTATATTTATACATTAAATAAATTACTGATTCATCATTTAAATTTTTACTATTTTCTTCTACTTTATTATTATTTTTTGTGCCACTCTGCACAATTTGTCATTGTCATTCTATGCCGATACTGCGGTTTTCGTAAATGAGATTAATTATCTTTTACTCGATTTTTGTTTATTTTATTTTTTGGTTGCCATAGGTATTTGAATGAAAAATGTAATTTTTATATTAAATATTCGCAAATAATTATAACAATGTTATATTTTTACATTTACATATTATATGCAATAGCTAATGGGTGAAAGTTAAAACTATTAAACCCCCTACCTCTAAAGTATGCCCTAGAGCAGTCGTTACAAATATATTTAATATAACTTAAACGCAAAGTTATATAATTTCTATTATTTTTAATAAAAAATTTTGTAGTGATAATTTTTTTAATTGTTGTTCTTGTTGTTTTTTCAAGATATAAACTGAATCCTTATATTGTTTACTGATTAACGTTTACCATATAATGGATTAATAATAGTAGATATAAGTTCAGGTAAAAGGCAATTTAAATAAAACTTAAAACAATAATTTTTGTTTATTATAATTTGAATTAGTATATATATTTATATACATTATAATAATATTTACGATGATTTCTTTGACATTTCCACTACCCAAAATTGGTGATCATAATAAAATTTTTCAACTGATGTCCAATTTTCCGTGTCCACCACAACAGCACAATTTTCGTTGTGCAATTAATTAATTTATCTATTAAAATATTAAACGAGCTTGGCCCAAATACATATGTTATAATACAAACGTTCTTAGAAATATGACATTAATTTATTGAAAAAATAATAAAATAAAATATACAAAATAATGATACTTATAGCTATGATTTAATAGTATAGAACTACAATCAATAATTTTAAATAAGTTCAAGTTGTAAAGTAAATATCTAAGCGTAAACCGCGTTTTTCAAGAGTTTTATGGGATAGAAACGTTAAAAGTGGGATGTACGAAGAATGATGTTCTCTGGGTATGGAACATTTAAATAAAAGGAATCGTAAACATTTTTGTTGGATTTTCTCAATTTTATATTTATGAACAGTTGTGTAAGGAGACCATATACTGAGCTATGTTCACAAATACAACGTATAAGACAGCAATAAATGGACTTTAAAGGTAGAGTATCATTAAAGTTGGAACAATTTCGACGAATAAAACCCAAGATTTGATTTAATTTGCTAACAATATTATTAATATGACAGTCAAATTTTAGTTTGGGATCGAAAAATATACCAAGGTTATTGACAGGCCCCATAAAATGATGTAGTATTAGACCATTTATATTGTAATCAAATGACGAAACTATTCTAGCTCTGGAGTAAATCATAATCTGACATTTACTGATATTAAGAGTAAATTTATTTTTTATACACCATTCATAGAGTATTTAAATCAGATTATAGTAAATCAGCTTCAACTTGATTGTTAACTATTTGGAATAATTTGAGATCATCAGAGTTAAAAGCATAGAATATATGACAGATATCGAATAGAAATCGATACTCCTTTTTCAGACTAAGCTCAACTGTCATTTCTTTAAATGGCTTAAAAATAGTGCAATAATGTTCCATATATCAAAATCATCAGCTGATAAATTTTCAATTTTACCAATAAGTGCTATTGTAGATATTAAAGGATATTAAATATCAATACATCTTTGGAATATATTGTACGTATTGTTCCAACGGGTACAAATATTCTGACTTAATTTAAGTAAAGGTTGACCCCTTTGTGTTTGTTTTAATTTAATGTATGATTTTGTTGATCGTTTAAAAAATTCTACAATATTTTAACTTTCTTGTGAACATTTTGTATGTCCGATAACCCACTTTGTGCAATTAAATTTATTCCGTGTGCTAAACATGGCATATGATGCCAATTTGAATTTAAATTTATTGAACTTGTTATATTAGCCGCATTATCACTAACGGAAATGTTTATTTTTTCGGATATTTTCCACTAGCTGAAACATTTATTCATAAATTCAGACAAATTAATTGCAGTTTGGGCTTTTTCGAAATAATAGCATCCTAATAAATATGACTTTAAAACACATGCTAAATTATCTATATAATGAACCATTATAGCGACGAAACTATCATTGTTCAAAGATGTCCAGCCAGTAAATGCTATGCATTTGGCATTATTTAAATTAGTTTTTACTTTTTGTTTAGTTTTTTCAAGTAATTGTGGTATGATGGAATTGGAAACGGTTTTTCTAGAAAGAATTAGGTAATTAGGATTAAGCATATTGACAAACTTTCTAAATTCAATGTTTTTAACAACACAAGTGGTTGAAATTCATTGGCTATCATGATTCCTAATTACTCGTCAATTTTTTAGGGTTTATTCATAGAAAGTGGTCTTGATATAAATGAGTCTATCAGTGATTGAGATCGGGAAGTTTTAATAGAAGTGTGCGTTATTTTGGAATTTAAAAATTAAGATGTTGATGGTCTGTTTTGTGTTTCAGAAGTATTTTGCTGGATGAAAACTGTATTAGAGTCATCAATATTTTCCTCCAGACTTAGATTGTCAATTTTTTCAATACACATTTATTTCCTAACATCATATTGTATAACGTGTTTTCTTTTTAAATGCCTACTGAGGTTTGCGTTTGAACCACCTTTATAAGAGTATGAAATCGAACAGTATTTACATTTTGCTGTTTCGTCACTCGCTGTAGTAAAATGATACCAAATATCGCTTGTTTTTCTACTCATTATTAACAATTAAAAAATAATAATTACCATGAATAATGATTGTCAAACGAACTACAAGTACAACTAGCCGATACACAAACAATGGAGTAAATAATTCGATTATCTTTATTCTTTATAATAAAATTATTTATTATTATTTTAATTAATCAACCTATTTTTAAATATTTACAGTCCCATTTCCAAAAATAGATAATAAACAGTATCTTTTTATTAAAATTATTCATTATTTTTATAATTAATCAAGCTATTTTTAAATCTTTATAGTTCCATTCCCAAAAATAGAAAATAAACAGTTCATATTGTAAGCTTGGACCACAGTATAAATGATACAGTAGGGACACTCTGTGAAATTAACACTGTTTTTTTGGAGGACCGGTAGGACGGACTAATTCTATTAGACACGCCCAAAAACTGCGAGTGATTATGATTGATAAGTGATAATTGATAAAATTGAAAATCCTACTTGTAGTAATCGGATAATTATTTCTACCCGAAAAAATATTTTCATACATAAGAAAAAAAAACATCTTTGTAGAAACAATACATTCCTCGCTCCGCTCAGAATCTTATAAGAAATGTGATTAATATAATAACAAGCTTATGTTAACAAATTTATATATACTCTACGTCAGTGTCGGACTGGCTCGAAAAGGCCCAGTACGCGATTTGGAAAAAAGGGGCCCTAATAGGCAAATGGCAAATGTTTTGATTAGCCCGGAAAAAATGTTACACCACCTGTGACATTAAACATTATAAAGGAAAACACCGATTTAAATTGTGTCATAGTTTCATATTTATTTTAATTACAACTTACAAATGTCAATAAGTACATCATTTTACATTTACACTATTATACATTTTTTTAAATTACCTAATATTAAAGATACAAAAGGTAAAGCAAATTAGACAATACATATGAATAACATCTCAAATCAATAACCTTGATAGTTCAGTTAAACTTTTAGCAATAGTATTTACAACAATTTCCTTATCAACAACATAATCTCTTTCAATATTTATCATTAACAGAGCTTCCATAATATCTTGAGAAATTAATGATCTTAATTTAGTTTTAATGTTTTTAACTTTGGAAAATATACGTTCACATGTAACTTGTGTACACGGTAACGTCAAAACAAATTTATATGCCAAGTATATATTATTAAAAGAGCCTGATTGTTGAACAATTTCGTACAAAATATTAAAAGCGCATCTTAAACAATTGTTACACGTATTACATTCCAAACTGTGGTCAATATTTAGTTCTGATTCAGAGTTGGAGTCATTGTCAAAAGATAGATCATTTTTTGAAAATGTATCATTAAAATTTTTAGTTATTGTATCATATTGAATTGAAAATTGTTGAAGTTCAGATGTTAAAACATGTACACTTATTTTTGTCAATTCAGAAAGTCTTAATAGTGAGTTTTCAGGTAAACCACTTTTAATATTTTTATAATTTTTATATTTTAAAAAATGCCAATATAATATATTATTATATATATTTATAGCATCATCGAATTAGTAGCTTACTAAATTACTTAGTTTAATACCGATATTTTGAAGTTTTTTGCAAATTATTTAGCTTGAAATATTCCAGTACTAGTTTCAAAAGAAATCATAGACAAAATTCGTTCAGACGCTTTATTATTATTTACATTACGTAACCAAAAACAAAGTTGATCGGTCACTGACTTATTTTGTGTTGAATCTACTTCTAAAGAAACTAAATTTGCTAATTTTACTTCTACTAGTAGAATTTTTCACTACTTGTAGTTCTACAATTTTACATTGATTACATTTCCCCGTAATATCAATGATTTCGTTAAATGTATTTTTAGATAAAAATATTTCTAAATTTACTTTTACTATTTTATTACTATTAATTTTTTTTAGAATATATAAACGATTTTTGTGCAATTTTCAATGTGAAGATGAAGTACATGATCATATTTTAAAATTAATTTCACTAATTCCATGAAATTACCTCGATTTTTGAAACGTAGATCTAACTCATTAATTATATCTAAATCAAACACACTTTCATTCCTTTTACCGCAAAGAGCTAAATTCTGTTTAGCTAAATATATAACTGTGTCAATAATCCTAGAAACAATTTATTGGTTATTTGAAACAATTTTACACCTTGATGAATCAATAGTATCACTTCTGCCTTTTAATTCAATTTTAAAATTATCCAAAAATCAAATTTTTTAAATTTAAATTTTGAAATGAGGACTTTTAAAACTTATTATTAATTATAATTATTATACTTATATAATTATTATATGAATTATAAATTTAATGATTCTTAAATAAACATAATACATAGATGAATGTTCATGTGTTACATTGATGTACAGCAGCTCATTATGGTAACACTCTTTTACCTCTCCCGCAAATAATTGTTTTCAATTATCATTAAGTTTGAACAACAAAACGGAAATCGGTGCTATGATCGTGTGCAACTATGTTTTGTCTGTTTTTGCACTATCTATCAGTGCAGCGTGCACTTGAAATATATGTGTGTTGAGTATTTTCTATTTCGTTGGTCGTTCACGTTGATACGGATGTTGTAATTGTGCGGTCCAATTATTAATTTATTTTTGTTGTTCACGAATATATCTTGACGGTGCTGGTTATTGGAACGTTTCCACTGTATGGAGTCAATTTTTTCCATGGACTTGTGACGAAACAATATCCTTTTGCCTTGAAGGCATAATTGTTGATTAGAATATATTTATTAATATTATAGATTTTTTGTCTGTCATTATTGTTATTCATTTTGTTCATCATCCTTATTTAGAAATTTTACTGAAGCATATGAAAGTGCGTCGTGCCAACTACTAGATAAGATCATATCGTGCGTAAACAACAATATTTCTGCAGCTTTCTGCCCTATTCTCCAATTTGCTCCTTTCAGCCTACTATACATTTCAATGGATTTATTAACTACCATCCTAACGTGATCCCAAAAATTTCTTTTATAGTCGACGAAAATTGAATTTTAATGTCAAATTGCACAGGTGATTTAAAATTTTTCATAGAAGTCATATTGTCCATCATAAAGTCTAATAAAAATTGGTATATTTATATTAATGACGAACCGCACAACAGATTGTGATAAAATATATTTAGTAATATTATAATTACCATGGAATCTGGACAACGTATATAAATAATATTTTATTTCATCCCTTTTAGTCACACATTATTTTTTTTAAACCAAAAAAAAAATTTTGTGTTATTTGTTGGTAATACATCAATAAATAAAGTGAATTAGCATTTTGTTGAACTTTGAACTTATTATGTGTCTAATAAAGCTATGGCTTTTTGAACGAAGCCACTGAGTGTTCAGGGAGTCAGATAGTTTTAAAAAATGAAATACATTAATTTATTTCAGACATTTAATAAACAGTTTTATATGGGAAATATAAATAATTTATAAAAGAATAACCTTCAGTCTTTTATAGTTAACATTATATTACATGGTACAGTCTAAAACATTAATTTCTTTTAGTGAAACATAAATGTATATTACATTTAGACCAATATAGTACAATAGTACTATATAGTATTTTTAACTTGCAACCTTCAAACATCTAATGGATAGAATATTTACAAGTATCAAATGTAGGTAAATGGTCAGTTTGATTAAATCTAACTTCTTCAACTGACTTTTGATCATGTTGCTTACTTCCTTTTGGAGTTGGATAACTATAACTACTTGAAATTGATGGTGAAAATTTTGCTGATATATTGCTTGGTCTACCTCTTTTCTTCACATGTGTTTTTCTAACCAAAATTAAGGTTTCAGTTAAATGATTCTTGAAGTGCAGTGAATTTTTTTTTTTCTAAGTTTAAATATTCATAATCATTTTTCTAGCCAACTATTTACAGTTGCGTTACAGTCAAACGTATGTGTAACCATTCTCATTGTCCACTTTTTAGATTTTATGAACGTTCTGAAAAAATTAACCTATTGGTCATGCTAATCTACACCTTCCGTTGACTAATTATATCTTTTTACTATTACCGGTCTATCTATTGTATCATATGTATTTCCATATCTTTTTACTTTATATGAAGTACCAGATGTGATGAAGTTGAATCCTAAAAGCACCGCTTTATTATCAAACTATTTGACTAACCCAATATAACTATTAGACATATCAGAGCTCATTTCAAAAACTGCCCCACGACCAATTTTCTTTAAATCTTTATCACTTATAAATGGTGGATTGACAAACCTACTTACACGTATGGTTCCTGCAGCATAAATTAAGTAAAATTGTAGTGCATGCAGTATGTTAAATTATGTTATATATTATAATAACTCACCATTACCGTGTCACTATCTTTAGCTAAATATTTTAACTCAATGTTAGTGCTACTCGACAAAATTTCCATCGTAGGGTCATCAGGTATTTTAGCAGTTTCCTTTATACCTCCACCAGTTCTCAAAACCGCTACATTTTCTTTGGTTAATTGCTTATTGTGCTCATTCTTCATATTCTCCCACACTTTATTTATTTGAGTTACTGTCCTCTATAAAAACATAACATTAACAAAAGAATATGTAACAAATATATTTAACAAGAAATACTTGCCGGAGTTCTATGTTGCGTTAACTCATTAAATTCATTAGTCACATTATTCCATTCTTCAATTTTAACACGTATAGAACTTTTCGTAGTATTTTTCTTTACCAGTATCGGAAATTTCAACAATAAACGTTTTAAGTTATCCTTTTCTGTCTGTGAATAGTTAACACGTTGTTTTCTGTAATTAAAAAAATCAATCATAAAACATAATATAAATAAGTAATACATAATTATTTATTATCATCATTTTACAGATATGTAATTAATATACACTATACTTGGTATATAGGATGTATACTATCTTATACAAAGTTACAATGCTCAATGGAAGATTGAGCAATGTAAACCATTAATATGTTATATACAATTCATTTGGATCAGTGCGAAATTAAGTAAAATTATACTTCAATAGAACAATTAATATAATATAATATATAGAATATATATACCATTGTTGCAGGTGTGTCGGGCATGAGATTCATACACCATACAGTATTTCATATTATAACAGACAATATGGCAATTACTAATTATTTATGTATTAATAAATGCCACAAAAGGTGCAAATTTTTGTATTATAATTGTTTTTCAAGTGTGTATCGCAAAGACTAACAACTGAAAGCCGTTAAGACATATGCATTGGAGAGTAAACCAAATACCACTGGCAGGCAAGTGTCTTTGTATTGAATTAACGCATTTCTCATTAAATATTGATATACCTAGTTAATATTATGTCTTTTTAAGTTGTGAATGAAAAATTTGAAATTAGAGTTTTACCGCCTGTACAACAGTCAGGTTTATAAACGTTTTCAAGAGTGCGTAACGGTGCTGACTCACAACGATACGATTGATAAGATACGGACATTTTAAGTGTACGGTCTTCATTCTATGACTACGAGTCTACGAATTGTTAAGACGTAATACATTTGATTGTTCATTCGTTTAGTGCGATTTACAATTAATAATTTTATATATTATTATAAGGAATGTACTTTTTTGGTTTAAGCATGATTTTTAAAATTGATTATTATATATCTTTGTTTATATAAAAAACAACGTTTATCTGCTATTGAACATTTGCTATACCTGCAATGCGTTTAATTGGCCTTTGAAAAAATCAATATGGTTACATCGAAAAATGCAATATGAATAAATAATTAATACCATATTTGGATTTAAAATTGGTTAATGACGTGTTAGAATGGTTACACAAAATATATGAAGGAACTTATTGATTGTAATTACTTAGATTATATTATGTGCTTAAACGATTAATGCACTTTTATCCGACCTTTATATGTTGCACATTTTTAAAGTTATCATTAACATATAAATATTTAACAAAAGTGTTGCAAATGAATTATATAATCGATTTGTATTTATACTGTTTAGATTTTGTAATATTTTGATAAAGTACAATATTTTAAGCTAGTGAGTAGTGATAGGGATTGGTGAATTGAAAATTAATTTAAATTCTGAGTAATATTAGATAATATATTTATGTTTATAGCCTAAGGGGCGTATAGTATCACATAATACATGTGAATAATGTTTATTTCTTAATTAATTAAATTATTATTTACCTTAAACGAAATATGTAAACCTGGTCGTTGTAAATTTTGCATTATATCAAATGTATATAAATTTTCTAGTGGTTTCACTAAAGACACAATGGCCATCCACTAAACTTTCTAATTGCTATTGACTTAGGTTTTATATTCCCATTACAATTTATTCTACTATATGTCTATAGCCATAGATAATAATTTCAAACTATCCCATTGATTGGAGACCACCGATATATACATGAAAGGTCAGTTTTGTATCCATAACCGCCTTACCTATCGGCTAATAACTTATGTTAATTGAAAAATTGTAGTAAATATATAAATTAAAACTCGATACTTTTTGATAAATTAAAATTAAGATTCCGATAAAATCCAACTTTTTTCATATGATATTTTATGTAATAATAATAACACAACTTTTAAAGAAACTTTAAGTACATAGATCTGAGAGGATCATATATGTGTAACGTCACTTTCGTCACATTTTTAACCCTCGTTACTATCTTAGTTGTGATTACTCAAGAAAGAATGTTTGTTCTACCTGTTTAAAGTTAACTGAAAGAAAATAGTTGGAATAAGATAAAAGAAAAGAACAGCCAATAGGAAATGACAAAACGTTGTATAAGCTTCTCTTTAATGCTTTTTATGAACTTTTAAAATATACTGATCTATAAGTATTAATTTTACTTAATGAATGCTCATTTTAGAGCAGAATGGAAATGTAATCTAGAGTTGGAATCCAGTTTAAAACTTGGCGTTGGTAAGGGGTTCAGATGTTAACCACCCGTGAAATTTAATGAATTTAATATTACTATTAATATAGAACACCCAAAAATATATTCTACTTACGTCCCGTTGTTAATGTTTACACTCATAATCGTCAGCATTTATTGCTTCTGATCGAATTATCCTTTGAACATCAACTGATTTCACATTTTGATTCTTTCCTCTGATATATTTTCTTGGTAAAGCAGATTTTATAGCCTCATCGTTATATGTAAAAACTTGTTTTTTAACGTGCCTCTAACCTCTAACCAAGTCTCTTTCTATATCTCTGACATGGTTCGTTGATGAATTCCACACATCAATTAACAATTAACTTAAAACTTTTACAAACCGGATGATTACAATACACCTAAACATAACTATAGGAACTTTTTGGATAGTGTGCAGATGCCACACAGACTTTACATGTCTTATATATTTTCTCATAATTATAGGATGCTTCGATGTAATAAAATCATTTTTATCTTTAATAAGCGACCACTGTTCTTTTGCAATCATGTTGTCAAAATTATTTTTTCTCACAGAAACCGCTGTCTGGGAATCTATTTTCTGCTCCTGGCCGTAAAACTGGTGTCTTCTTTATTAAACCTTCTCTTAACTTACTTTCAACTTTTTTATATTTTTCATTCGACCTCTATCGGAGTGTTTTATTCATTATAGGAGTGCTGTTAACAACATTTCAAAATTCACAGATTTACGACTAGAGTTTAAACAATTAATTAACATAATGTCACACTTAGATTCTGTATTATTGTGAACTGTATGACATACATCGTTCAATGAAATAGAACGTTGTTTTACATATACAGGACTTTGTAAGTCTAAAAAATTGACATTCTTCATACTGTAGTGAACCTACAAGTAACACGTTCTACGTTAAGCGACGAAGCCAGTGACCAGTGTTGCGCACAGATAACTAAAATTTTATCTAGATATAGATAAAAGATAACTTGTATAAAAAATATCTAGATATAGATAAAAGATAAATAAAACTGATAGATAAAAGATAATTTTTTAATGGTTTATTATTAATAATAAACAATGTTCATTTAATTTTTTTTCATACATCTTATATTTAAATAACTTTTTTTTATTACAAAATTCATCTGATTAAATCTAATATAACATAATTAAAATATAGAATTCTACTTTATATTTTGTTACAAATTTTATTTAACAATTGGGTATATAACATTAATCAAAGGAATTCAAGAATGAAAATAAAATAAATATTTTTTATTGCCTAGTGTATACCTACTTACCAAGTATTGAAGTATGTATATAGTAGATAATAGATAGTAATGAGTATATTATATAAAATGATAATACATTATTTAACTTTTTCAATATTACTGTCGGTTATTACTTGTTTTATTAACAAATAGTAAGTACCTATTAAATAATAATTTATAATACCAATTTACCTAGTATAAAATTAAATATTATATACAAAATTTAATATATATATATATTATATATTATATATATTAGTTATTACATAAAAGTAAAAAAAAAAAACAATTGCATATCACTGAATAATATTTCATTCCAAGTCTTTCATTAAACACCTACAGCAAGTAGCATTTCGAAAGTATCATCGTGTAGCCTATTTCTCCTAGGGGTCAAAATTTGATTACCACTACTGAACAACCTTTCTACAGGCGCAGAAGATGGTAGGGTGATATTATATTTTAATAATACTTTTCTTACTACCGGAAATGAATCTAATAAATCTAAATCTTTGATTTTAGAATCTAAATATGATAAAGCTTGAACACTTGCTATATTATTTATACTAATACTAGACGAAGGTAATGAACTTATTGTAGATTTATCTTCAGATAGAATATTATAAAATTCTTCATCACTATCAACATTAGTATCTTCAGTAGATTCAGACACTGAATTAATATGTGAATTCAATAAATTACATTCAAAAAGAAACAAATTTTTACAAAATGTCAAAAATCTAACAGGAATCCAAGAAAGTTTAAATTTTGGATGTGATATTGCTGCAATAATATATGGTTTACTTTTACTGTGTTCTAAATCAAATATAAAATTAAATCTTTTTTGAAGACTTTCAATAATGGATAATGATAAAGGCCTACAATATATTAAAGATGTCTTTTGAATTAATAAAAGTCTAAGAGTAATTATAGTACCAGGTGCAACATACCCAAGAAAACATGATTTTTCGCCTTGCAATTTATCAAGGAAAAAAGCAAATGGTTCCATAACTGAACTATATTCTTCTAAAAATGACCATTCTCTTTTATTAAGATTATCTAATTTTAACTTTTCAAATACCAATTTAATATCTTCCTTATTTATAACTATTTTTTTTACAGCATGAAATGTAGAATTCTATTTTGTTATAATGGGTACTGGAAATTTACAATTACAAATATCATATACTTGGTCTGAAGTTACTGAACTCCTACTTATAAGATTCCAAAAGGAGCATAATTTATTAAAAACACTTTGATATTTTTTTTATAAGATTTATCAGATATTTTGTCTGTATCAGCAGTTGCAATTAAACTAAGAGTATGTGCAGTACATGTCATATGATCTGGCAAGCATATATTAATATCATCACTTTCTGTATCTTCAACATTTTTATTAATAGAAGAAAAATCAATAGTGTCAAAATCTATGTCAGAATTATCAATCTCTATATCTGAATTAATGTCATCAATATTATTTTCATCACTGTTAGACCTGTTAACTGTAGACCTGTAGACTGTTATACCTACCTATTATAATTTTAAGGTATATTAAATAACATAATCTATTTAAACTTATTATATTATTTCCAAATTATATAAACAAAATATTATTAAGTAATTAATCCCATTTAATTTTATTCTAGCATCAGGGTAAAATGTAAATTAGCATATAGTAACAACATTTTTTTTGAATAAAGTTTAAGAAAAAAAAATTGTATGATATACAATAATTGCATAATGTACCTTATACCTAGTATGTAATACAAAAATAATTATCTATATTATCTAATAATTATCTATCTAAACTTCCAAGCGTTTACTTTACATGTTATATTTTTATAAAATATCAAAGAATTCCTATGTCATATTGAGTCAGTCTTTTCTATTTGTATACCTAACAAATACTTACTTTCTGTTTTGATAATTTTTGGGAAATTTGATTCAATAATTTTTCTTGTCTCTTTGTAGTAGTAGTTTTATTTTTTTTCTTTCTTTTAAATTTTGTAACAAATTTGTATGTTTATTCTAAAACAAAACAAAAATAATTTTTTTCATTAATAAGTCAATTTTTATTAGAAATAAATAATAATGTAATTATAACATTTAAGTACCATAAGGGTATAAGGCACAAAATAGATGAACTTGAGTTGATTCATATAAATACAATTTTATGTAATAAATAATAGATTATATTATGTTCATACCTAAATACTTTTTTTTTTAAATTTAATTTTTAAGATCAATTATTATGAATTTTAATATATCTATGAATTTAACAATGCCTATGGAAATTTAATAAGAATAAATTATAAAAACTATGAGCCACTAGTAAATTTATATTTAATTAGGTATATTTATTTATTTTTTGCATATTTATCTAATGTTTTAAAGTTAATCTAAATTTTATAAACATAGGTGCTAATAGGGGGGGGGGGCGGCTGGGGGGCTTAGCTCAAGCCTCCCAAAAACAAATGATTTTGTAATAATTTAAAAGCCTCATAAGCAGAGTCCTGATTTGTTGTGAATTGCATATTTTTTTTGAGAGTATGCAGCTTGGTGGGTGTAAGAAATGTCGACCATTTGTTTAACAATGAATGCATAGAAAAGAGTTTATAGTGCATATAAATGCATATTTTAGGGATAATGGCATATTTGAAGAATTTTGCGTATTTTATAGACTTTTTCGTAAAAATTTAATTTTTTCTCTAATTTTTTTTTTTTAAATGTTAAAATACGTTTTTATACAAAAATATGCACGATTGATAAAAATATATCTTCATGGACATTTTTTTTACCTACTAAATTGTTTAATGAATATTGTTTGCTAACTAAGTAATTTATTTTTGCATGACTGAATGATGTTTAGAAAAAGGACTGAATAAAACCAATATAAATATATTTTTTTCTAACACATGGAATATTATATAAATTCAAAATAATACTTATTTTTACATTTTTCACCCGATTTAAAAATATAAAATAATTATAAAAATATATTTATATATTAGTATAAAAATGCATATATTTTTGATAAAAGCATATTAGATGCATATTTCAAGTTTTTTATGCATGTTTGCATGTTATTTTAAACTTTTTTAGTGCATATAAATCTGGACTTTAATTATAAGAGTATCCAGTATTCTGACCTGATTCCTCAAATTTCAAACACTCTTTACGCCTATGTTTATAAACACAAATTCCAAGTGAGAAATAGTCATATATTATGTAGGTACAGTAACACTATGAACCTTAAATTTTTGATACGTGATATTAGTACCTGCTTATTATTTATATCTATATAATTATACAAATTATAAATTATTGCATAAAAATATAGAATTATATTTGGAATATTTTATCAAAAACAATGTATAGAAATTATAAGAACCTACATAGGTACTTTTTCAATTTAAGTTTTTACTATAATGTTCACTCAAGTTTATGATATTCTGGTAAATTCTTAAAAACACTTAATTACGTACTTTAATTTTTTAAATAATTATTAATTAATAAACGTACCTTTATATGGCTAAGAAAATTGCCAGTTGATCCCTTTTGTCCATTGATTACTTTAGAAAAATTTTTACATTGTGCTGATAATTTTTTTTCTTCGTTTACAATTTTAAAAAAAGTACCGTCAAAAAGATAACACGTTTTATTAATCGTATTTATGGAATTTGTGGGTTCCACAAGTTCGTCTAATTCATCAGATATAACGTTGCTAGTTTTTTGTTTTTTAATTACAAACTTGTCCATGATGAATATTGAATAATACGAATAAAATAAAATAAATTCAAAATATGTACAAAACACTATTGGACTATAAAGAATTAGGCGCGAATGTGCGATACATACAACATTATATTATTATAAAATAGCGGAAACATTTTCCTTCCATATTCTCGCTTGAGAAATCGTGACTATATTATTGTATTTTTATCAGGGCCGGGCCGATCAATAGTGGCACTTCTGGCAAAATGAAAATTTTGCGCCCCCCCCACTATAAAATTATTAATACAATGTAATCATATTTTATTAATTTTCAAATAATATATTATTCCTTTGAATACTAAGAGCATATCTTTTGTCTCTTATATTTACATTTTACATAAAAAAACATAATTATTAAAATTTAACTTTTCTGGCTTTTTTTGGAAGCAAATTCTTCAATTATTAAAGTGTAGTCCATTTTAGATGCAATTTCGTGTTCGATTGAAAGTATTGCTAAATTTGTTAGACGTTCTTGAACCATGGTGGAACGAAGATAATTTTTTATGATCTTTAATTTACTAAAACTTCTCTCGCAAGTAGCTGTAGTAACAGGCATTGTTAAAAAAATTCTTAATGCCACTTCTAAATTTGGGTATACATCTTGTAGAGAATTTTGATGTATGCATTTTAAAAATTCAAAAGATGTTGCAGTTTTAAATGATGCTAATAATTTTGAAGCTTGAAATTTGAAACTTTGAACTTCAGCGTATAATTCACTACCATTCAAATCAACACTGTATAACAACGCTAGATCATCCGACCATTTTCTAATATCATCTATTTCCATACTCGATAAATTTTGACCGGACAAAAATGCAAATTTTGAAGATACATTATACATTTTTTCAAATCTCCATTTTAGACTCGTAATAATAGAATCTAGAGATTGATAGCATTGTAGTTTTACAATAGTTTCAATACTTTCCCTCGTTATACTAGTTTTTATATTATTTGACTCATATATTTTGCGTTTTATTTTTCTTGTAGTTGGAAAATCAGTGGCTATATTAATTAAAAGTGCAATTTTTTTAACTTCATTCAATGTATTTTCAAAACCATTTTCTCTTATATTTTGAATGCATTCAATTAAACCTTCTAAACTTTTGGTTGCCACATCAATAGTTTGATTTTGATTCTGTAATATTAAATTTACTTTATCAATTTGTTCTAGAATAGAATCCCAAAAATGAAGGAGGAATAAAAACTTGAAATTTATTTGTTTTAGAATTTGTTGAGCAGATGTTATTGTATTTTTATTAAAATCTACCGTGTTAGTTGCCATATGGTTCAGTATATCAAAAACGGGTTTAAAATTTAATTTTAGAGCACTAACTGCTTGTTTTTTTGTACTCCAACGTGTGTCACAATGAGATTTTAAAGTGATTTTCATAGTTTTCATTAAGAGTTCCCATCTACTTGTTGAACCCGAAAAAAATGAGTATATATTCTGAATTAAGCCAAAAAATGTTATCATCATGGGTGAAACTTCTGCAGCATGGACACCTACTAGGTTTAGGCTATGTGCAGTACAAGGTAAAAATGTAGCTAATTCATTTATACGTAAAATATGTGATTGTACACCATTATTAATCCCTGCCATATTCGCGCCATTGTCGTAACACTGTCCTCTACAGTCTAGTATATTAATTCCATTATTTTTTATAGTATTTAATATTTCATTAGAAAGCCCTAATCCTGATTTTTCGTTGGTACTTAGAAAATCAATAAATGATTCTTTAATCGTGATTTCTCCATTAGAAATGTGGACATACCTGATAATTTGTGACATTTGTTCCTGATGAGATTTATCAGGAGTACAATCAAAAAGAATTGAGAAGTATTTTGATTTTTGTATTTGTTCAAATATAGTTTGTCTTACTTTCTGACCCATAATACAAATTATTTCATTTTGAATTTTATGAGAAAAATAACTGATAGTCGGTTTATTACTTTCTGTAATATGTTTTACATGAGCTAATAATATAGGATTGTAATGACTTATTACTTCCATTAGGCTTAAAAAAATACCACAATTTGGATCTCCAATCTTATCCGACGAACCTCTTAAAGCCAGATTGTTTTTAGCACAGAATAAAATTCCTTCGACAATAACTTTAAGAATACAAAACCATTTTTCTTTTTCATTTTTAATAGAATTTTGAAGTTCATGATCTATTGTTTTACTGTCCCGTAATCTTTTTTCTAACTCCTTCCATTCTAAAATATTTTGTTTATGGTTCTTACTATTCTCATGTTCAGCAACAGAAGGATTTAAATGTTTCCAATCTTGAAATCCATTATCAGAAAATGAGGATTTTCGGATATCATTATTTGAAAAAAGGAGGCATGCGAAACAAAAAATTGAATTTTTTGATGTACTGTATAATAGCCACTGTCTTCGAACTTTTTCTCCGTTATTCAGAAACTTATAAAACCATTTACCGTCAAAATGTCTGCCATCATCATGATTAACTGGAAAATAATAATTCTGGTCCATAAGATAAGGTCCTCTTTCAACCATTAAATCTCGAAATCTAGACGTTATGGTCGGCCAACAACCAGGATCATTATAATTACTATACAATTCATTATATTCTGTGTCTTGGCCAATAATAGGTTTATGGTAATCGTTATTTAGTGTATTATATTCCATTAAATTACTTGAATTTTCAATTTTACTTTCAATTTCAATTTTATTCCTAATTTCAACTTCAATACTTGTCAAATTCTCATTTAAATTGTTGTCGTTTTCACAACTATGAATCAATGTCTTCGGTATATCGTTTTTTTTTTGTTCAGTATTATCCTTAATTATTTCAACTTCTTTTTTATTTATCCAATTACTTAATATTAACGATGATTTTATATTGTTTTTCATCCTCTCTTGTCTTTTTTTCTCAAACCAAGCTCCAGAAGGTTTTTTTGTGGGTGCCATAATTTACGATAATTTAATCTATATCTATATAATTTATCTATATAATTTAGTCTATATCCACCTTGGTGTGGTGTAAATATTATCTGAACGAGTGCAATAATACCACAGAACAATAATACGACACTGTGTGAACTATTGAAGATAAAGTTCATTTTAAACCGTGGTAGTGTGTGAATGCATTTTACCACGACCAAATGATTGTATTCCTATATTATAAACATAATATTTTTGATATAAATTCAGCCGAGGGGGGGTTTAACACCCCCCCTGGCTACGCCACTGACTATAACCGTGATATGAACAACAAGGTATGAACTATGAATAAAAAAGGTATTATCGTAACTTTTTGACAACATATGCTTCGGTAGGCACGTAATATATATCGCTCAGTAATAATAATTTAATGACAGTATGATATTATTAAGGGTAAGCAAATGATGTACGAACTTTTTAAATCTGGACTTTTGCGATCATACCATAATGTTTATATCAAGAATACTACAATGTTAAATAAATAGTTTTCACTCACGTAATTCTTTATTTCGCCAAACAAGTGACAACGTAATAGATCAGCAGGTCAAAATAAAATGAATATTGTTCGAAATGGAACAACCGAACTGAACAAATCAAAGCTGACGTGACTCGTATAGTCGTATACTCGTATCACAATGTATATTATATAAAGTATATATATATATATATAGCTATATCGACTATTAAATTCGATGGAAAGATAAGACTATTTTTAGACACTCCATTACTATAGGAAAGTCGGCGAGCCGCGGCGAGTGATTATCCGGTATTATTGTCGCCCGCAAATTGTATTTTTAAATTTGTTTATTACCCGACGACTATGAGTTAAAGCGAAATAATTTATATCACATTTTCCTCACAATTATCAATTATACCTACGGGCCACGTGTATAATTAATATGGATATTATTGTACATTATACTTGTTTAATACAAGGTATTTCACACTTTATAGTATCATTTCGGTATCGTCGTATTTCCATCCAATAATAGTTTTTAAATTATTATAATATTTTGGTTTTGATTTTTAAAATCTAATTTAATGACTTCATCAAATTTTGCGCCCCAATTCTGACTAGATATTTTGCGCCCCTGGCAGGCGCCCACTTTGCCAGGCCCTCGGCCCGGCCCTGATTTTTATATAGATTTATTATTATTAGATAATTATACTTATTTATAGGAATACTGAGTATATAAATATTTTAAAACATTATAAATATAGGTACTATAATATATGTATAAAAATAAAATAAAATAAAAGGATAATATTATGACAATTATTATTAATTAATTAATTATAAATAAAATTACTATTTTGTTAAAAATAATTATGTTTATTGTTCACTGCTTTGAACTAATGGCCAATGGGTACTATGAATTATTATAACTCGTGCCATTCTACGTGGAGCAAAACTCCAAAAAAAATTTTGTTTTCGTTTATAATCGATTTAGATACAAAATATTTCCTATTTTCCTATCCATTAGTAAAAATAAAAACCTCAGTGTGAATATGTGAAATTATATTGATATTTGAAAATCGAATTGAAAAGACATTCACGTGTACAATAGTATTGTCGCACGCAAAGCAAAAGATTATTTTTCGTCTTATAAATATTAGGTCATTGATTAATTGTCATAATTAATCATTGAATAGGTAAATAATATGATATTTATTATATTATAAATAAAGTACATAGGTATTGAAATAGACTTCATGAAGAGAAACTACATCGTGGTGCTAATATTGAATATTATAATTTATATAATGGGACGGTCCATATCGCGTGACTGCATAAGTTGTTATTTAGTAGAAATAAAAATAAACCAAAGGTATTAAACACATTTACCCACCACAAAAATAAGATGACAATAAATTGACAATTTATAATAAAAATATTTATTATGACATTGGTTTTTAAAGGGTTATGAACAAATTAATTTTTTTTATCTATAGATAATTTGACAAATATAGAACAGTTATTTATCTTAGATAAAAGATTAATTAATAGTTTTATTAATATTTAGATAAGATAAAAGATAATTAATTATTTATGTAGATAAATTTATCTAGATAGTGCGCAACACTGTCAGTGACACTGTAAGATGTTGCAATTTACTTCGAGGTTGATTAGAATAAACTTTAAGACTTTTAAAATAATGAATTAAACTTTTTAATAACATATGTGTGTGTTTAAATCACACACCAAAATTATAAGTGAAATTTGAAGATAGATACTTATTGTATCTAAGTATTACTGTATTTAAGTAACGTGCACAGACGGCTTGACATTAAGAATATAGTTAAAATCTAAAAACTAAGTAAGTTTACATCTAGTATTTATATAAGTAGACCAAGGGAGTGGAAAGGATGTTTACTACTACCAAATCTACTTATTGGACCTTCTTCGGATAGCAGTACCTTTAATGTTGTTTTCGTACTTTGTTCCAAAATGATGTCGCTCCTTTTATGGTCTGGTTAAACTGCGTAAACAACTTGTTATTGTAAATCTCCAAATTTTTATATTGTCTAAGAGATTGTTTTTTTTTAAACCCGGGGATATTAATTCGTCTACTAGTAGGGTGCGCTCTGTGTTGAATAACAACAGCAGTTGTTATTATTTTAGAAACATATAATCATTATTTTATATTATATAAATATATATATTATTGATTAATAATTATTAATAAACCACCTGGTTTACTACAATACTCACTTTTGATTTACCTTCCATTTCCAAACATTCACTATTAACATTTGAAATAGTGTCTTTTAAAATTGTACATTAGACGTGCTGCCTGGAAATAGTATGCCAATAAAGTAGACCATATCTTACAATGGATCCCACCAGTGGCAAAGAACTACAAACGTTTATTGGAGTTATCAAAAAGGGTAGCAAAGAAACTTATTCCAAGAGACTTTAGGAAAAAATACAGGCATTGAATGCAATGCAGGCACTGAATCTATATAAATAATAATAAAAATTTTTTTTTACTATTTATCAGTATCGGCAGAGCCGCAATTAAGTTATGCGGAGCCCGGGTGCGAAATATTTTTACACAATATCCATTTATTTGTGGCCTTGGAGGCCCCATATAGAGATGTTTTACTTTTCACGTGCACCCCCCGTCTCCTTACTAGTTGCGGCACTGAGTATTGGCCGTATTATTTTCTCTACAGTATTAAGACGATTCATATATATTCTTATAACCCGTTTATAAAGATATAAACTAATAAATAACATAGACATTACATTACATTAACGCCAGCCCTGTTAATACCTGTAATATAATAATGAAACGTTTTAGATACTCACCGACAAAATAGTTCCTTTTGTAGACTGTAGTTGATTTACAAATACGACGACTACACAAGATTACCAAAATTCATACCTAAATGAGACAAAAATTGAACAATTATTCGAAGATTTCATAGAACAAGAGATTATGAAATTTCTGTTGTTGTTGTTATAGTTTGTGTTATTATAATAAATAATAATAATTATAACTATAAGTCTAAATTAATAATTTTAATTAGAGATAGGTTATTATATATAAATAATCACATATATTTTAAACTCTTATCCTATTGGTTATAACTCAATAAACCTCGTTGATCTAAAATGATGAAAATAATTTTTTAAATCCCTATAATGTAAATTCTCATGATCGCAATCATATTTCTAAAATCGTTATTTAATAGAAATACACAAAACTTATTAGTTACACTTTTTAGTAACATTTATTACAATGCAATGAACATTAAAAACAGTTAAAACTTAAAGTTAATTATGATTAGTTTTTAGCTTGTTTGTAATTTATTCTAAAATTAACAAACAATTAAATTGGATGAATCGTATACCTATATCAACTTTTTGTTGACGTTTTGATGATTATTAGATTTTGAATAAAACGAGGAATGTATTGGGTTTACAAAGATGCTCTTATAGGTAGGTAGCGTAAATTTGGAGTTGTCTTGTTTTCGATATAAATTCTGCGAATATAATCGGGAGGATAACATAGGGTTATTATGCAATATAATACATTCAAAATTGTCTAAAATGTTTATTATCACACCATAATTATTGTAAATTATTAATTTGAGTATCGGCCGTATTATTTTCTCTACAGTATTAAGATGATTCATATATATTCTTATAACCCGTCGTCGCTCGTAACGGTTTTGTTACCGCATCACCACTAAAGATATAAACTAATAAATAACATATCTCATTACATTAACGCTAACCCTCTTAATACCTGTGACACGGCCTGTGTTAACAATATTTCGAATCGTATATTTTGACAGGATGAAAATAATCAACCCGGCTCGCGGTAATAATGCGGACGAAAATACCATATACGATAATTAAGCGAAGCGCCGTATCGTGGTCGTCTCCATCAACGCGCGCGGTCGCACGGGCAGCGAAATATATATATTTATAATACTTCGGTAATTGCGATTACGTAATAGGTTTTTACTAACTATTACCCGCGACCGTATATCAAAACGATATAAATATGTTTTTTATTAAATATTAAAATAATAGGTAAGATCGGGACTACGAACAACCAACTGGCGAAGCGTCAGTTCGTGCGTAGCGTCCATAGTTGTCTAAGTAAGAAAATTGTTAAAACGTTTATTGTTAATTTATTTTATTTATATACATATAACTTATTAAATAAATTTCTATTTAATAAAACCACCGATTCAGTTAGTCACCTTTTTTAATTTCCAAACTTGTGCACCGTGTTAAATTTGGCTCCCCGGCGGGGAATCAAACCCCGGCCTCCCGCGTGACAGGCGGGGATACTTATCACTATACTACCGAGGATTCGTGTTGTGGTGCTCCTGTCTATATCCTTCAACCCGTCCGTCTTCCTTACGCTCACCCACCCATGAGTCCATGTCACTGTAAACTTGATTCTTTGTAAAAGGGCACTTCGCGGTCAAGCTGTGTAGATGGGTCAACAGCATGTACGCTGGACCTTCTGAAAATACCTTGGGGAAGCAGTACGCGCTCAACGCCTTAAGTTTGCTCCTCCAGTAATCATCTATGTAGTTCCCAGGGTCTTTCCTGTATTCTATTGGGGTGTTGCGGTTCCTAAAATACCTGACACATTGTTTGTGTATCACCGAACATAGAATCATAAGTTCCTTTGCAAGTATGCTCTGCCCGATCTTTTTCATAAACTTGAAGTATAAATATAAAGGAAATGAACAAGTAACTGATAGTGGTATTGGCCACTCTGATGACACGGCTTCGACGTAACTAACCAAACACTCGATCCCTTGTGGTTTTTTTCGCAACACTTTCGGTTCGCTTAACGAACTTATCATGTCGTCGCTCACAATTGAGAAATATCTAGACTGGTACTTCGGCGTCACGCTCAACCTGCCGAGTTGTATTTTGTACTTTTGAAATGTATCACTCTGCCCAGGCCAGAGGTACGTTCCAGCTTGCGGTGCTGTTGTTTTTGTTTCTACCCTTCGTTCAGCAGATTCACGGGCTGGGGCTGGCCCGTTGCTGTCTTCTGTGTATGTGTTGTCGGAGTGTGGTCCTTTTCTCCGTACACCTTTGTAACTGAATCCCCGATCTTCTGGGTCAGTTCTAGTGCCTTCTCTTTCCGCTCCTCCGGCATATTCCGCTCTATAAGTGTCTTGGATAGATGGGTGCCACCTGCCACCGCTGCTCCCACCGGCCCACCAGACAGATAACCCAGGAGAGCTGATATTCCTGGGAGAAGTAAGTAGTTTTTTGAAACGTCTATCATCTTATCCAGCGTTACCGGATCTGGCCATACTATATCTGACATGCTCATACCACGGAACTTCTCCTCACTGTGGACGTAGGACGTGCCCTCCACCCAGGCCATTATATTAGGTCCGTTTACTTGAGTGTTGTCTTTCAGCGGTATTACTAACTCGTTTGATGATATACCTTCAACTGAATCTGGTACCGAACTTCCTGACGCGGTATTTGTTATATAACTCCACTGATTTTGGATGTTAATTCATTTTTTGACAATACTTGTTTCAAACAATTTACAATTATATCTGATGTTTCACCGGGTTGCTCTTCAAATTCCAATATTTTCACATTTACTCCGTACGGTAAAAAGTAACGGACCAAGACAGGAAATAATTTTTTAGAGCCATGGTTTGAAGCATCCGTCAATAAAGTTATGCAATTAGCTTTAAGAAGATGAACTTTTAATTCATTTGTTGCTATAGGCGCTAACACATTTACAACGATAGCCTTAGATTTCGTATGAGCACATCTGAATTTTTGCTCAAAACATGTCTGTATTAAACTAGACGCACAGTCATTCGATCGAAAGCTATAATTTTCCTGCACAGCGTGATAAGCCCAAGCTCCCTCCGCTGCAGCAACTTCAAAATCCTGGGTAGACGGTGAATCCGTTTTCTTAAAGAAATTGAGCATTGATAAACTTGAAGCGGCAGCATGATCGGATGATTTGTGTTTTTCTGACCGTAAATGTTTTTCAATATCACTGGCACCACCATGTGCAACACTGAAATCTGTACGACACTTGTCACATGTGACGTCTGAGGGAGGGAACACTTCTTTGTTTTATGAACGGATATTTTGTTTGTAAGTCATTATTAAATACGCACTTGCGTTTAGGCATTTTTAAAATTCAACAATCGTCAAAAAAATAAAAACAAATACTGAAGTGCAACGCGTGCCAAGCAGACGGGACAACTAATATAGAGATGTAATTAAATAACTAAAATTTTTATACACCGTACGTCGTCATATTCTATACCAGCTACTCCAGCTATAAATAATGATCGTTGACGGATACGGGATACCCATATTTATATATTAGCATTGATTAATTATACAATTATTCTATAATTAATCAATGATATTAGTAATATAACTTATAATAAATTTGAGTGGTTAACGCGGTGATAGATATAACGAATTTTATTATTATTGTATAATTTATATCTACGATAAAAACATGATATAAATTAATATGTATAATCGTATACGAATACGAGTATTGATTTCTGTTGAAACAATTAAATACATGATCATATTTGATAAAATGCAATGCAGATCGCCATTTTTTTCAAAGCGGGACATTTTGGGGACAGCGGGACACATCGTTCAAAAGCGGGACTGTCCCGCCCAAAACGGGACGTATGTTCACGTTATATATTCACTAAGTATATTTTTAAATATTAATTACGATATATTGTCGTACTTTAACTTCTCAGATCTTAATTTCTTATATTAGTAACTATTATTGTTGTTTTGGTGTTAACCAGTATTCGATATTACACGGTATTTCGGCATACCGAAAAAACCGTCAACCCTATTGTGTGATTTGTGTGAGAAAATTCCCAACCGGTCCGGCGGTCCCACTACGTGCAAACCATTTTACTCGAAAAGAATTGTTCGATACTTTTAAACCCATATGGCGGTATGGAGGTAAATAAATGATTGGATACTAGTACCAATGAGTAAAGTATCGAAACCATGATATCGATACAAAAGTACTCGTATCGAAAGAATAGTATCGATAGTATCCGAACGTCTCTTATCATATTTCATACACTCATCACACGGCAACACGACACGCGCATCGTCGTACACTACAGTTCTATTATATTATATATTTACATATAACTATTACACGATAATTCCACAAAATAGATCTATTCTGTGGTAATGCAGTATCCAATATGTATTCGGCATCAAGCCATTCTGCGGTATTCTATATTAATTGAACAATTTCTCAAAATGGAATATAAAATGCAACATTATTTATCGTACAAATTGTAACATACAAATATGTTTCGTATATAAATAAATAATTATGTATTACTTATTATTTACATTTTACTTATAATGTTTTATGATCGAGTGTATTAAAAACAGAAAACAACGTGTATAACGTGTAATGCGAATATTATAAGCGGGACATTATTCAATGTATGTTACAATATAACATTATATCATTGAAAGATTGAAAGACGAATCTAATTCAAAATTATCATTAAATTTCCAGTATCACTTTATGAGATTCAGTATTCACATAATCGCTTTATTCCTTTATTAAGGCCTCAAGTAATTTTCTAACACTTAGTTTAGCACTAAAGGTTACTTTAGTATTTATTTAAAATATGTCACTTAAAATTATTAAACGGTATTTAAAAATATCAAAATTCACAAATGATCAACTAGTATAAGTAAAACTTGCACAGTTAGCACTTAAAACAGTTATGTGCTGTTTGAGAATGTCGCTAATAGTATAATACACATAGGTTTGTGACTGTACGTGCTAATCATAAATTAGTATTTTTTTTTTTTTCAAAGACCATTTTGCCATTAAAAGTATAATTTTAATTATACGTATTATATATGACATAAAACACAATATTAAACTGTGCATTATTATATATTCTGAGCGAATCTAGATTACATTAGCATATTATTCCGATTCATTTTTCTTCTCTTTTTGACTGAATATCGGCACATGAATAGCATAGTCACATGCATATAATATAATAAGATTAATGAAATATTTGATTAACTAATCATGATGTGCATTACATAGAGTTGGATCATGTTATTATTTTATTGTAAAAATATGTAAAGATTTTGTATTGTATTACTTTCAATATGATAAATAATTATAAAAATTGATTTGTATAAAATAACAAACATATGTAATAACATTTAAGAGCAAAATATAGTCTAGTATAATATTTAAAATGTATAATAATATACAAAATATAAATTGATTATATAATATATATATGTTTATTTTACATGTTCTTTGGACATTAATTACAATTTCTTGTAATAAATTAAAACTTAGGACATTTAATATTGTCATAATTATTTGGTACCATTTCACTGGCATTTGTGATAGTCCCTTCAATATTGAAGTGATGTACAAATATTGGTCTTAAACACATACATTTTTGTTAATTATAAGGTCACACTTCACATTACCTAGTAAATAAAATTTGGTCTCAAATAATTCGTAACTTTTGATACGGTGAAAAAATATATTGGAATATAATAAAAACATGTTATCATTTATCTAGATAGGTACATATTTTATGCATAATTATTTTGTTAAATTTTGTATTGGGTAATTTCCTTTACTTAAGAAACTTTTATTATGACAAATATAATTTATATGCCAAATTTATCTGTAAAAATTGAAGAAGATTGTAATTTGAAAAACTAAATATACGACAAATTAATTAGCACAGCATTGTACATTCCCTATTCTAACAGCTTGGAACTCGAAGACTTTTTCAAATAAGGGTTCAAACAAATTTCATTGACACTTTGGTTAAATTTAAATCTTTTGATCCCAAACTAAGTTGTATTAATAAAGAATTTTTCTTGCCCTGATAAATTATAGAAATACAATTTCTGGCCAAATTTGGCAAGGTCCGGTCGATAACCGCGTTACAGTGGTCGTGGACTCGGCTTACATTGTGGTAAGAAACCAACAGACGAACAAAAATTAAACGGAGAAAATTATTATAACTGTGTTCTTTTTTAAAATTTGTGTTTTGTGTTGTTCCACCTACCCATCGTCGTTCGGCCACTTACATCCAGTGCCGCGACATATTGTACAGGTGAGTTTGACATGAGATTCATACATCACACAGTATTTCATATTATAACAGACAATATGACAATTACTAATTATTTATATATTAATAAATGCCACAAAAGATGCAAATTTTTGTATTATAATTGTTTTTCAAGTGTGTATCGCAAAGACTAACAACTGAAAGCCATTAAGACATATGCATTGGAGAGTAAACCAAATACCACTGGCAGGCAAGTGTCTTTGTATTGAATTAACGCATTTCTCATTAAATATTGATATACCTAGTTAATATTATGTCTTTTTAAGTTGTGAATGAAAAATTTGAAATTAGAGTTTTACCGCCTGTACAACAGTCAGGTTTATAAACGTTTTCAAGAGTGCGTAACGGTGCTGACTCACAACGATACGATTGATAAGATACGGACATTTTAAGTGTACGGTCTTCATTCTATGACTACGAGTCTACGAATTGTTAAGACGTAATACATTTGATTGTTCATTCGTTTAGTGCGATTTACAATTAATAATTTTATATATTATTATAAGGAATGTACTTTTTTGGTTTAAGCATGATTTTTAAAATTGATTATTATATATCTTTGTTTATATAAAAAACAACGTTTATCTGCTATTGAACATTTGCTATACCTGCAATGCGTTTAATTGGCCTTTGAAAAAATCAATATGGTTACATCGAAAAATGCAATATGAATAAATAATTAATACCATATTTGGATTTAAAATTGGTTAATGACGTGTTAGAACGGTTACACAAAATATATGAAGGAACTTATTGATTGTAATTACTTAGATTATATTATGTGCTTAAACGATTAATGCACTTTTATCCGACCTTTATATGTTGCACATTTTTAAAGTTATCATTAACATATAAATATTTAACAAAAGTGTTGCAAATGAAGTATGTAATCGATTTGTATTTATACTGTTTAGATTTTGTAATATTTTGATGAAGTACAATATTTTAAGCTAGTGATAGGGATTGGTGAATTGAAAATTAATTTAAATTCTGAGTAATATTAGATAATATATTTATGTTTATAGCCTAAGGGGCGTATAGTATCACATAATACATGTGAATAATGTTTATTTCTTAATTAATTAAATTATTATTTACCTTAAACGAAATATGTAAACCTGGTCGTTGTAAATTTTGCATTATATCAAATGTATATAAATTTTCTAGTGGTTTCACTAAAGACACAATGGCCATCCACTAAACTTTCTAATTGCTATTGACTTAGGTTTTATATTCCCATTACAATTTATTCTACTATATGTCTATAGCCATAGATAATAATTTCAAACTATCCCATTGATTGGAGACCACCGATATATACATGAAAGGTCAGTTTTGTATCCATAACCGCCTTACCTATCGGCTAATAACTTATGTTAATTGAAAAATTGTAGTAAATATATAAATTAAAAGTCGATACTTAATAATAATAACACAACTTTTAAAGAAACTTTAAGTACTTAGATTGAGAGGATCATATGTGTGTGACGTCTTTTTCGTCACATTTTTAACCCTCGTTACAATCTTAGTTATGATTACTCAAGAAAATTTGTTCTACCTGTTTAAAGTTAACTGAAAGAAAATAGTTGGAACAAGGTATAAGAAAAGAGCAGCCAATAGGAAATGATAAAACGTTGCATAAGCTTCTCTTTAATGCTTTTTATGAACTTTTAAAATATACTGATTTACAATTAAAAACCTAATTTTATCTTATGAATGCTCATTTTGAAACAGAATGGAAATATAATCTAAAGTTGGAATCATATTTTAAACTTGGTGTTGGTAAGGGGTTCAGATGTTTAACCACCCATGAAATTTAATGAATTTAATATTACTATTAATACAGAACACCCAAAAATATGTTCTACTTACGTGCCTTTATCATTAGTCAAATTCTAGTTCAAATTTAAGTTTACTCATTGGTTTGAACATGAAGGTTAAAATCAAATTAATATTAATCTTTAGCATTAAAATACAAATTTCTATACACTTGAATGATAGATGTTTTCAGTGATAGCTATAATTGCGCTATTATAAATAATAATATATACCTTTATTGAGCTTCATTTTTTCATTTTAGTATACCCAATGGATAATTACAAAATTTTAGTAATTATATATTATAAAAAATACACATTAATATTCGCATAATTATTAATTACATATTTTTATATAAAAAACCTAAGATGTTTAAATATTGTGCTGTGAACTTATAATCTGACCAGCCTTTAAAAAAATCCGTTCAGATGGTACAGAGGTAGCTGTAATTATAGCATATTTCATTGCTATATCGTATTGGATATAGCATAGATTTATGTTTATTTCAGTATGCAGTAATACTACAATTTATTTCTTGATAGGGCGTACTTAATTATTGTCCAATTAAGTTATGAACATTGTTTAGAGCTGTACGTTTAAACTGTAAGCTGGAGACCCTAGTTTTCAAACATTTCACATATTATTTATTCCCTAATAGTGACTTGTTCTGAAACAAAATATGAAAATAATTTATGAAAAGACCTTTAACCAAAAATGTTGTACTTAGCTATTAAATTTAGATTATAATTTTTTCTAATATATATATATAATGTTATATCACTCTTTGAAAATTAAACAAGACTTGCATTTTTCTATAAAAACAAAAGATTTATTGACAATAAACACAACTCTTACAATATTAAATACTGCTATTAATATTATTTATTAACAAATGATTTACTCACCTTTAAAATCAAAAGAAACAACATATAAATCCTAAAATCATTATACTATAACTAAATAAATAGTACACATTTTTTATTTATTTTATTTTATTTTACATACGCACATACATAATCTATACATTTTGTACAATAAGCATATAAGATAAGAGTTAAAAAAAAAAATTGATTGTTTGAATAAGAAGCCACCCATTAGTGGCACTCACTTGACGTTTTGCTTAGGGTAATTAATGAGGGATATTTAATTTAAATGGTTATGACACCTTTTCTTTTTGAGTCCACGTTGTGGATTTCCATGGAATGAGTAGCTCTTTTATTAGTGGGTTAGGGTGATTTTCAAGTCTGTCGAAAAAACAATTGTAAAAAAAATTTCGCTTTAGTTACAACAGGTAAGATACCTAGATATTGGTGGAGAGTTAAATTAGAGACAAAGAAAGGGAGCGTTAGTGATTTTTCTAAGAGTAATATTCTAAAGACTTGAATTTTGTTTAAATTAGATTTTTTGGCTGATCCCCTAGAGAGAGTTGTAATCTGTTTGTTCATATTGGCTTTAGGCGAGTTTTGTATGTAGTTTAGTTTTTAAGTTAATAAATTTATTTTTTGATAATATTGTTTTTAGCGATCTCGATCGAGCGTTAAGGATCAATCTTTTAGCTTTTATATGTTGGTTACAAGTTAATTTTTGGTCAAGGATTAATCCTAAATATTTAACAGCATTGAGGGGTGGGACAGGTATGTTATTAATTGAAACATTTGGATATTGACCGTGTCTAAGGGTAAAAGTTGTATGAACCGATTTACTGCGATTTACTTTTACATGCCATTTTTCATACCAAGTACAAATTTAAAAATACAACTATCTAAATAATCCTCATTAAAATGTTTATTTGATTCAGCCTTAATCACATTTATTGTTTAGCAAATTAGCCGATTATTTTCTTTTTTTTAGAAATTTAAACTTACAATACATTAGAGGCTTACTCGTTGGTGTTTCACATAACCCCTTGTTAATATCACTATTAAAAGTACTATCATACTCATCTTTACAATTCAATTGTCGGCAACTACCTATGCACTTATTTTGTAACGTATCAAATGCATTTTTCATTTCTTTGGTTTTAAATTTAGACAACAATACAACAGTTACAACAGTATCCAACGAAACTACTGCAAAATAAACAAATTCAATCTGTTATACGATTATTAATTATTTTGTTTTCTATTCTTTTATGATACTGTTTTTACAAGACTTTAAATTTGTATAGACGTGATTTACTATTATGCCTGTTAAATTATAGAAATAAAATGAAGAAACAAAAATTATATTAATAATTACTACTATTTACTTTTTACTATATTTATAAATATAATGGTTGAATGAATCAAAAAAAAAAACTTAACAATACATTTTCAACTGTGTTTTCAAGCTACTTCTAAAAATAATATATCAAATAGAATATTAAACTAAAAATAATATAATTTTTAAATTTAACTTATACAGTTGTATACATATTATAACTTTAATATATTGATCCTCTATAATAAATTCCATTAGTTTTATGGTGACACTTTCTATTTTAGTAGAAAAGGATCCTTCGGTAGGTAATATAATAATTTGAGTCTCAATTGACTTTAGCATAAGATAATATGGATTTATTTCTACACATCGAACATGCAATAGACAAGTTAACTCCTGCATTTTACATACACAACAGTCATTGTATAGACTATCAGTCCTTGATCTTTAATGTTGTATGTAATTTTTAGTCTTGACTTAATATTAACTATTTCATGGTATATAGACAAATATTCGTAAAATAATTCCACAGAATACAGAGTGAGTCCACGAGGATTTGTCAAATGTAAAAACTCTGGTTCTACATAATATTTTTAAAAATAAATTGTTTCAAACTATTATTATACCCTAGTGCTTAATTATGATATTTATTTTGCTTTTTTTTCTAAATAAAATATTTAAAAAATTAAATGTCTACAATGACTATCATAGGCATCAAAGATGTGTCCCAAAGACGTTCACGATGTTCCCCACTACTAATTTCTCAATTGTCATGTTCACGTCCGTCACTATCACTATCACTATCTATCGCCTAGCCGTCTCAGCATACTTCCTGATCTCTCCTTGAAATAGAGGATGGGGATGCTATACTTGAAGTATGCGGAGATAAGGGTTATAGGTCTTTCCCCCTTCCTCCTGACCGTTGCGATCACAAAGTACCTATCCATCCACTCTCTGTATTCTAGGGTGTGGGACGGCTAGAGTAATTGTTTCTCGACGGTACGACAAAACATAGATTGATAATAATTGGTGCAATTCAATATAATTTATAGCGCTTAATAATAATAATAATAATAATAAAAACAAATTATATTATATAAACTTAAATATAACTTGTACAACTAAGATCATAAGATTGTTAATAATATAGGAAATTGTTTTTTATCTTTTTTATGTTTTTTTTCTTGTTTGTTTATTCTATCACACTTTATATTAAGGTATGTTGTCACTATTTTCGGCATCCATTTGGATCACCTAAATAAAAATAAATGTTGCTTAGTACATAAAATAGAACTACAATGCTTATTGTTTTTAAAATATATGATTCTTGTTACTTCGCTACTCCATAATTATAGTTTATTTTCTTTTCATTAAATTATCTAAGGTTAGATTAGGTGGCTATTTTTGTGTGTACTACGACACACTTTGTGCTCTACGAAACACAAATGTGCACTCTGAAAAATGTGTGTACCTGTGTTTTTATATAAAGTACAATATAATAACTAATAAGGTACATCCAGAAGGTACTTAAAGATAGTTTCAAAGTGTTTTTCGATTTTCATTATGCTTAAAAAGATGAAAATAATATACTAAAACATGAATCAAAAATACAATTTTTTTAATAATAAAATATATGCATACAAGATAAAACATATTGAAATTAATTGTAAGTTGATAAAAAAATTTATAGTGGCAAACTTATGCTCTTTTTTATGGGAGGGATAGGTTAGGTTAGCTCTTCGAACATTTATCCACATTAACAATGCACATATCACACAATTTAGTATACGAGCCATGGGGGGTGATTTCCCCATTGTTACCCCAATAGGTACACCATGGAAAATGTTCACTACGGAAAATCAGAATGAATAGCCTGTCAGATATACTATCAAAAGAGGTAGGAAAACTCAATTTTCCGTAAAATTTTCGTAATCTATGATTTTGACAAATTTGATTTGATATATTTTATAACTTATAGAGTATATAATATAAATCAATCTTAAGAGTATATATTTAAGAATTTAAATGCATGTGCACCGGTGATTTAAAAGAAAAACACGTTGGTTTGGTAATTATACCGTTTTTATTTCTTGTCGTGTCACAAAAAAAAAAAAAATACTATGTTGAATAAGTGTAGACGGTGATCACAACAAAATAGGATAAAAAAAAATAAATGTATCAGACGGATACCAATATTGTCAAGCAACAACAACAAAAATAAAAATTATATATAAATCGTATTGATTTTCTCTTTTTTGTAGAAAGAGGGAAAAAAAAATACATAAATAGTCGCTAGTGTGTTTACCGATAGGTCGATAGACTTTTTTTTTACGATTCACTAGCACACGTATCTGCGACGACGGATGGCGGTGGAGTTTTTGTCTGCGCGCTCGCGCACTGGTTCAACTCGCCGCTCCACTTGTTCCTACATCCCATTGCTGTGTCGGAGTTACCGGTGGACGCCGTTGCGCCACCTAGGTGGTGGAATCTCTTCATAGAGATTATGGATGTTGTCATCGGTATCAACGTCTGGTATGCCGAGTGTGCCATAGTACCCTCTGTGATCAGCGATGACCTCGGTTGGTAGCTCGGGGAAGATTAGATAGAGATGTTGTTTTGTTGATGAGACAATATTCTCTATCTGGCGTAGTTGTAACAGGATGGGCTCTGGAACAACAAACGACGTGGTTTGAACTAATGTGAGTAAATAATTTTCTTCTTCTGTGAGTGATAGGGAGTTTTTCTGCTTCAATGTTACTATTCTGATCCATAATAGGGCTATAGAATAATAATCAATGTATTTCGGAAGAATAGTTTTCGATAGATTTAACTTGTCTGTGATAATTCGGCGTAGCACTGCCTAGATATGTCTATCAGGGCTAGTGCAGACGGGGAAAATGTTAGCTATGGGACCACTTCTCGCACCGGTGATCCGGTCGAAAAGACCGAGCCATCGGCTGGACTCGCTTCAGAAACCTTCACGTGAGAAGTGTCATGAAGACGAGTGGGTTTCGGCAATGTCGGTGGAGTATTGCGTGGAGACAACGGTGGTGGCTGTAGCTCACGCTGTGTGCGAGGGGGACCTTTCCAATCATTTTCAGCTCAGTGGTTGCGTTGATTCTCAGGTCTCCCGCGATAGGGATTCCTAGGTCTGGCAGCGGGCACTCTTGGTGCGGGTTGATCTCCTTGATCAGAAATTTCTGTTCGATGTGCGTCAATTCTAAAAATTGAACGGGTCCCCCCCACACAGATAGATACTAGAATGTAAACAAACTAGTATGAAAAGAAGGTCAATTAAAAATTAACAATCTTTTGGATTGATCGAATTCAATGTGGTGAATTTTAAAAATTCGTGGGTGTACGGGGTTAGTTAACTGAATAACTGTGATTGTCGTTATTGAAACATGACGTGGAATTTTTATTTTAGATAGTAAAACTAACTCTGTTGAAAATAATTGCCAAATTGTTTTCAAATCTAGTGGTAAACAATCATCCCACTCTAACACAAGTTGCTACAATTTCTGCATGAAACACTTGGCCCAAAAACCTTTATGCAGGAGCGAAGTTCGCAACAACTGTTATCATCTACAATAGATTTTAATATATGTCATTGTAGGTTCTACGTGTAATCGCCTGCAGTCAATTGGTCTAAATTTTCAAAACTAAACATAAAATTTTAAAACAATGTTATTTTGTTTTAAAATGTCTCATAAATATTTTAATACTTGTTCTTCAGGAAAAGAATCAGGACACGTTGTGCCTTCATCATATTCGTATCCCATTAATCCCGAAACTTTTATGTTCGGTCAGTCAGTAACTCTAGAATCAATATAGATTTATTTCCAATTAGTTTTTATTTTTGCGTTTCGGAGTGCTAATGCTTGTTTTGAAATTTTATTTTTTATATCCCTCCATGACTACAAAAATTATAAAACAAATATTTATATTCATTTATTGTTGAAATTTATTGTATAAACTAAATTTTATATACATAGTGGATTTATGTGGCAGATAACGAATTTATGTCATTTCAAGGATATTTTCCTTAAGTAATAAGTAAATATTATAATTTGAAATTTAATAAATATTAACCTTTTTACATGTTTTCACGTCCTTTATTTTAACCCTCGGATTCCTCAAATTTTTTAATTGTGGTACCAAATCTTCCCATGAACCTCTCAGGTTAGCATTTCCGTGAAGGGAATTGAATTTCTCAATAGCCACACGTGGATTTTGTACCATATAGTCCACCAAAAAAGAAAGTTGTTAATCGTTTTTCATCGACTCTATCTCGATTTTTATTAAATTTGTCCATTTTATTCTGATCTTAACAAAAAAATTATTGGTAATAAAAAAAAAATGCAATATAACAATACACTAAACAACGTTATAATACAAAATCGTCGCGAGTTGCGACCGATCTGGCAATCGGTTTATGATGACAAAATTGGAGGTGATGAAAACAAGGACGCGCGGTTTTCATTGGTTACATTTTATAATCTCCCGGTGTGTCAACAGTAGATAATTAATATCTATATGTGCTTTGTCGATAAAGCGTTTTACAGAATCGCAACTTTGATATCGGTTTTCGATACATAATGGGATACACGTTAACGAATCCTTATCGATATTATACATTGTTATTGAGTT